>CAUEEP010000753.1:967412-1354379 GCA_958450365.1 Mesorhabditis belari | reverse complement strand
AGATCTCCATAGAATTTAATGTGAAGACAAGCATTGAAATGATTGCTCCTCACGAAGAATTTCACGCAATCCACGAAACTCTCCCAATTATCGTGGAATAGTATGAGCTGCACATTTTCTTTCATTAACGAAAGATGTCCTTTGATAAGGTCAAAAGGAAGAAATTCCAAACAGAGAAACTCAAAGAGCGCCCAGCGATTCTCCATAAATCGCAGAATTTCACGATTAACGTCAATAGAAACAGCACGATTGCCATGTGGAAAAGTGATTGTCACCCATTTGCACACTTGGATCGAATTATACATTGAGAGAAGCGAGCGAGTTACGCTTGAATCACTATTGAAATATAAGCTTACGTGTTTCAAAGGCCTGCCCTTATTAAGTGGCAAAAACTTCTGGACATCAAATTTTCGGGAACTCGTGTTGTTTTCAATACAGCTTATATCCAAATTGGCGAAATGTGCGAGCTTTTGAAAGAGTCGCCCGTGAAGGGGATTCACCTGCACCGTCACACTACTTCCACGGCGCGAGATCCCGTCGCTCAAAAAACTAAGCCAAAAGTACTCTTCTCGTGATTTACTGTTATAAAATAAAGAAATGCCAATCCCATTTGCCACAATTCGTCCGTTGTCCTGATCTATTTCCGGGTTGAACAGTCGCACTTCAACATTTTCGAAATTTGAGGGGATTAGCCTACAAAATAGGACGAATGAGCGCAGATCGTGATTCACTTTCAGCAATTGATGTGCCTCTAACACCTTCAATTTATGCAGAATCCCTGTTTTGAGAAGAGACGGCAAAGAGGGGAAACTTTGGAAAGTCATGAATTTTTTTTGTTAGAGAAAAAGTTATGTATTTGGATGATTGGAAGGCTAAAGGCGTGAAAAATGCCCAAAGCAAAGCAGCGCGAACGTAATTGTAGTGACATTTTGCCTTCTATTTGGAAATTTCACATCTGGTCTCAGAATCAATGAGAGTGTGAAAATTCACCACAGACAAAATCAATGCGGGGATTCGAAAAGAAAGAAAGGAAAAGCCGGAAAATGGAAAACGGGTACTGTACTTTAAATTTTCCATAAAGATTTCCATAATGATATGGAAATTATTTCATATTTCAGCTACCGTATACTCAGGCTCAGCTGAGATGGGGAAACATTTTAGCTACCTTTTAGCTATGGAAAATTGGTTCCGGTTGGAATTTTCTTCCACTAATTCATACCGGAGTTAAGCCAGGTCAGGCCAAGGTGTCAAGTTAGGACCAGGCCCCAGTCTCCGGCCTTTCGAGGTGATGCCGCGGAAGCCTATGGAAAAAAAAGGAATGTCGGATCAGAACTGCATTGAACGGCAAGTGCGATTCGCATTTATTTACGTTGTGGCAGTTTGTTAACAAGAGATAACTTTGAGCTTTCTTTCTCGAGCAAAACAGTAACGCGTACGAACGAGATGGATCTCACGTGCGATTGAATCCCCTTCACGGGCGACTTTTTCGAAGGCTCGCACATTTCGCGAATTTGGAAATATGCTGTCTTGATGAATACGGGACGAGTTCCCCAAAATTTGATGTCCAGAAGTTTTTGCCGATTAATAAGGGAAAACCTTTGAAACTCGTACGCTTCGAATTCAATGAAGATTCCAGCGTCACTCGCTCGCTTCTCTCAATGTATAATGCGATCCCAGTCTGCAAAAGCGTGGCAATCATCTTTCCACATGGCAATCGTGACGTTTCTCGTGACGTTCATCGTGGAGTTCTGCGATTTATGGAGAATCGCTGGGCGCTCTGTGAGCGCCTCTATTTAGGGATTTCTTCCTTTTGACCTTATCAAAGAAAAGCTTTTGTTAATGAAAGAAGATGCCTTGCCCATACTATGTTACGATAATGGGGCGAGTTTTGTGGATTGTGTGAAATTCTTCGTGAGGAGCAATCATTTCAATGATTTTCTTAGCATTCAATGTGAAGGGGCTCTAGTGAGCAGGTCGGATCTGAGCTACGAGCAACTCACTTCTATCTTCCTTGAAGCTCAAATTCCACTTGTTAAGAAGTTCGTACTTGGGGAGAATGGCGAGATCCTTTACTTTCATCGGCCTCCAGACGCTTTTCTCTATCGAATTAACAGCTGCCACAATTGGCATGAATTAAAGAAACCCTTTTTTTTCTCGTTTCTGATTTTTCTAATTTATACTTGACAGCTAGATCCTTAAAGTTTTATCGCTGAAAAAAAGAATGTGATTTTTAGGGCGAATATGTGACGAATAAATCAATGATTTCCTTACTACGAAATAACTTTTTTCACAAATTCAAGCTAGATTTTTGAAATCAGAATGGTTTTTAGATCTCTAACCCAAAAGAAGTTATGGGTCCAAACCTCGAAAAACCCGATTTTCCATTCCAAACCGGGTTCTCAGCTCTAGAAAACGGTAAGGATCAGCCAAAAACGGTTTTCAGTTTTTGAATCGGGATATGGAAATAAAACACCTTTTCTATACTTTAAAAACACGCCACAAAGCATATTAAATTTTATCAAGGGGAAAGAAACAAGCGGGACTCGGCAAAAAAACCAAACAACATTCACGATTCCATCAGGGAATGGCCAAGGGGAATTTTCATGCGGGGTAGGGTAGCGTATCCACGCTTTAGAAAGCGCGCCGCTTGCTTCCGCGCCAACCCCTTTAAACCGCGCGTAAATACGATTCTAACCATGTAACAAATAAAGCCATGAATAAAGCCATGAGCGCCTGAGAGCCATGAATTTGTTTGATTGATGCAAAGTCAACTAGCTAACACCAAGAGTTTGGGACAAACGTTTTCGCGCTTGTACAGGGTGCGGCAAAAGTTCTGACACTTTTTTCAAACGGCTGTATAAAATTTCAAAAAACAGTATTTGGCTCACTTTTTGTTTTTTAGCATTTGTTAAACTGTTTTTCCTTATTTTTAACAAGAAACAACGTTTTTGTTTAGGTTCGCTTTCAATTTGGATGCTAAAAAGAGGCGCACTGTGATACTTGAGTTGCACAAAGCCGGAAAGATACCGATGGAGATTGTTCGAGTCACCGGATATCGAAAAAAGTCTGTCTATCGAGCCATTGAACGATTCAAGGAGCAGGGCAACGATCAGGACCGTCCAAGAAGCGGCCGACCAACCACAGCCGTCACCCCATAGAACATGAACAAAGTCAGATGCCGAATCTGTCGAAATCCCACTCGTTCAATGAGAAAGATGGCCACAAGCCTCGGAATCAGCGAAAGAAGCGTTCGAAGGATTGTTCATAAGAAACTTGGAATGTCCAGCTACAAATTTGCTCGGGCTCATTTCCTGAACGACGCCATGAAGCAAAAGAGGATGGCTAAAGCGAAGAAGATCTTGCACCTGGTCGCTGCTGGTCGTTTGGACAAGGTTGTGTTCACAGATGAGAAGATCTTCACCGTTCAACCGATCCACAATCGTCAAAACCATCGCCAACTTCTCAAGTGAGGTCTGAAAAACAGTTTGGCAGTCAAATTGATGGTCCACCAAGATTTTCCGAAGTCCGTTATGGTGTGGGCCGGCATCTGTGCCACAGGAAAGACGCCCCATGTGTTCATCGATCGAAATGTGAAAATCAACGCTAAGGTCTACCAGCAAAAGGTGTTAAAGGATATCTTAGAGCCCTGGGCAGCGAATCACTTCGGACAAACTGGATTTACCCCTCAGCAGGACAGGGCGCCGGCCCATGGAGTCCGCTCGACTCTCGACTCTCTGCAATCAGCTGTTTCCGGGCTACTGGGGTAAGGACATTTGGCCGTCGAATAGCCCCGATTTGAATCCCCTGGACTTCTCCGTTTGGTCGATCTTGGAAGACAAGATCTCTGGCAAGAGATTTCACTCCGTGGATTCTTTGAAAGTTACTTTGAAGAGGGACTGGGCTGAAATCACTGTTCAGCAATGCGCGACCATCGTCGGCAACTTCAGCAAGCTATTGAAGAAGTGCATCGAGGCCTAGGGTAGAAATTTTGAATATTTGTTATGATTTTTTGTTAGTTTTGTCTTCAGTAAACAATTTGTTATCGTTCTTTTGATTAACATTGCCAAAGTTTGCAACTTTTATTTCTCTTCGAAAAAGTGTCGGAACTCTTGCCGCACCCTGTATTACTGTATCGCTCAATTCCGTAGCTTTATTTGATTTGACTACATTGATACTGAAAGTATCTCTTCGCTCTCAAATACAACGTCCTTTCCAAAAAGACAGAAACCACACTAAAAACAATTTATTGACAAAAAGAACAAGACAAAAATATCATAAACCGCTATCAAACTTTAACACTATTACAGTTGTGTACCTTCTTTTTCTCAAGAAATGAGTGTGATCTACAGTTATCATATCAGAAATTGGGGGAGGTTTATCAAAAAATTCGGGGTTTCACTCACAGATTGACATCGTTCACAGACCAAATATCAGTGTGGGGGTTTGAAAAGCGATGGGAAAAGCCGGGAAAGCGGGTACTGTACTTTAAATTGTCATAAAGATATGCAAATCCTTTCACACTTTAGCTACCGTATACTCCATAGGATCAGATTACGGTAGTTCATTGTGACATTAGCCCAAAAAGCTACCGTAATCAAGCGGGCGGCTAAAGGACACACCAACTTACGGTTATCCCGCAATCTGGCTCAATTTGCATTACGTTGTAAAACCTTTTGGGTTACGGTAGCTTTCCGTGGTAAAGACAGCAGTAAATTTGCATTTAACCGTCGCCGTTCGTATGTAGATTTGCCAGTTAAACGCAAATTTTCGTCTAAAGTAGCCAAAGTACCGGAAAATCTACAAATCTACCTCATAAACGCAAAAATTTAAAGCAGTCGAGACAAAGTAAAGCTTTTCGGGAATTATAGAAAACCTAGCCTGGCAACGTTTTCCCCAAATAACGAGAGTTCACATATAAAGAAATAGTCCAGGAGCACAATCCGCGCCCTGCACAAAAAACAAAGTATCACAATGCTCAGTGATCGGAGCTGAAAAAGATCTGTTCAGGGAAAAGAGCTTCGGGTAACAAAAGTAAATTTACATAAAAAGGTAAAAAACAAACCTTCAAAAACAAATCCTCAAAATTACAGTCACAATTAGAAACAGAAGCTTTTTTGCACAGATCAACAGCCCCAACCCAACGACAGGAAAAGGAAAATGAGTCAAATGAAACAAATGAAAAGCTTTTAGCACATTTCTTTTTGTGGATACCAGCTTTCTGAATAAATCTCACATTTTGCTGAAGGTTAGAGGTAAAAAGAAAAGGGGGAAAGAAAATATGACACCATTTTATGAGTAAGGGTTATTGTGAGAATCAAGAAATAAAGCTATTTTGCTAACAAAAAACAAAACCAAATCGATTCCGATCCTAGAATTCGATGTTCGGCATGCGGTGAGGCGTACGACGCTGAAAATAGAATGGATCAATTTATTTTTGGATCAAGCTATTTTTGAATCAAGAATAAGTAAAGATATAAATTTGCCTAACCTCAACTGGTGTGTTTTGATTTACTAGTAAGGATGTAAGCGCCTAGCTTACAGGTTCTAGAGTCCGGTTAAAACATCCCTGGTCTGAAGACAGGGTAGGTCATGTCAGAACTAGATAGATCAAGCCAAGCCCTGTCATCTTATTAGATTGATAATAAATGGATAAAGCCTCACCGGAGTTGATCCAATCGGATAGATCCCATCGCTCAGCACAACCCGATATGGTTGGCTGGGATTCACTTGTGAGAGTTGAGAGCGGTCAGGTGGTGGTCGCTGTTGAGTGTTCGGCACATCAATGACGACTTGTGAAGCGTGTGATGTACCCGGCTTCCTCATCAATGGAGTGGCAAAGTTTGTCTAAAATAAAAAAGGAATTTTTCAAAATCCGAGGCACTTCTAGCTTATAAAAATCCACCCACTTTCTCGTTTTTAGGCTCAGCCCTGGGCTGGGAGACGCGTTGAGATGGCATCGTTTTATTCTTCAGATCCAGCAGCGGTGTTCTCAGGGTCTTCCCGGTTGGCGATGAAGTGGCAAAGGTCTAGAAGAGTCAATTTAAAGCTGTTTGCATCAGTGAACTTTAAACGTTACCTGTTCTTTTTTCAGCAAAGGCTTTGGCTTTGGTGGTGTCGCTTGAACGAGTTGAAAGGTTTCTCCAAATCTTTTCGGGATCGCCGTCTGAGTCGTGAAAGGTGTCCTCTCTTTCTTTCGCTCAATCCTTTCCAATGGCCTCACTTCATCAACACGATCACCGAGATCCTTCGTGGCCATTGAAGTGTCCAATGATGTCTGAATGAAAACATTAAAGGATGTAGTATGATAATCGTTTTTAAAGCACCAACTTCGATTTACAAGCCTTAAAACTTTCTTCACTATCGCTTATAGGCAGACTGGTCTTCTAGGCCATAAGCCTGGCGCTAAACTATACTTAAACTAAACAAAATTTTTGAGGCCAGGCAGGCCATAAAGCGATAAAAAGCTATGCTAAAATCTTAACTCTAACCAACGCGTTTAACTGCCTTTTACTAAATTTACAAACCCTCACCTTCGCCGCCACCTCGAAACTCCTTTTCAGCTTGTACGAAAGAGACGATTTGACGGGCATTTGCGGTGGATCTTCGACACTTTTTGAAGCATCAGCGGCCAGCTTCGAGAAGGAGACCTAGAAAACAAGAAATCTGGATAAAGTTCTGCAAATTTTACCTGCTTAAGTTTCATTTCTTTATTAGCCGGCTGTTCTTTCGCGAGTTGAGTGGCCGATTGTGGAACTTGAAAGGAGACGGATGGACCGGCGAAAGTTTTCTAAAAAAATGGTTAGTGATTTAAAATTGCTAATTTGGCATAAGATATCTTGAGACAGATACGGGTGAAATTTAATATAGTACTGGAAAAAAGTCTCAAAAATTTGCCAAATAATTAATTGAATACCTTTTCATTTGAGTGCTGAAATTCCCTTAGAAATCCTCGTTTCTTCTTCTCGAGTGGCTCTAAATCGCTCGTCAAACTCGCGTTGAAATCTCTCTAAACAAAAGTATTGAAAAGCGCTTGAAATTTAACAAAATCTATTCAAAAGTTTATCCAATACAAAGCAAAGTGGATAAAATTTGCTAAAACGCACCTTTTTCCCAAGAGACTTTGCCATTTCAGCCGGAGAAACTTTCTGATATCCAAATGTCGGCTTGATACTCTCCACCAAGTTGGTACGGGAGCCTGAAAAGATAGAATTCATATTTTTAGAGCCTAGTTTTACCTTTTAAAGCAAAAATCTATGCAAAGTTTCAAAAGTTTAAACCAACAAATTTCAAAAAACCCCACTCGATAATTTGCTGGTCAGGAAATCCTCTTCACTTGACGAGTCCTCCTCAACTTTCACGGAAGGTTTCCATTTTGGCGATGGCAGTGGCAATCGTTGTTGCTGTGAGGCTTTTAGAACCTTGCAAGACTTCGCTTGGGCTTGTTGTTCCTCTTGTGATCGCTGATGTGGCTCTTCTTGTGCTCTCCAAGTCTTTACTTCTGCTCGTTGTTGCAGTCTTGGGCCTTGTTGTGATCCTTCTTGTCTTTGCTCTTGCCGCTTCATTTCTCTCTCCTCTTCCTCACTTCCCTCCGGTGAGACAATTATCGGCCGCTTAAATGGGGCATCCGGTCGAAATGGACCCTGAAAATTTTGGAAATGAATTACTAATGGCTTCATAAAAGTAAGCCTAGGTTCTATGAGAATTGGAATTTCAAGTATTGGAACAAAATTTCAAGATTTACGTATTATAGAGATCAATAACAAAATAAAAACACACCAATTTCGGCACCATTAGTTGTCGCCGTTGTTGCAACGAGGCCACAGAAGCGGTGATCTTGTTCACTTCGCCGGCTTTGAGTCTAACTAAAACGGAAAATTTGACGGTGTTCAAGCTGCTGAAATCTTATCTTCACATGCCAAAATGCTTAATTTTAGACTATCAAGTTTTTCTCTAAACCCCACCATCAACTTCGAAGCCACCAATCACTCGTCCCTGACAACAGTTCTTCAACGACACGAGAAACTCTTTGCATGCCTGAAATTTAGCAAATCACTAATCTATTAAATCTATTAAATCTATTAAATCACTAATCTAATCAAAAATTTCTAAACAAACATTTCGCTCGTGCTCCATTGATGCCATAAAATGGATTGGCTCCGGCTTTTGCGCCCACACGAGAAAATACGGATATCTAAAGGGAAACCACATAAATTTGAACAAGAAAGATGAAATTAAGCAGTTGCAACTAGCAAACTTACAAGAACGTGTGCCTCATTCCGTTGAACTTGATATCATAGTAGCAATCGGGATCCCGTGGTGGAAGTGTGTATCCATACTAAAAAAAGAACATAGGTATGAACACTCTAATCTGTAAATTAGTAACCTAAAATCTCAAAAAAAACCAACCGATTCACTCCAGTACTCTCGCAGTTGTCCGTAGGTGGCAAACGGAGAGTGCGCGGGCAGCGCCCGATGAGCGCCCACCACACGGCCGCGACCGAGCCTGGAATGAGGAGAGATTAATTAAGCCATAAAATTTGACTCAACTTCATAAACATAAAGTCAAAAGTTTGGGATCTAATTCGCCCTAATGTACTGGACAATATAAAACTGGGAATATCTGGGATAAAACTGGATGAATGTTTAGCTTTAAATGTCTAAAACGAAGCAATGAGTTCATTGGGCTGATTTGTTTTACTCAAAAAAAGTGGATTTGTCAGTACAATAACGTTCTAAACTCTAGCATAAGAATTAATTTTTTTTAAAGATGGAAGCTTCAGCAAGATCACTAAATTTCTTGGCCAAATTTTTGTTTAATCAAAAAAGCAAGGATTGGGGCAGACTAGTGGGGGAGACAAGGTTGTCGATGACACGATGGGAAAATGAGGATTGGATTGAGGAAAAGGGGGAATCGCAAGAGGAAAGCAGTGAAAAGAAGTGGAAAGCCATTGGGAAGAAAAGTGAAGAAAGCGCCATTGAAGAAAAGAAAGAACAGAGGGCATTGGGACAAAAAAAGGGAGAGAAGACACAAAGAAAGGTAGGGCTGAGTGAGTGAAAGGACAACGATTTGGGAAAACAACCGGCATCAAGCGGTGACCCGTTCACTAGATCCAGTAAATCCTGGATCCGGTCAGAAAATCTCTTTAACTTGCATAATGAGTTTTAAATTTAATGCACGGTTTTAACTTTCGATGTTTAATTTATTTCATAAAGAGGTGTTTTGAACAAAATTCTCCAGAAATGAGCTTTCAATTTGCAATCTACAATCTACAAAGAATCTACCTTTGGCCTCAAGCTGCTTAAATCACTGTTAATAACAAAGTTGGCCAAAAACTACTTATAAAAGTCCAAAATAGAGCCAGAAAGAAGCTGAAAATCAAGTAAGCAATGACAGGCATTGATACTGATCAAAATCCTAATCTCAAGACAAGTAGACCTAATCGTAAGAACGGTTGACCTAACCAGTTTGGTCGTAAGACTTACAAAGTCTTCTCCAGTCAAAACTCAAAACAGACATCAAATTTACCATCAGTCATCGAATCAGTTCACATTAGTTCACAAGACTCGTCATAAAATCGTGTTTCACAAAGTCTATTCATTCAAATCATTCAAAATAAATTGTATCATTCAAAAAAAAGAATGATACAACTTAACAATGGCAGTGAGGAAATGAAAAGAAAATCAAAAAAAAGGGGGAAGGGGGTCGACCCGGTGTGTCTAGTGAGAGAGAAAGGGGAAGAGCGACAGATGGCGCGTGTCCTGTCTCCCCTTCTATCTCCCCAATATACAGGACCGGCTGCCCTCCATCGCTAGGTTAGTCGGGTTGAAAGAACAAAGACAGAACGCAGCAGGAGAGGCAGATTCTCGGAGAAACTAGTCCTAGAAATGATGAAAAAGATGGGCCTGACTGATCTCATCCCCTTTTCCTCTATCAATTGAATAGTCCAAGGCAACAGATGACCCTCCCAGCGATCAACAGCCTCTCTTTGACTTTCTTGAAAGCGACGGGAACATTAGAGAGTGCAAAACCCGACACCACCAGCAGCGGTTGCAATGCAGATTTCTCCATACTAGATGTAGCTTTCAAAGAGGTGTGCCGGAAAGAAAGATAGATAAACTATTTGCAACGTTGGAGCTTGTTGTTGTTGCAAAGCTTGTTTAGGACACTTTCTAAAAAATTAGCTTTTATGCAATAGTTGAACTTAATTATAATCTACCGTCCTACCCCAGCTACAGTTTGTCCAAATTTTCCTGAACTTGTTCCTGGTCCGGATCTGCTGATCAAACTGACTTTGTCTGCTTTTCTATAATCAAATAAATTCAAAGAACAAAATCTGGTGGCTCAAAATTTTCCTTTCAAACACACATGTGTTATTTTACGAATCGCCAATCAAATCGGATGGCAAAATGTCAAAGAAAACAAAAAAAACGGCGAGAAAGAAAAGAGCAAGATGATTCACCCCAGACTTGCATTGTCTGATCGCAAATGGAAAGCGAACGGTTTGAATTTGAAAATCGCACGTTTTGAATTAAAAATTTTTAAACTCCTAAAATCATGATTTACTTTAAAATTATGTTCTACTATATGTATAGCTTGGCAATTCGAAGAGGGAGAAAGCTGGCTTCGACATAAAAAATGTAGTGAATGGCGTGTCATTGAGGCCATATCGAGGAGTATCAAGGAGAAAGAGGTCATAACTGGATGAGTGAAAGAGGGAAAGAAAAAGAGAGTTGAGCCCCAGAGCCGGCTGTCAATCAAAAAAGGCGTGTGATGAATGAGAAAATAGGCAGATGTAGTGATCCCCGGTCGGCGAAATGAGTTCTACTCAATGATGACCTAGAACAAGAATAACCAAATAATGCTCAAAAATAAAATGTGCTGATCCTAGGATTTGTTGATCAGGCCAAATCAGGTCCGATAGAAAAATGGAGTACGGTCGGCAAACAACTATGTACCTCAGTTTAAAAATGAAAGATAATTTGATTTTTTAATTTGGAAAAATCGACTTTTACAGAACTTCCATTCAAAATGCCACCCAAATGAGTTTCACTCAAAAAGTGATGCCTACATGGTCGTAAAAGAAAAAAAAAGAGCCAAACGCATCAACAAACGCTAATGAGATGAGTGTGAGGGCTAATCGTTGGCCGGGATTAGCAAAAAAATGCATCTTAAAGAGCCGGATAAATAAAGAAAAATTAGTCGAATCAGTTTCAAAAAAATCTTCAAAAATCCAGATCAGACCCTAACATAAAACTTCAATATTCAAGTGATAAACAGAAAAGCTTTCGAAACCCATATGTAAAGACATCTGAGCGAGGGGAAAGTCCGCGGAGAAGACGGAGAAGGAGAAAAAGTATGTGCCGGGTCCTAAAGCCGCCTCACTCCCAAAGCTGGCCAAAAGATGGGGCTGTGAAGAGAGAAAGGAGAGCGAGAATGAGCCCCGGAGTGGGAAGAGACCGGGAAAAGAGAAAGGAAACGTCCCTCAAGGGAAAAGCCTTCAAGAAAAGGCAGCTAGAGCTACACTCCTTTGCCCAGCACACAACAGCAATGCCTTAGGTCTTTGGGTTTTCGGCGGCGACGGCGCTCAAACCACGGCCGACCTCTTTCCTCGGCTATACCCAGTCCCACCCGCCACACCGCATCGATCACGTCAGCGAGTAGATAAAGTAGTTTTTTCTATGGTTCTTGAGGAATTGGGGACATTTTGAGTTGGAGAAATGAATAAAATTAAGGCTTCTTGGCTGGGAATGCAAATTATTAGATAAAAAGATAACAAATTAGCGCATAGCTAAAAAAATAGGATTTTAAATGCAAGTAGGACAAAAACGAAAAAAAAAAGATGAGTATTGAAACTGGGCATGTACGCCTAGAGTGGTCAACACTTTCGAAATCTCGCTTACCACACACAAATTATGCAGAAAGAGGGAACGGATAATGAGGTCGGGGTAGCAAATGCAGAATTTTTAAGTCAAAGATGAATTATCGGACTGATCTTTAGCTGAAATAGACTTTGGAAAAGCAAGTTTGAAAACAATCGGCAGGTCTCTAAACTTGATTGGCTGAAAATTGAGCTTAAAAATGCCACAAAAGGCGAGTTTACGTTCAACCTATCTAAATTGCAATGGAAAACAATGAAAAGTACTTCAAATGGACGATAAACCAAGTCTAGCAATGTCAACTTCCAAAGAATCGTTCCTTTTCTCATAGAAAAGACTCGAGTTAAAAAGGTGGCGTTCCTGTGCAAACATCTCCCCTTGAAGACACATGAACTCAAAGCAAAGAAGAAGCAAAAAGAAAGCAAATCGCTGAAAAAAATGGAAGAGATGGGCAAGATCCAATTCACGCACGCACAAAAAGGCCCAAGAACTCGAGACGACTGAAAGGAAAAAAAAGAGTGAAAAGGAGATGAGATGAGGGAAAAATTGAGAAGTTCTCCGCTCGTTTCCCGCGCAATTTTCCATGCCATGGAAAGGAACTGGAGAAACTTGAGGAGAGATAGGAGGGAATTTTTCGCGCAATCTCTTCTTCAGATCTTCTCGCGAGTCTGTGAACTTTTGCTCTATAACTATAACAGCCTACAAAATCTTTATTTCAGATCTTTTTTTGAGTCAACGGACTTCTTCCACTCTGACTTTGAAGGCTCTATCAGTTTCACATTTCTCATTCAATTCAAAAGTGCTCCACTTTTCAGACCGATTCTCTCAAAGAAATTCCTAGATCTTGTGCCTTTCTCTGGCAAAAATTTGATTTGAGTCGAAACTAGACTTAAAGGAGTTCCGTGAGGACTAAATTAAATGAAAGACAAAAAAAGTCAAAGTGGGAGAAATTCACTAGAAAAGTTATGACACATAAATTAAGGAAATTTGAGCCAGGTATTTTAGTGCATTTTGGTATTTTGGTATTCTATTCTACTACCAGGTCCACCACGACTTGACCTGGCCTACAGACCTCTGAGCCAGGTTAGCACAGCTTGGGCCACGGGCTAACCACGGATTCTTGGCCTAATCTTAGCTTAACCAATTACCCCTTGAGTGAGTCATGCCAGCTCAGCTCGAGCTACTCCCGGAGCAGGGCAACTTTTCTTAAGCCAACTTCTGCTTTCCACTTATTTAAGCTTACTTTGGTAACACGAACACCCATCGTTCTTGCAGTTGACTATTGCATCGTTCAAACAGCCATTCCTCCAGCACTTGCACACGAACCATTCTCGCCATAAAGCTCACATCAACATCGTAGTCCGGCGAAACGTTTATGTTAAAAGCTAAAGAAAAATCTTGGATCAAAACGTGAATTTGAAAACCTACCGATTTGAAGCATTCCTTCATGTGGTGGCGCGAATAAACTGTCATGTGGCATCAACGCGTCGCCAACTTTTGCGTATCTAGAAAAAAACAAGATTCTTAAATTTTTGGAAAACCAACCCCTCAGCTTCCAGCCAGAAAAAGAGTGTGAACTTGATGGCCGCTTCGACGAAAGTGTGATCGGGCCGTTGTACGGACTCGATCTGAATTTAATAAGTTAATTTAATTTAATAAAGTTCCTTACCGATAAATTAAAATCCAATATCAAGTGCTCAAGTTCCGGGCACGGTGGATCGAGGTGGCGCTTTAGGCCGAAGATGACCAATTTCGTGGTGTCGCGAAGCGGGGCCACACAAAAACCGGAGAGCCTTGGAGTGGAGAGAAGTTTTCTGAAATAGAAACAATCTACAGGGTGTATTAATTATTAATTATCCCACAATTATGGTGACAAAATATCAACAAAAGTCTATCGGCCTTATTTTGGCAAACAAATAGTAATAACAACTTTTTTTTCTATTCAAAACAACTGCAAAAAGATTAAAAAAACATTTAGAGTTCAAAATGGCCACTATTAGCATTAATACATTTTCCTAAGCGCTTTGGGAAATCATCAATCATCATCACCGTAGACATCAGTCAACAACGCCAAGGCGAATCAAACTCGCCCGATCTCAATCTCTTAGATTACCCAATATGGTCGATTCTTGAAAGCGAGGCATATGCTAAAGCTCACAAATCAATTGACTCCTTGAAACGAGATTTAATCAAGGCATGGAACGAAATCTCTATCAGCACCATTGAAAAAGGCATTGATGATTTCCTGAAGCGCTTAAGAAAATGTATTAATGCCATTGCGCGGTGGCCATTTTGAACTCTAAATGTTTTTTGTAATCTTTTTGCAGTTGTTTTGAATAAAAAAAGTTTTTATTACTATTTGTTTTGACAAAATAAGGTCGATAGACTTTTGATGATATTTTGTCACCATAATTGTGGGACACCCTGTCGATACTATTTTTAGTTTTTTAGTATTTTAACACCTCGAAGGAACAGAAACTTGCAAAAATACAGACTGTCTGTTTTCGAAACCTAAAACTGTGCAAGGTTTGCAAAAACGGAAAAATAGGCGGATAAGGGTTTGGCTTTAAACCTATTTCTTTGAGTTTATTTTAGTTTCCAGTAACTGTATAGAGCACAAACAAAACAAATTTAAGCGCTAGGATCATGTTTTTCAGCAAGAAAACTGCAGAGCTGGAGGAAACTGCAGAGCTTTACAATGTTTACTTCACGTCTTACACAAAAATTTTAGAGCTGATAGTTTTTGTGTTGGGCAGAGCGGCCTAACTCAATCGGGTAATATTTTTTGTGCGTTCTCTGCGCGTCACGTAGTTTTCGGTCCATTTAAAAAAATACGGTGTGAGGCAGGAGGTTACTTCCTGGCCGTGCATCATGGGCTAGCATGGGCGTCACCTACGGCGCTGCTATAGTTGGTAAATCATCAAATAACTCGCTAATGCCCGTTATTCTAGAAGAAAAAAAAATTAATTAGGTAGTAGTAAAATTGGTATAAAATCAACAAAAAAGAAAAGAAAAACTGAAAAAAAGGGTTTAAGACGTGAAGTAAACGTTGTAAAGCTCTGCAGTTTTCTTGCTAAAAACATGGTTCCGGCGCTTAAATTTGTTTTACTTGTGCCCTATACGGTTACTGGAACTAAAATAAACTCAAAGAAATAGGCTTAGAGCCAAACCCTTATTCGCCTATTTAACCGCAAAAACTTAGCTCTTGCGTCAATTTCGATAGTTGATTTAATAAGCTTTAGTTAAAAAAACGTGGCGGTTATTTGTTCAGAGATGCATTTTACTTTCAAAAAGTGCATTGACATCATTTAAAGCACACACTTTTACTTCATTTTTTGCAAACTTTCAGCTCTGACCCTCTTTTAGTGTCAAACATTGTAAAATGGGTGCAGCAGTTTAGCCTATTTTTGCTGAGATTTTGCAGAAAACAACCGTTTTAGAGCTTTACGAGTGGAATTTTACAGAACAAACCGGTGTATTTAGCTTTGGTTTGACTCAAAATGGGAGTGGGACAAATGCGACCTTTTTTTTGCGCACCTGAACATTTGCACACCTTTTTTTTTGCTGGAAAAGGCCTTAGGAATCGTAGAGCTTCAAAAACGTTTTCATAGAAGGGAATCGTATGCGTAGATTCAGAATTTTGACAAATCAGACCTCGCTGACACGTCAAATTTGGGCTAAAAGGCAAAAACTACGCAACTTAACGCTTTTTCGCAGTTTTTGCCTTTTAGCCCAAATTTGACGTGCCAGCGAGGTCTGATTTGTCGAAATTCGGAATCTACGCATACGATTCCCTTATATGGAAATATTTTCGAAGCTCTACGGCCTTGCCTAAGGCTTTTTCCAGCAAAAAAAGGTCGCATTTGTCCCACCCCGAAATGGGTGGAATTTTGATTAGAAACATAATATTTTAAAGCTTTACCTAGCCAATCGTTGTTGTTCCGCGTACGGGGAGGCTTTCGGCGGATGTTTTGTGTCGCCGATCAGATACAGCATCACCGTTTCCTCGATCGGGATTCGTCCAAAATGCACGATCATTGTCGATTTAACTGTAAAAGACAAAAATTAACAAAATCATATATTGATTTGGAAAGAAAAACATGAAAACAAACAAGAAACGCTAAAAATCACCAAATTCTCAACAATTTCGTCATTTTGTGCACAATTTTACGCAAATTCAGCATTTCTATGTGTTTTTCTTGTAAAAAATCGTCAAAAGCACGTGAAATTTCGAAACTTTTATTACAATTCATCCAAAAATCCTCGCAAAATCATGCATTTTGTCGCTAAACTTCTCCAAAGTCGTTTGACCCTGAAATTTTTGAGTTTTTGGTTGAAAATTATATATATAGTACTCGATCTAGTAACCTTTAAAAAAAATTTTAAAAAACGGCGATAAACTTAAAATCGTGGCGTTTTACCGCCAAAACTGGATTATATACAAAAATTTGTTGACTGAACATCTTAAAAAAATCTTAAAATAATCTTCCTCTAAAGATATTCAGTCAACGAATTTTCTTTATAAGCCGGGTTTAGTCGGCGAAAATGCCGCAAGTCTGAAACTCGTTCGAAAAGGCTGAAATTTTGCTCGCTCGGGTTTTCGACCATGCTGAATCGATTGGTGATGATTTTAAATAGGATTTCCGGTGCTATAGTAGTTGGGGGCGGCCAGTTTGTAAACACCTGTTTTTTTCGAACTTGCTACTAATTTTAAAAACTTTTTCTGGGGTAATTAATCGCACTGAATCCATTGGAAGCATTTATAAACCGTTCTAAACAGCTTTTATGCTAGTTTGAGCAACAATTTCGCTCCTTCATGAGTGGCTCTATTTCCACTGGGCTTAAAACCGGGACCTTAAAAAGTGCGCGATCGAATTAAGAGGCTTAAAACCTTAGTAACCGCTTGAAATAACTAGAAAGCAATAACTAAAGCTTAAATAAATACCAAATTAAGAATCTACGCCTAGAAGCAAAAATTAGTGCGCTCTGGGTCAATAGAGGTGAATAGAGGTGTACACTGCCTCCCCCCCAACTATTAGGTTGAGGAAAAAGTAATGTCGGTTTTGAATACCCCTTGCTGGCGATTTCTTTGCTCTTTTCTTTGTTCCAGTTCTTTGCTTATGCAATTTTTTCAACAAAACAACTCGTGTTATCGTTAGCTCTACTCTGCTTCAAAAAGGCAAATCTCATGATTTTTGGGGAAGAATTCTAATATCTGATGAAACATGGATTCAATATTAAATATGAATTCAATAGAATGTGAAGCGCAAAAATCAGTGGCTTTCTCTAGGTGGTCAACTCCCACAACCAACTTCAAAACCCGTTATTCATGGAAAGAAACTTATGCTTTGCTGTTGGTGGAATACAAAAGGTTTGGTGTATTATGAGTTGTTGTTGTTCCGGGAGAAACTGTCACCGCTGATTTTTATTCAAAACAGTTGATGAGAGTTAATGAGGCCTTGGGCGAGGCAAATTGGAAACGAGGCGCGGGGAAAATTGGGCGTTAAAACATCAAAAGTGCTTTTTTTGCAAAACTGCTTGCTTTTTTGCTTTAATGCAAAACCTCACACTGCAAAAATCACTCACCAAAAAGTTGGTTGGTTGGAACGACGAGCTTAGTTGGAAACTTCTGCCCCACGCACCTTTCTGCTGGAAACTTCTGCCCCACGCACCCCACGCACCTTTTAGTTCGGGCCTGGTCCCATCAGATTATTTTTTGTTTCGGTCGTTGAAGAGTTTTCATATGGGTGGGAGAAAAGTTCGAGAATCATGCACAGATCAAAAAAGCAGTCGACACTTATTTTACGAAACTCCCCATTTTGTTGAGGATGGGACTTGCGACGAAGAGGGGAACGAGTCATCAATAATAATGGAGAATATTGATTCTCATTGATTGATGTGCATTTGTTTATGTTTTTAGCAATAAACAGTTTTGTGACAAAAACCGACATTACTTTTTCCTCAACCTAATACTATAGCAGATTTGCTTTGCTTTTGCTTTTGCTTTTGCTTTTGCTTTTGATTTTCCTTTTGATTTTGCTTTTGATTTTGCTTTTACTTTTGCTTTTGATTTTGCTTTTACTTTTGCTTTTGCTTTTGCTTTTGCTTTTGCTTTTGCTTTTACTTTTGCTTTTGCTTTTACTTTTGCTTTTGCTTTTGCTTTCCCTTTTGCTTTTTTTGTTTTTGCAAAGTTAATTGTTTGTTTCAAACTGTTTCAAATACAAGCTTATTTTAAAATACTTTTCATGAGACTGTTTACTTTTAACTATTAACTATTAACATTAACACGGTTCTTTTTTTGATCCAATACGGTTCCAATACGGTTCTTTTTTTTGATCCAATACGGTTCTTTTTTGATCCAATACGGTTCCAACACTCATTAACATTAACACTACCCCCTCCCCCTCACTACTATAGCACCGGATTTCCAAACAGGTTTTAACACTTTTCACATTGCTTGACATGGTTTAACACATGTCAAGTAATGTTTTATTAAATTTTAGAATTTGTTTGTTAGAATAGTTAGAAACCTGTTAGAAATCTGTTTATTGTTTATTGTTGTTTAGCTCAATTACTTTCGATTTTTCCAAATTCCTTTAGATAGATTTGTGCATTTTTTCGTACTTTTGACTATTTTGGTGAAATTTTCATTTTCCAAATTGCAAATTGCAAATTTGCATACGAGACGCAACGCTTAAATCGAAATTGTCTAAAGCAGGATTGGATTATGATAGCTTTTGGTATCGTTTAGCCCTATTAGGCTTCATTTGATTAATTGAGACGATAAGTTACCGTACTTCAATCCAATGAAAGTCCCATATCGCAAAATTTTTCATTTCTTTACCGTTGCTTTCGAATTGCACAAATCTCCGGTGTTACAGCAACAGAAACGGCCACTTTTCCCCAGAAATGACTTCTCGATGCATTTATTGTGGTTGAACTGGAAAAATCTCAATCGGGAAAACTTTGGTGTGCTCCAGAATTGGTAAGTTTTTTAATAAAAAGCTTTTCCCTAAAATCTAATGCCTAATGTCTTTGGGAAGCTTTTCAAAATAGTCGAAATGCGGCCAAAATAGCCGGCCAAAATAATGCGTTTCCGGTTAACTTTATTTCTTATTTCTTTTGGATATACAATCTGTCAACAAATTATAGACGCACCCTGTTTTTTGTTAGTTTAGAGCCGGGCATAAGTGCTAGTGCAGTGAAAAGTATTTTTTTAGTTTCTTTAATGTAAAAAAACAACCCATGCAAAATTTCAAGTCATTTCACTCATCCAAAGTACTTTATCGTACAAAAAACGTTTTATCAGCTGTCAAAAAATTATAGACGCAACTTAAATTTGACGATTTATTCTATCGATATTGGTGCTGATGGTTTTCGAGGATATTCGAGGACAGCCAACAGCGCTCCATGACCTTGTCTCTTCGATGTCGAGACGTCTTTTTGAAGTTGGACTAAAGCAAGGAGGGGCCACACATTATTAATTTATTTGTCTCTTCGATGTCGAGACGTCTTTTTGAAGTTGGACTAGTTGGAAGTCATTTCACTCATCCAAAGTACTTTATCGTACAAAAAACGTTTTATCAGCTGTCTAAAAGTTATAGACGCACTTTTATTTTATCAAGAAAAAGTTAACAGAAATAAAAATAACAACAAAAACCAAATAAATTAATAATGTGTGGCCCCTCCTTGCTTTAGTCCAACTTCAAAAAGACGTCTCTACATCGAAGAGACAAGGTCATGGAGCGCTGTTGGCTGTCCTCGAATATCCTCGAAAACCATCAGCACCAATATCGATAGAATAAATCGTCAAATTTAAGTTGCTTCTATAATTTTTTGACAGCTGACAAAACGTTTTTTGTACGATAAAGTACTTTGGATGAGTGAAATGACTTGAAATTTTGCATGGGTTGTTTTTTTACATTAAAGAAACTAAAAAAATACTTTTCGCTGGACTAGCACTTATGCCCGTCTCTAAACTAGCAAAAAACAGGGTGCGTCTATAATTTTTTGACAGATTGTAGAAGCTATCTGCTATCTGGATCAGCTGTCTGCTAGCTTTGGAGCCGAAGGGAGTTACTGATTTTCAAGTGAGTGGCGGCTGGTTAGACAAATTTAAGAAGCGACACGGAATTGTTTTTCAGTAAAGAGCTCGAGCTCTTTACTGAGCTTCTGCAAAAGCTTGAAAACCGTCAAATAGTCATCAACTCGGCTCTGCTCTGCACTACTATTAGAGAGAATACGGTATTTGGTGTTCGGGGGACTTAGGGCTTGACGGGGGCTTGAAGATCGAGTTTCTGCGAGTGATTATTCTGTCCAGTACTGTAAAAACTTAACCACGAAGCGACTATTTTTGCCGATGCGCTGTTTGTTTACCGTTTTAGCCATCTCCCATGTAAACACGCGCTTTCTGGGACGCTCGAATCTCTTGTAAGCTTGTTGCTCAACTCACTCGACACATCAACGACGAGCATCCCGATTTCGAGATCAAATTGAGACTCGTCAAGTCAGCGGTCACATTGTAGCAGTAATCCGAATCGGACGAGCATCGCTGCTTACTCGTGCCAACACTCACACCCTGTGACGGTCCTTGTAATCCTTGTAATCATTTTTCAAGTGTCAGCCCGGTCAAAATCCATTCTTGTCCTTAGCAAGAAAGGTATTTCATAGCTAGGCACTTTTCTAAAAAGTCTAAAAAAATTTTCTCTCTATTTTTTCGTTTCTCTATCCACTTTTCTCTATCTCTATAGATAGAATCGATAAAAATAGAATTCTTTTAATCAACAATTTACCGTAAATACTGTAATAGTACCCCACCCCCATAATGACGGTGCGGAGTGTTGCGTGGTCTAGCTTTGAACGCGTTTTTCTCAACACTGGTTTATGCTACAATGCAAAAAACTTTATATCTCAGCGCCGAAAAAATGCTTTAGCCTGATTTTGGTGCCATTCGAAAGCCTAAAGTTGACTCAATCTTTTAGCCCTTGGAATCTAGCCATTTGGCCCTTGGAATCTAGCCATTTAGCCCTTGGAATCTAGCCATTTAGCCTTTGGAATCTAGCCATTTAGTCCTTGGAATCTAGCCGTTTAGTCCTTGGAATCTAGCCATTTAGCCCTTGGAATCTAGCCATTTAGTCCTTAGAATCTAGCCGTTTAGTCCTTGGAATCTAACCATTTAACCCTTGAAATCTAGCCATTTAACCCTTGGAATCTAGCCATTTAGTCCTTAGAATCTAGCCGTTTAGTCCTTGGAATCTAGCCATTTAGCCCTTGGAATCTAATAATTTTTGAGACCAAAAGTGTAGTTGGGAAAAATCTAGGGGTTGAGAATCTAGGAGAGAAAAAGATGTGTTTCTAAAAAGAAGTTAGACTACGCGACTGTACGAGAGGGGTGGGGTACCATTACAGTATTTAGGGTAGGTTCTTTTGAGGACTGTAATTGTTGAGGCTTTTGAGGGCCGTAGTTGTTGAGGCCTTTGAGGGCCGTAATTGTTGAGGCTTTTGAGGGCCGTAGTTGTTGAGGCTTTTGAGGGCCGTAATTGTTGAGGCCTTTGAGGGCCGTAGTTGTTGACGTTTTAAAACAATACTGATTAAAACTCACTCTAATATACGTGAATCCAGTAAAACATTCAATCGCTAAAGCAACGGGGAAAGCGAGGAATAAAATCGATACGAAGAATCTCATTTTAACAAAAGAAAAACTCGCGAAATCTCTTGTGAAAGTAACAAAGATTTCTCTCAAAAGCGAAAAAAAGCGAAAAAAAATCGAAAAATTTGAGATTTATTGCATTCAGCGCAAGAAAACGGAACCAAATTTTGATCAAAACAATCTTTTCTTTTCACCCGAAAATGTCCAAAACCGTTTTCACGGTGTGCTTGAGTTTGTCGATTTTCGAGAGGTTCTAAAATTCTTCTCTAAAAGACAAGAAAACTATCGTAATCTCAGGCTCTCAGGCTCGCTATTGGCCAGCTATAGATCAGCTATCGATCAGCTATCGATCAGCTATCGATCAGCTATGGATCAGCTATAGATCAGCTATGAGTCAGCTATGGATCAGCTATAGGTCAGCTATCGATCAGCTATGGATCAGCTATAGATCATCTATGAGTCAGCTATGGATCAGCTATAGGTCAGCTATCGATCAGCTATCGATCAGCTATCGATCAGCTATGAGTCAGCTATAGATCAGCTATAGGTCAGCTATGGGTCGATAAGCAAGTCTAATAGTGGCGCTTTTTTGGAGCTGCTCTGGTCCCACTGTTTTGATTACGTCCCGAAAAGCTACCGAAATCCAAGGCTAGACTGGTTCCAGCTACCGCATACGGTTTCTTAACGGTAGAACAGCGATCCTGCTGGACCTGCTACCGTGATCCTGCTGGATCTGCTACCGTAATCTTGCTGGACCTGCTACCGTAATCCTGCTGGATCTGCTGCCGTGATCCTGCTGGATCTGCTACCGTAACCCCAATAGTCTCAAAGTCTATCTATCCTACCGTACGCCCAAAAAGCCTATCCTCTTTCCCACCACAGTATTGCATCCATCTCCATCACAACAGCACAGTTGAACTGATTTCCCCATGAATTCCTGGAGGATGCATCGGTTTTTCGCGAACTAGAATCTTCGTGGATTACTCGCATTTCATAAAGCTCACAAAACACCGAAAACTCGAGCATCCAAGCTTCGACAATTTATTCCTTTCCGTCAACGAGACACTCATATTGTAGCACGATTCACCAGCTTTACAAGTTTCCATTTTGGTGCCCAAAGAGGTTCCCTTGAATCGTAAAAATTTGCCTAACTTGGAGTGCATTCTCAAAGTTTTACACGTGGGGTTACTGTAGAGAGCCTTAGGATACGGTAAAATTAAAAGTTAGCCACGATATGTGGCTCGGATTATGTAATGGATTTTGGGTCTCCATTAGAGTAAATACTGTGCAGATTTTAATCACCTGAAAGTACACAACCCCAGAGTAACATTGTAACCCAATCGCGATCGGCAAAATCACCAAATATAGTCCAAAAACGTGCCACATTTTGAGAAAATGAATGCCAGAATTGTGTTAGAATAGAAATTGTGTGCATTGTTCCCAGAATGACTAGGCATGACTGTCTGATTTTTCACGAAGTTAAACCTTTTTCTTCAATCGATCGCCCACCATAAAAAATGGCAGGTCAGCGGTTGGGAAATAGAAATTTATCGTCAACAAAAAAGTGTAACAAAAAAACAAAATCACAAGTTTTGTGCGGGAAATGGGGAAAAACAAATCAACAAGCAAATGCTTCCCTCTAATTGTCACCAACTCTTCCGCGTGTCTTGAAGAGTTTATTGCTCCAGACGGCCGCTCGTAAATCGAAACGACGACGAGCCCTCTCCATCATTCGAATGTCGCGAGCCGCTTGAATGAGCACACCTGGAAGGAGAATGATAAAGTACTTTAGCTAATTTATCGTATTGTATTATTACAAGCCTTAACGCTAAGCAAGTCTAAATCCATTAGTTAAATTTAGACTACCACCTAATCCTTTTCACGACTATAGCCAAATAAAGTTTAACTCAAGGCATGCACATTTCAATCATCTCCAAGCCCAACCTTTAGACACGACCATTTTGTTGCCGCTACTACCAGTTCCACCTATCCAGCTGAGTGCTTTCGGTTGATTAAGCCCCTGAATATGTAATAAAAAACCCTTAACTATAAAAATCAAACCTTTTCAAGAGCAAGCCGGTGTGCTTCCTTTTGCGAGTCGACTCCCCGAATATTCTGTTTGTAGTAACGCATCAGGGCTCGGTGACCAATCTTGGCACCTAAAAGCACAGGTTTTGGTGAGTTTTGGCAACAAATCTCACCACTTGGCAATGTCAGCGTCCAACCGTCGTCAATCGGCGCCTCTTTATTAGCCAATTCGTCGTACAACGGGCTAAATGACAAAGGTGGATCAATTTAAAAGACTAGAGTTACCTATAATCGTACCAATCCGCAAACTCGAGCATCGATTTAGGCTCACGGGGGATCTTGCAATGTTCCTAAAAGAAATATAGGTAAAATAGAGCTACACTATCCTCATACCTTATCATTCATGTGCTGTTGAACGGCTTGAATACTCGCATAACGTCCTTTCGACTCCGGGCAATAAAGGCACACTCTACCAGCACCGACTTTTAACCCTAAAAAGAATCTTTTAGTGAAAAGAAGTAAAACCAACCCAAATACTGAATCAATCCCTCCAAATCGGCACAATATTGCTTGTCAGGCACTGTGAAATCGTGTCGGGTCTAAAAGGTTTACATAAATATTCAATAAATGGTTCGAACCTTCATGTGCTCGAGATTCTTGTCAAAGGTTCCAGCTGTTTGTGGGCAGAAGAGACACGAGGTGATCGGAAGGGCCTGAAAAAATGACTTTCTGCAATCGTGGTCTAGAGTTACCTTATCCTCATCATAATCCCAATTGTCGATCGTTTCATCCTCCTCGTCACTTCCATTGTCGGTATGCCAACCGGAAGAATCACTTTCCTCGCCATCTGATTCCATTTTCTCGTCTTCTGGCTGAATTTGGGAACTTTAAGATAAAAGAGCAAACTTTTACCTCTTTCTTTTCAATCTTCTCAATGGTAGTTACCGTAGTTGAAGTGGAAGTGGAAGTGGTTGCAGTCTTCTAAAATAGTTTTGAAAGTAAATTCATGTAAAAAAAACTCTAACCTTTCTTGGCTGCTTCGGCCCACGACGTCCGTTCTTTACAATTTCCAGGTGCTTTTTCGATTTCAAATGATCAGAATATCTAAAACTTGCTGTTTTAAGTTTAAACCTTAAAAAATTACGCATTCTGCGAGTTGAAACGTTTATTACACACTTCGCAAAGCAGAGACGTCTCCTCTTCAGCATTTCGCAAAGCTTGCTAAAAAAATTGTTGAAGTTATTGTTGAAATTATCTAACTTTAACCTCTTTCTCTTCTCGAAACATCAAGACTTTCGATCGAAATTGTTCATCGGTGATTGGTGGCAATTCGGCGACCTAAAGAATGTTTTGAGCTCAAAATTTCAAGTAATAACCCCACCTGGCGTTTCAGATTGTATCGGTGCCAATCGGTTCGATAGTGTTCACGCTAAAACAAAACAATACAGCTGTTAAGTTAATCAAAGGATACTTTATGAGTTAAATTACATGTTCGATAGATAAATTACGCATTTAAGCCGCAAAGTACGTTAATCTTGTTAAATGCTAGCAGTTAAATTTTAATCTACCTGAACTTCAGCATTCCTGAAAACGAGTTGGCAAGTGACGCAGGTGAATCCCGTCGATGGGTCCAACGCCGGTTGCTCAATCGGCTCCATTCTGAAGATAAAAGGCTTGTTCTGCATCAAAAAGGTATGACGATTGACAAAAAAGCATAAAGTCCGCTAATTCTTTAAAGACGATCGACTCAATGTTTACTAGCCAACCGATAGAGAATTTAACTCGAAAACCGACTTTCGATTTTGACTCAAGCGTAACGAATCGACGAGGTACTCACTCAAAACTTGAACAATCACATTTCTTCAATAGGACATTGGTCAGCACCATCAATTTTCAACTTTTCTTGAAAAACAATTTATCAAAGACATAAAAATCCCCTCAACAATAACAACAACGCGAACATTCTCCAATATGCAACAATAACAACAAAAATCAATGAAACAGATAGTAATTCTCCTAAAAATCATGGTGTCGAATCTTTTGCTTCTGCACCGTCGGCTCTTGTTCGTACTCGATTTCAATCTAAACTTTCTATTGATTTAAAGAAATACTTAAAATAAACCCTAGATCGTTGCGCCTTCTTAGTTGACTTTTTCTTTGGTGGGAGATCGAAAGAGACCTAAAAGTTGAAAAATTAATTGGACCACAACTTTTTAACACACTCTTTTCTTTTGTTTTCCCTTAGAAGCATCTTTGGCCGCTGGTTTGGAAGCAATCTAAAAAGAAAATTAGAAACCAAACAATGCAATGTAACCTTCTTAACAGGTGTTTCATCGATTTCTTCTCCATCTGATCCATCGCCACTGAATTCAGCCTGAAATAGATAATTTATCATTTATCTAAATAGCTCTTATGTTTCATCTTTCAAATCAACAAACCTGATCCATTTCGTTCTCTTCTCCTATATCCATTTCCTCATCATTGTCATCATCACTATCTTCTTCTGGCCCTTCCCATTCCCCTTCTTCCGAATCCGTGTCTGGCGGAGTCCAATGTTCTAAAAACAAGCGAAGGGTTCTATCGCTTAAAAATTTAGCCCATAGTTTACCAAAATGATTCAAAATTTTAATGTCAGCTTCTTTTTAAAGACCAAATCTATGAAAATGATTGATGCTCCGGTAGAGGCCGCATATAATCTAGCACCGTTTAAGTTTTATTTACCCGATATCTATAATCAGATATCGCGTAAAATTGTAGTATGTCTAGTGCGAGTTGATATCAAATAAAGAAAACTGTAGTACCTTCAGCATTCTCGATGTCCCCTTCTTCATCCGAGCTCTCGAAATCGGCAACGAACTGCGTTTGACCAGTTTGCTAAATATCCAATTGTTCAACAATTATTGGCTAAATATAAATACCTCATCATCCTCTTCCAATTCATGCTCCATTTCAAGTTCCCTCTCACCTTCTTCCAACATTTGCTCGAACGCTTCTTGGCGGAAGTTGTAAATGTCGCCATAAGTGCCTTGCCTAAATTAGCAATACGTTTAATAACAAGTGTAACTTGCTAACTGTACCAATTCTTAATCAGGGATGTTTTAAATGACGTAAACTCGTTAGTCATTTAAAACATGGCCTAAATTTAAACAGAACAGTTAGACAAGCATAACCACATCACACTCACTTCAGACGCTGAAGCAGCTCCTTCTCAATGGCCGTGTCCAATTTAGCAGCGATGAGCGCTTTTTCTTCTCTGCGTTTCTCGCGACGTTCGATCTTTGTCTAAACAAAACCATTTAAAAACGTTAAAGCCAGGATTTCAACCTGAATTGGAATAATCTTTTGTTGCCGGCCTTTCAATTTCATTTTGCGCATTCGAATGAGATATTGGTGGATTCGCACGAGACGAGCCTTGCATTTTTGTCGCACGAACTCGGACCAGTGAATGAGTTGGTCCGATATTTGCTTGATCGCCTAAAAGTTTATCATGTACACCCGCTGTCATCATTCTAAAACTTGAAGAATCAACCCACCGTAGCCATGTTTCGGCTGAGCTTTGTCTTCTCCCATAATCGCCGAGGGTAGTGACTTCTCTCAACGACTTTGCAGTACAAGTAGCAGACGCCTGAACAGTACTGATTAAGCTTAAAAGATACAGCACGAGGTAAAAAATGCACTCAAAAACTCACCATTTTCTTCACGAACCGTCGCGTATTGACTGTTGGCCAAAGGGCACGAGGCTCGATTGCAAATTCCCGTCAAGTTGTACTCATTTCGGCAAAACGTCTTCACCTTCACTCTAAAATAAAATTTTTGGTGATTCAATAAATTACCAAAGTTTATAGCTTAACAAGGTTGAGACTTTGGAAAATATCGTAGATTTTCATTGAGATGAAAGCTACCAAACTCCTTCTAGAAGCCTTTCCGAGTTAAATTCTCAAAGTAAACTGCTTTTTTTCGCTTTTAAATGAGTTAAAACATTACTATTTGCCAAAATTCTATTCCAATCACCAAATCAACTCAAAAACCCACTTTGTTTTGTAAGAACAATGCCCCTTGTTGAGGATATTCCACGTGATATCGTCGGCCTGCATTTCCTGAAAGAAAAATATTGAAATTTAAGCTTTCCAGCATTCTAAAACATTAAAACACCAAAAAGTACATCAAAATCAGAATTCTAAAAGTTTTTTCACGAAAATTCACGTGAAGTAATGCAAAATTGGGAAATTCCTGGTGAGTTGCCGCAGAAAGCGCATGGATTTTTTGCGTAAATAGGTATTTGTAGTTGATAAGATTTTTGATTTTACATGCATTTGGGCTTAAAATGCATATAAAATCAAAAGTTTTAAAAACTTAAGTTCAAAAACAAGAATTTACTTGTTTAACTTTTTTATAACATTAAAGACACCACCAAGATTGAAATATTATCTTTCTTGATTTTATTTTAAATAGCCTCGTCACAAAAATAAAGATATTCTATTGTTCAGCTTTTTTCCTTCCCTCGAATGTCTTAAAATAATAAATAAAAGTTTTACAGCTATAAAACCCAGAATTTCATTAAACTCTTTTCATTTTTTTAAGCTTAAAACTTTAAAAACCGTTAATCTTTTAACTTTTTGCTTTTTCCAGCTGATGCCAACGTCAAATCAGTCGCACTCCGAGTACAGCTTGAAGAAAAACACCCCAGGTACGTAATTTTTATGCTGGTTTAAGTCTTAGAAAACTTAAAGTCTGTCCGGGAGCTATTTTCGTTCTTTCACAAGCTAAAAAAGAGTTTAACTAGCTTTTTGGAGCCACTTTACAGCTTGAATCGAATAGAATTTGGACTAAACCTCCGTAATATAATTTTTTGATTGGGTTTGCTCATTTTATTGTGTAAAACTAAACTAAACGGCTGGATTAGTGTATTTTTCATAATCATTTTTCTAAATATTTTCGTTTTTAGCAAAAAATGAGCAACGACTGCGATCGGCGACTGATGTGGGCCCGAGCTATGAACGCGAGGAGAAAGATCAAGAAGTCGATGCTCCATACAGGTATTCATTTGGGTATAACTCGTTTGCATCATGGAATCGAACTAAATTTATCTTGTCTATCGATTTCCAATAATCTTTTTTGACCTAGATAGACTCGTGTACAAAATTTCAGTCAATTTTCGATTTCAGAAGTCGCCTCTATCAACTCTTCGGCTTGATCGAAAAAGAATTTGATGCCTTGTACGCAGAGAATTGCGAGCGTAAGTCAAAAATTTCTGATTCTAAACTCTCTTTTTCTAGTGAATGCAAAAATCGCTGCACTGACGGAGAAATTCGGCGACTCGGTAGTCTCATCGGTGCCCGTTTCGGAAATCGTGCAAAATAACTCGGAAATCGTGGCCTTGAAAGGATCTGGGAAAAAGGGTTGCTCAAAAAGTCTTGCTTTTTCAAAGTTGCCGTTTAGCTATGCAAATGGGCCTCAAATTGCGCACGGCTCTTCGTGGACCACCCGGACGACTCGTTTTTAAAGTTGGTGGAGCGGATGGGCGAAATTTTCGGTAATCCTTGAAGTTGCATACGGCTAACTTGACTACCGAGCACTCCGTTAAGATTTTTAAAACCTTAATGAGTGCCAATACTTGTCATCTTTGTAACTGATAACTGATAACTTTTCAGGATGACTTCTCGTTTCACTGGGCATCGTGATGGTGTATGGCACGTTTCAGCGAATGAAGTGGCAAAAGTTGTCGCAAGCGCGAGCGCTGGTAAGTGACAATATTATACTAACAGCAATGTTATTAATGCTAAAATATTAAACAATAATTGTTAATGAGACATTCAAAGTTTTTATATTTTAGATCAAACGGCTCGGGTCTTCTCGTTGGACACCGGTGTCTGTTTGGGAACATATGTTGGACATACTGGGTTGAGAATTTCAAGTGTTTCGACAATTATAAGATTTTAGATCAGTAAATTCCGTTTCTTTGTGCCCGACCTCGATTCAAACCGATACTTTGATTTATTGCTCGGCGAGTGGTGACGAGAGTGCTCACATTTGGAAAATTCCTGCAAATACAGGTCCTTTTAGTTTATTTGATCGATTAATTGCCGCTTTAGAAGCCAAGCCTGTTCACCATACTAGCAGCGAGGATGAGAATGCGGATTTGATTGAGAAAGAGGAAGGCGATAATACGGAAACGAATGGTATGCTAATAGGCTTATTAGCTTATAAAATTGTTTAGATAATGAACCACAAAACGCTGAGGGAGCAAAGATACGAAATCCGCAAATTCGACTCACCGGGCATACGGGAGCCGTCGTGAGCTGCGATTGGCTGGCCGGCGGGCACCAGTTGCTCACGGCAAGCTGGGACCGAACGGCAAACGTTTACGACGCGGAACGAGGAGAGATCTTGAACATTCTATCAGGTAACTGAATAGCTTTGATTTACAATCTCTTCCTTTCAGGTCACGAACAAGAATTGACCCATTGCTCTGCGCATTCATCGCAAAAATTGGTCGTCACTTCGAGTAAGGTAAGATTTTAGCTCACAATTGGCAAAATTAAAGTTTTCATTTAGGATTACACCTTTCGCTTATGGGATTTCAGAGAGTCAATTCAAAGTGTGGCCGTTTTTCAGGGGCATAATGAGTGAGTGTATAAGTTTTCTACCCAACAACGAAGCTTTAGCTCGGTTTCGTGTGTTTCTTTCTCGTCGGGTGATCGCCTCGTTTCGGGGAGTGATGATCGAACGGTTAAGGTTAGGATTTAAATTTGTAACAGTTAATTTTTTTGAAACAGGTTTGGGATCTTCGTAATATGCGTTCTGCTTTGACGACGATTCGGCTCACTTCTTCCGTGAATCGTTTAGCTGTTAGTCAAGTGCATTCAGGTAGAAATTTATGTTGATTAAACAATTAAGATCTAGTCAAGGGTGTTTTTAAATTTTTAGAATCGTCAGTTACTTTTGGTCTAATTTTAAAAGCCAGTTTAGGTGAAACCTGTAATAATAGTTATAGCTCTAAAGCTTTATGAAGTCAAAAATCTTAATTCATTTTTGTTTAGTTGTTGCCATTCCACACGATAATCGTCATGTGCGAATCTATGATCTTAACGGCGTTCGCATACCGAGAGTACCCAATAGAAGGGTTTGTTTTTAAAAATTCAGAACCTAAAATGTTTAGTATCAAAGATCAGGCTCCTAATGAAACCAGGAAGGCAAATAATCAATGAAAGATTTTAATAGAAAAACAGTAAATTCCTCTTTTTAGTGCCATCATCGTATCGTTTCCGGCGTCGCTTGGGCCGATGATCATCCGACGAACAATTTGATCACTTGTGGCTTCGATGGACAGGTTCATTTTCCATTCAACTCTTGAAATTTCAATTTTAGGTAATCGGCTGGAAAGTTGCTTTGGGAAAAGAGTCAAAAGAAGCGAAAGAATAGTTGATGAACATATTTTTGTATATAAATTTTAAGTTTGTGCAATTTTTATATGCTTTTCTGGTGTTGTTTGATCTCATTGTTCGTGCTTAGCTTTGCAGGGTTTAAAAGGAGATTCCTAGTGTGCTTTCACTGTGATAATAAAGGTTTTGTAACGGATTTTTGATAAAATTAATGTGAACTGGATGTAAAAAAGCCATGATTTCATGAAGAGAATGAAAATTTTATGAATAAACGAGAGCTTTTCTGTTAAATGTGCAGTGGGAAACATGCTTTTAAAAATTTCCTTAAATGAGCTGTTTGATGTTTTTTTGTTTATCATGGTAATGCCGGTCTTTTTTAGTGAAATGGTGGGTCAAATCCCCAAAGAAGTACTCTCAATTTTCGACGATTTGGCGAGTCTCAACGGGGAGTGCCGACTGAAGGCTTGTGCAAGTCTTGTTGGGGAAAAGGTGAGGGATAAATTGGGATTTTCTTTTAGTATCTAGAAGACACGGTTCTTATGCAATTCACCATTATATCTAGGTTAAAATTGTTCTTTCGTATGCTTCTCTTTTTTTAGTTGGATGATGGCGTTCAAGATTATGTGCTCAATCGACTCATCACCGGATTGTCGTCGACAAGAGCTGCGGCTAGAGTTGGTAAGTAGCTGGGTACGCTTTGAGGTTATCAAACTCAACAAAATAAATCGGTTGGGCCCAATTATGGCCATTGTTTAGGCTTTTCATGCGCTCTCGTGCACTGCTTGCAGAAGTACCCGAAACGATGGAAATGCGACGACTTGTGGAAACTTTGCGAGGACAAATTACCGTTAAATGATAAGGTGCGCTTAGAGTTGGTTTGATAAAAATCAATCCTTTCTTTAGGATCAAGCACAGGCACACGCGGTCGGGCGTTACCTATTTTTGGATTCACTATTTGCTTCGGAAGTGTATAAAAATGTAAGCTGTCTACTTTTTTATTACCATGTCATTTTCTCATCTTTTAGAACTTCAAATGGATTGCCGAGAAGCAGTTAGCGTTGGCGGTGCGTTTCCAGTGGCTTTCAATGGGCATTTGGCAGTCGGTGAGTGATTTCCGCATTTTATTCCAAAAAAAGGGCCCGTACATAAGCCGTAAAATATTTACACAGCTAATGAAGAAATTTTAGATTATCACTACATCGTTGCATCTTTCACCTGCCGATTTCCAAAAAGACGTATATCCATGTGTGGAGAAATCGGTAAAGCTTTACTACTTGAAAAAATTTAATATGAATGGTTATCTTTGAGTTAAACACAGTTTTATATTTATATTCAGATTCCACATTCACTTGACAACTTGGGTCCCGAGCATTTGTTAGCGATTCTGTTGTGGTCGAAAAAGTTTGGGGTAAGTATTTCATTCATAAAATAACCTTACAGTACTTTGATTTCAGAATATTCTACAAAATGTACCACTTCTTAGCAAAAAGGGACATCTCACCTTTCATGAGGACGCTTTTCCGAAGTTGATCGCCATTTTGAAGGTAAACTTTCAATTAAACGATCGTTTTAAGCAACTTTTAAGATCTAAAAAGATAGATCTAGGCATCTAGACATCTAGGATAAATCTTGGCAGCTAACAAATTGCATTTTAGAAGACAAACTCGTTGAATGTCACTCACTTAATCGAGGTGTTGCTCTCGAGTGCTCGTGAAACAAATCAATTTGCAAAGGTTTTAATTTTTTTTGACTAAGTTCATTTAATCTTTACACAAGAACCTTTAAAGTTTGAACCGAGGCTCACTAATTTTTGTTTATTTCAGGTCTATCGAGGCGTCGTCGAGGCCTGGGTTTTGGGCGGAGCCGAGAAAACGCACGCGCTTGATCAGCTATTCGACATTATTCAACGAATCATAAAAAACGGATCGACCAAAGATGTATGTACTGTGAACTTTAAATGTTCAAGTACCTTTTTAGCTTCTGGGAATCTTTTCGCCGAGTCTCTTGAATAAGTTGAGGTTCATCACACAAGGAAAAGCGACTCCGGAGAAAAATGCAACAATTTTAAAGGTGGGCTTTGTGAAAGTCTTTGAGGGCTTTAGAGCCTCTAATTCTATTTCAAGTTCTGTTTCAGGTGCGTAACTTTTGCCAATCAATCTTGGGATTCATGCAACGGGAGGCTGATTCGGTGTCGAAAGAGGAGCTCTCACATATTGCTGCGATTTTGTTGAAAGAGATCGATTTGACGAGCACTTTCGACAAAACGATTGGAATACGGTAACGTTGAAAGGGTGTTTTTTAAAGTGTAAACCTTTTTAGGTTTGCCGAAACGCTAATGGCTAAGCTACAAGGAGAGGATTTGGATGTTTTCTTGCAAACGGTGAGTGAAATTGGGATTTGGGATTAATTGGGATTAACTGAATTCAACTAGGCTTTAGGTTTAAATCTATGCGGTTTAAAAATGCAAATTTATTTTTAGCACACAAGCTCCGGTGGCTCCTCGGTGCGTCGCTTGGCCTCGATCTATCCACAATGGGATTTGGAGTCGAGAAAGGTGATTTTACTTTAAACACAGATTTTCCTTGAAAGTAACTTGTCAACAAGAAAACTAGCTGTTTTGCTGGTTTGATAGATTGATCATCCAAGCCTTTAAATTTAGAAAGCCCTTCACCTGCTCGCCTCAACCAATAACATGTTCAAATCGGAGGATCGATTCTTGACAATCGCCAACTGTATCGATACGATGTTTAAAGTCAAGGTGGACTGAAAGATTTTGTTTCTAAAATTATTTGCTTTAGGTTCGAGCCGGAGAAAAGGCGGAAATTTTGATCGACGACGAGAGTGTTGAACTGATAGACTCGACGGCAAAAATTCTGTTGAAGAAGGAAGACTTTGAACAAGGAAAGAAGCGATTGACCGGAACGGGATTGGATTTTGCAAAGTTAGTTTAGCGAAAAAATTGTCATAACAGTAAGAAATACACATTTTATGAAGATAAACCAAGTCATATAGTACAACAAACTAAATGCAACCGCTGGGTTTCATTTGGATTTTGAACGGCCGGTCGGCAAGGCTCGCATGTGGCCACTTTTCGGAGCCAACCCTAGAAAGTTTTTTGAATCGTTTGGTCCAATGCTGACGGAAAAGGCAAAAGCCAAAGCTTACCGGTTTTGGACAACATCTCTTTAATAGAGCTCTTCCACTCGGGAACACACACGGACAACAGTTGAGAATAAAGGAACAATCTGGAATTTGCTTCAGTTTACTACTGCAAAGGCAAGTTAAGCAAGAGCTAGGCCAGAAACCAAGTACTGATCTTGCCTTGCCTGGCTTACCGGTCCTAACCGGCTAAAATTTCAAATAATGAACCTGCAAATGTCGGGAAATCGGGTAAAATTGACGAGGTGGCTCGTTGCTTCAATAAATGAGGCTGAAATTCGATTCTCTCTGCATTTTCCTGGCTCACTTACCCAATACAAAATCATTATCCAAAAGCCAAGCGCAACAATGAGTAAGTAGATAATAAGTATTATGATAATGGTAATTGGAAGGGTTTCCGGAGAAAAGGGCATAATTTTAATAGAAATTTTTAAAAGCAAACAAACAAATTGTTTACCGAATGGAAATGGATTTCTGGTTGTCATGGTAATCAGTTGGATTGGGAGATTTCAGAAAGCTAATGCTTACAGAATACTAAAAAGACTTAAAAACAAGCGCTAAGGAGCTCAAAAAAACATCAAAAATTTTGATTCTTAACCTTTTTCTTTTCAGACAACTCCTCACCTTTTGGCAATGCTTGAGAATTTGGGCGGCCACGACACCGGATTCAGATGAGGTAGGGGTTGTTTTGAAGAAATCTCTGATGCTTATTGATATCTTAGTTTTCTCTTTCTAGTTCCTGAATTTTCTTACTAAAATAATTTTTAAAGGTTTTTCCAATAGTTTCTCATTTCTAGGAGAAAGCCTACTTGGAGAACGCGCAAGAGTTGGTCGGATTAGCGGCAAAGTTCAAAGAGGATGAGGATTCTTTCAAGGTAAACTTTTACGCGTCTCTAGCAAATATTTTTCTCCAGGTTCTTCTCGATCTCTTCGTAGCCTTGTTGTCTCAATTGCATCGGTTTGTTGAAAAGTTTCGCAAATATTTATGCTTTTTAGATTCCACCGAGCCCCTGTTCAGTACCTCTTCTTGTCGACACTGCCACATTTGAAAACAGTTCACGTGATGCACATTATTGAGGTAAAGCTTATGGGTTCTTGAAAGTTATGTAAAAATTTTAGGCGATTGCTTTAAGTGACGAGGAGTTGGTGGGAACAGCAGAGAATGAAGAAGCGGATGAAGAAGATGATGAAGAAATGATGGAGATCGAGAATGCTAAAGGTTGGTTGTGAATGGCTAATATACAACAGGGCTAAATTGCTGTAAAGACTAAGAAATAAAGCTAATGTTCTGTTCGTAAAGCTAGTTTATTTTAGTGAATGGAGTCAACGGTGAAAAGGAGCAAAACGGAAAAAATGAGGAGAGTGATGTCGAGTTGTCCGATGAATCGGAATCTGATCCGGAAGGAGAGGTATGCAATCAAAAGTTTGTTTTTCAAAACCAAGGTTTTAGGTTGATCCAATGTTGTTGAGTCGACTGAAACAAGCGCTCGGAAAAGCGGCCGTTGATGAGACGAAATCGGGTGTACGCTGAATTACATTTATGGCCCAGATGCCATTTATCCAATTTTAGGAAAGTGACCTCTCGGATGGGCCTGACGATGACGAGATGTTCCGTTTGGATGATGGATTGGCGGCTGCGTTCAAGTCGATTGGCGGGAAGAACTCAAAGAAAAAGGTACACTGGCATTCAAGCTAAAAGTTAGGTACAACTTTCGGATTTTGTGATTGGATTTGTTCCAAAAGCCAGACCAAATCTAAGTCATAACCATAGCCTATATATTAGCGTTATAATAAACTCTGGAAATTCAAGTTATATGGCAATGTTTAGGTGCAAGCCGATGCGTCACGAATCGCGAACCCGTTGAGGATAAAACTGTTAGAGCTGCTTCTCGTCTTCATTTCGAACGAGTCAACACCGGGAAAAGTGAAATTGGTGAGTTGCTGAATAGGAAAACTGACACTGGTACTTGACCATTTGCCCATGATACTTGAAATCAGTTCTGCTAAATTTATACATTATCTGCTTTTTAGTCAATCGCTATTCCACTACTCTCCTTGGTGAAGACGCTTTTGCGACGCGCCAAAGATGACACAGTCACCAAGAAAGCGCTGGAGTTGTTGAATGTGCTTGTTCATATGAAAAAGGTTGGCTTTTCACCAATGAAGGTGTATTTTAGTCAAAGTTTAAAAGCTAAGAATATTTTTTTTTCCAGTTGGAAGTACCACGAAAACGTTTGACAGCCGTTTTGGACGAATTGGCTAAAGAAGCCGAAGGAGCCATCAATCCGGTCATCAAAAAGGCGATTGGTGATTTCTCGGCTTGGCTGGTTTGTTGATTTTTTGCATTAAAACCTGCTATCTTTTAATTTCTTGCACAGGACTCATTTTTAGTTCACTCTCGGCACCGAGAAGGGTCAAAGCGATCCCAAACATGTGGCCGCTTTTGTTGGATTGATGGACAAATTCATGACAAGTTTACTTGGATTTATGACCGTTTTCTAACCACAATTTTTTGCAGGTGATGAAGCGAACTTTGACTCTGAAGTGGTCGTTGGAGCGTATACACGTTATCCGGTAAGCTTTTTTCACTTGTTTTCTCTTAATTACTTTCAAATTTAGGCCTCTTTCTGCACGGAATTACCGAAATTGATCGCTTACGGGTTCAATGAGAAGATTCGACCTTTTAGAAGAGTTGATTACATCTTATTTTCTTTATTACATGGTTCTCTTTCAGACTGAGGCTTTCCTGTGTGCGGCGGCTTTGTTGCGGAAAGATGTCGTCAAAGTGAGCCCATTGGAGAAAGGATTGGTGAAGATGCTCTTGGAAAGCTCAGCCAATTTACTCAAGACTCTGACGACAAGCGGTGCCGACATCAAGCCCCGAATCGTTGCTGCATTGCTCAAAGTGCTCATCCAATTCGTGTCGGTTTGCTCCGATGACGAGAAGTTGATGTCGTTGGCTGGGAAAACGTTGAATGAAACATTGGACACGCTGATCGGCGATGAGGATTTGTGGAAAGCGGGCGGATCGCTGAAGAAACTCAACGCTTCTTGTCAACAGGTTGGTTATTTTTGCGAGACTAACTGATAGACGTACTCAAAACATGCAAAATACAGTGTTCAACACTTTTGAACATTTTTAAGCTTAAAATCCCTTCATTGTGCTTATAAAGATAATGATTGTAGTAAATTTTGAAACTGCCTTAACTAATTTCTTTCAGATAAACGCCAAAACGCCACTTCCGATGTTGAAATCGATTCGGAAAGCCATGGAGAATTGAGAGGAAAAACGTTGTTATTTGTTTAATTTTCGAGATTTTATTCCAATTTGTTATCCACCCATCATTTCTTGTGCCTTTACCCAATCCTTTTCATTGTTATCGCTCATTTCTTGATTGTTAAAGTTGTTTGTTGAGTTGTTTTTAGTTTCAAAAATGAATAAATGTTGTTATAATTGGAATAGTTATGGAAAAAGTTGCGTTAGCTGAATATTTTTTAGACCTTTGGAATGAATAAGGCTTTTGGACGCGAATTGATTGGCATCCTTTTTGTGGACTTTCTTTTTCTTTTTGTGGACTTGTGGAAAGTTACCGTACTTCTTCCCGTTTGGATGAAAGCCAATTTGGCCATTTGTTTTATTGAATTGGTGATTCTATAGAAAAGTAAGCGAAAAAGTCGAAAATCTATTCGTTTTTATCAATTTGAGCCCAAATATTGCAAGTGTTCCATCGAAAATTAGCTATTTCGTTGAAGTTTTTGATATTTTTAAGCCTTTTACATAGCTGGACCTTGAATTTTCAATTTCTTGTCGATATATTGTACTTTATAGTAACTTTAGATTATTTAGTGATGAGCGACGTGAAGAAAAAACCCCGATCGGCACAGGAACGATGGGTGGCCGTCTATCCGGCATACATCAACGCGAAGAAAACCGTGCAAGAGGGACGCCGAATCACACAGGCACAGGTACCGGGTACTTTTTGATAGACTTGCCCTATCAATCATAATAAATCCTCCTTATAATTATAATCAACCTTAATAAATAAATAAATAAATAAATTGGTTGATTATCCTCCAACTTTGGACAAATTTTTTAGAACGTTTTGATGAAGATTTAAAGAATTTTTTGAAGGTTTAATTTGGATATGAATTTGGATTTGATAATATTTGATAGCCTGAGTCTACTTTTTGATTCTGTCATCATCAAAATGCTTTGTTTTAGGCTGTTGAGAATCCGACGACTCAAGAGATCTTCGACATTCTCCAGGCTGGAAATTTTGCTCCAATTGCTGAGGTTTGTAAAATAGATTTTGAAGCTGTTGACGACAACCTTTAGACTTTATTTATTACATTATAGAATCGGTTGGCGAAATTTCATTGTAGAAAGTGAGAGTCAGCTTTATTGATTTGCTATTTTTTTTCAGAAAAAGATGTATCCCCGTGATCAGACGCGAGATTGGGCGATGCAGGGACGCGTGAAAGTACAATTATTGAACGACGATGACACACCGAAATTCAAGGAATTCAAGACAAGTGAGTGGTGCTTGATTTGAGGGGAAATTTGTTCGAACGGCAATTGTTGGGTATTCGTCAATTTTGAATGAAAAGATGTGCGAGTAAGCCGTGGCTATGGGTTTAAAATTCAATAACGTAGATAAATTGAAGTTTGAATTGCATAAGTGGTAGTGAAAAGCTACGAGATCGCCTGGGTTTTGTGATTTGGTAATAAAGGAAGTAAAGGTAGAGTTTTTACTGATTTTCACTTGTTTCCCTTGACCAAAATGACCGATTTTAGGTAAATAGTACCGTTATCTTACTATTATATAATTGTGAAATGTTTGTCTGTCTGTCAGCAAAGAATCGGGGAATGGACCGGTTTCGATGTGTTTTATATTTTTGGATAGAGAATCAAAAATAAGGGGACACGTGTTCCAGGGTTTGACTTAAAACTAATATCCCCTGTCCTGTTTTATTCAGCGATGGATTTTATGAGCTAAAAATTTGTACTCTAGGGTTTTCGATAGATTTTGGTTTCGACGACCTTTTATAAACCTAGTTTATTGTCATATTTTCCAGGAAAAGAGCTCTTTGCGTATCTGTGCGAGACGATTCCCAAGTTGAAAAGTCGACAACCGGGTTTCTCAGCTCAGAGCAGCGCCCAGCAAGGATCATCCGGTGGTGGTGGTGGTGGAGCGAAGAAAAACAAGAAAAAGAAATAGGAAACACGTGTTTTGGTAACGTTTTTCTGTTTTTTTGAGTTAAATTTTATAATTTCTGCTTGTTTTTAAACGGTTTAACTATGAAATGCCGAAATTCCCATCATTTTTTTCTTTTTACGGATTCCTGTGATAATTTTTGGTCGCTTTTTTTGTATAGACGTGAAATTTTTGAAGAAAAATTGCAAAATTTATTTAAAACTTTAGAAAAATCACTTGTCAAAGGCTAAAACACAACCAAAAATGCGCCATGGTTACGGTAAACAAGCAAAATTTGCATAAAACAGATAAATTACGGTAGGAAAACTGACGAAAACCGGCAAAATTGTGAATTTTCTCAACGAAAATGCTAAAACAAACAGAAGTTCACATATAAAAATTCACAGAAAGCTTTCAAAAAGAGATCACATTTTATTGGGACTTAAGCAAAAAATGATAAAATTTATCAAAAATGAGCATTTAAACCCATAAAAATACTGGTTTCTTCAAAAAAGTTAAAAAAATAAGGCAAATTCCGATTTTTACAGTTGACGCGGTGGGTTGTAGCTAAAAATGTGGATATTCTCAGGCTTTGATTTTTTTATTTTAATTATTTTATAATTTATTTATATTTTTTTTATTATTTATTTATATTTTTCTTTTTTATTATTTATTTATATTTATCTTTTATTTATAATACTATTTTTAATATAATACTATAATAATATAATAATTATCTATAACACTTTAACCCATTCGAAACCGCAGCGTTTTTTCTTTTTTTTCGTCTACGGACCAAGCCCTTTGACATTTTGACCCGAAGCAGTTTATTTGGTGGAAAGATGCAAGAGGTCTACACCATTTATTTTTGATGAAGAACGATTTGGATTCGACTTCAGTACTTTTCAAGATCCTATATTATTCTTATTTTATCGACGACAAATTAATCAGCATGTTAGTAGGCGAATCTAATAAACATGGAAAAAAAGCAAAAAAAACTGGCAGGATTTCGATGCAAGCTCTTCCTGGCTCTGTATCGTGACTACTGGAGTAGCAGGCCTGGATTAGGAGGATTTTCCCACATGTCCCACATTATGTCATGAGCAAAATTTGAATCTATTCTTCGAAACCTGCGTTTTTGTGATAATGAACTGGATCCTGCGGGAGATCGGCTTTATAAGATTAGAACTATTATGGAACATTTCAATGCAAAACCAGAGACTGCATTGATTCCGGGTCAATATAAAACATCTTCTTTGCCCACGTAATTTGTAGGTCTGCTACAATTGGAATATACATGCAATGCAAAAACAGCAAAAAAAACCAATTAATTGAATGAAAATAGCTCAATTAGCGCTGCAGCGAATAATCGCTGCAGCGGTCCGTTCCTGAGTTTTTGCTGCAGCGATTATTCGCTGCAGAAAGTTTCGAATGGGTTAAAAAGCACTAGAGAACGGTAAATGGTAAAGTGTCTGACTCTTGTGCTACAGTAATACCAGTAAAAAAAGATACGGTACTCCTTGTGAAGTACAGTACTTCTTAAAATGATTTAGTGTGGCGTTTGTCGGCTTTTAAGGTAGGATTTAAGATTGTGAAGCACCTACCGTACTCCCTTTTTGCCGCGCAACGACGGAATCCTCGTGGAGCGCTCTGGGTCGGCGCTTGCCCGACTTGGCGGACGACTGCCCCGGTCGAGACTCGACTGACTGCCAGCTGGGGAGATTCCACCCGGCCAACCCTTGCCTGAAAATGGGGTACTGTACTTGGCCCATAATTTAGACTCGTGGGCTTTTAGATTGAGTTTCTTGAGATTACTGTAGTCGGAGATTACTGTAGTCGGAGATTACTGTAGTCGGAGATTACTGTAGTTTCTTGAGATTACTGTAGGGTAGATTTAAACTCATTGAAAGTCGTTTCTAAAAGGTGCCCCTGGAAGACGAGCTACTGTAATCCTATGCTAGCTAAAAGGCACTACAGTAACCTCCATAGCTGTTTGAGGCGACTGGATTACTGTACTTGGTCTAAAAGATAGGATCGGGAGTCTTTCTAAACGGTAGGAATAGCTACAGTAACCCGAGGTCAAGATGAGTTTGCTAAAGGATTGCTACGCTACAGTAAACCTCACAGTGACTTACCGATTCTCGAATCACCCAGCGACACGTCGGACGGGGCTCGCAGCTTTGACACCGATGATGATGAGCCGTTGTGTGCGTGGCTTTGATGATCGTGGCCATGCGGGAACATCGGGAAGCTCCGCTCGGTCTTTTCACTGTAAAAAGTTGAATAGTTTTGCAATGAGATAGCTGAATTGCCTTGCAGCTGGGCAATTAAACCGACTGGCGTTTCGCCAGTACACCAGATGCGTGCGTTTATGGAATCGCACGGCTTCTGGGACACACACTTTTTTTTTCCGGCACTCTGCTTTTTTTGGCACTCGGCTCAATTACCCAGTTACAGGGTCAACCTTCGAGTTGCTTTTATTATACCGAATTTTCGTAATCGGTCCCAGAGCTCCTGGCGGCACTTGTGCTCCATCCGAATCTGTTGAGGACATTCTAGCGTGCCGATTTTTTGTGAAAGCTCGCATTGTGTCGACGGCGTTCGATGGACGGACGTCGGGATAGATATCTTGATAACGACGACCTAGAAAATTGTAAACATACGATAACTTTAATACAAAACAGTTCTCAAGGTAGATGGGCTTGTCTAGCGCTAGGCAAGGCTGTCTAGGGCTTGGCGGGGTAGTCTAGGGCTTGGCAAAGTAGTCTAGCGCTAGGCAAGGCTGTCTAGGGCTTGGAAAGGTAGTCTAGGGGTTGGAAAGGTAGTCTAGGGCTTGGCAAGGTAGTCTAGAGCTTGGCAAGGTAGTCTAGGGCTAGGCAAGGCTGTCTAGGGCTTGGCAAGGTAGTCTAGGGCTAGGCAAGGCTGTCTAGGGCTTGGCAAGGTAGTCTAGGGCTTGGCAAGGTAGTCTAGGGCTTGGCAAGGTAGTCTAGGGCTAGGCAAGGCTGTCTAGGGCTTGGCAAGGTAGTCTAGGGCTTGGCAAGCGTCTAGGGCTTGGCAAGGTAGTCTAGGGCTTGGCAACGTAGTCTAGGGCTTAGCTCAGTACCACAGGGTCTAGTAGTTCGTAGAATGAGCTTTACCTGGGTACTGTAACTGGCTAGCTGGCTCTAGACCTGGCAGAGCACAGCCAAAACGGCTTGCTGATCCGTAGTCAGTGGTTCAAGTCTTTTTTCATCCTTTTGTTTTACAGTATACCAAGCTCAAGTTTCAGTACCCTTAGCTAGCTAATCCTTAGCTAATCCCTTAGCTACCGTAATCTACAGTACCTATAGGAGCCGAAGGAGGCCGATTGGTGACCGTAATCCGGCGCTACAGTAACCCTTCGCTAGCGTTGTCTCGCTGCGAAACTCACCGTAATCTTATCTCGCCTACAGTGCTTGCTTTTCTGCCCTGGGGTATCTGGATGCTTGGGTATCTGGATCCAGACGTCAGTGCATAGTACGGTACTGTACTGTAGCTTAGTGCTAGTGGCGCTGTATCCATTTCGCGTCTCCACTTACCAATTGCCCGGCACGGGTCGTGTGATCGCAAGAACTCCTCCAGTGTCACCCATCCACCGCCAACTCTAACCATGACCGTTGATCGAAGAATTCTCACCATTCGCCGGATTTGCGTGTCACCGAACTGAAATTTGCATATGAATGCGAGACTTTAAAAAAAGAAACGCCCGACTACGGTGGATGGTAATTTACTGAATTCTCGAGCCTTTCTGCTGCTATTTGTGCTGCACTTTCTGCTGCATTTTGTGCTCTCATCTAAACGCATCTTTTCTGGCGCACTGAATTCCGCATTCCTTCTAGAAACAATGCTTTAAAACGCGGAAATTCAGTGCGCCAGAGGGTTTAGCGTTTACGCGAAAGCAGAAAACAAATCAAAGGTTTTGTAGCGTAGATTACGTAGATTACCAACAATAAATGAACGGTAAATAAACCGAAAAGTTGGAGGAGCTAAACGATGTCCACAGTAAGCTATTGTAGCTAAAGTAGCAATTGTAGATAGCTATGTAGCTACGCTATGTAGCTATAGTAGCATAGCTATGTAGCTATCGTAGCTATGTAGCTATGTAGCTATGTAGCTATCGTAGCTATCGTAGCCATCCTAGCTATCGTAGCTATCTAGCTATGTAGCAATTGTAGCTATCGTAGCTATCGTGCTATGTAGCTATAGTAGCTATCATAGCTATAGTAGCTATCGTAGCTATAGTAGCTATCGTAGCTATAGTAGCTATCGTAGCTATCGTAGCTATCGTAGCTATAGTAGCTATCGTAGCTATAGTAGCTATAGTAGCTATCATAGCTATCGTAGCTATCGTAGCTATCGTAGCTATAGTAGCTATCGTAGCTATAGTAGCTATCGTAGCTATCGTAGCTATCGTAGCTATCGTAGCTATCGTAGCTATAGTAGCTATCGTAGCTATAGTAGCTATAGTAGCTATCATAGCTATAGTAGCTATCGTAGCTATCGTAGCTATCGTAGCCATCCTAGCTATCGTAGCTATCGTAGCTATCGTAGCTATAGTAGCTATCGTAGCTATCGTAGCTATTCTAGCTATCGTAGCTATCGTAGCTATAGTAGCTATAGTAGCTAAAGTAGCTATCGTAGCTATAGTAGCTATCCTAGCTATATTAGCTATCGTAGCTATCGTAGCTATCCTAGCTATCGTAGCTATAGTAGCTATAGTAGCTATATAGCTATAGTAGCTATCATAGCTATAGTAGCTATCGTAGCTATCGTAGCTATCGTAGCTATCGTAAACTACGAAAGGCACAAATCTACTAGAAGCTACCCGAAATTTCACAAATTACAACGAAAAGTGCGAAAATTTAGGGGATTTTCTGGTGAAGAAAACCTGTGTGAAACAGCTTCTAAAACGCGGTGAACGATCGAGGAACTGGAGTGGCGTAAAAAGTCTGTTAGCAAACTGTTAGCAAAACTGTTAGCAAAATTTGTTAGCAGAAATTTAAAAAACAAAACTAGGAAACGATTTGTATTTCACTAGAAGCCTCTTGTCCGTTATAAATATTATTGCTAATTTAAAAAGGGACTTTGAATTTTGAAAAGAACACCGTAGTGGCAAGAAAACAAGAAAATCAACAAGAAAAACAGGGCCGATAATGTTTTGTTTTTCTAAACCCTAGTTTGCGCACCTCAAAATGCGTGAAAAATTAAAATAATGGTCCAAAGCAAATACAGCATTTTATAGAGCTCGTTTTAGGCTTTCAGAATCACTATAACACTTCCGGTCCACGATGGAAACTGATATTTCCAGCCAAACTGATATTTTAGTTACTATTGTTATTCTTGGATGATTTGTCTACTCTTATGCAAATGTGTTCTCCCCTGTGCTTATCCCTTTTATTGCCGAGAAGGGGCGGCCCTTGCGATTGCCTAGGAGGAGCTAGAAGGACCTAGGAGGAGCTAGAAGGATCTAGAAGGAGCTAGAAGGATCTAGAAGGAGCTAGAAGGATCTAAAAGGACCTAGGAGGACCTAGAAGGACCTAGGAGGATCTAGAAGGACCTAGGAGGATCTAGAAGGAGCTAGAAGGACCTAGGAGGACCTAGGAGGACCTAGAAGGATCTAGAAGGACCTAGGAGGACCTAGAAGGACCTAGAAGGAGCTAGAAGGAGCTAGAAGGAGCTAGAAGGAGCTAGAAGGATGTCTGTGATCATAATTATGGGCCTGGAGGTGTCTGTGATCATAATTATGACCTGTCTGTGACCTGTCTGTGAGTTCAGTTTTAGTTTTAGTAGATAACTTAATAAAAGCCCAGGATAACGGACAAGAGCTCCAGTTCTGCTGATTGTTAGTTCTAATCGTTTTTTTACCCTATAATGCCCATCGCTGATCTTCTCGATTTTGTACGGTTGACAGCAGGCACAGCCGCGCACTTGGCGGTCGATTTCGATCGCGATCCGCTCGTTGTCTGACTTTGGCTCGGCTCGGCGCTAAATGTTTTTGGCTTGGCTTATTTTTAGGCTTTAATTACGGTAAACTTCTAGTACTTAGGCTTACTTAGGCTCTCGTAGTTGTCGCTACAGTAACCTACCCAATAGCTACAATAACTTATCCAATAGCTACAGTAACCTGCCCAATAAAGGCTACAGTAGCCCACCCAAGCAAGGCTACAGCAACCTATCTAATAAAAGCTACAGTAACCTATCCAAGCAAGGCTATAGTAACCTGTCCAATAGAGGTACAGTAACCTACCCAATAAAAGCGACAGTAACCTGCTCAAGCAAGGCTACAGTAACCTACCCAATAGCTACAGTAACCTACCCAATCAAAGCTACAGTAACCTGTCCAAGCAAGCCTACAGTAACCTGCCCAAGCAAGGCTACAGTAACCTGCCCAAGCAAGGCTACAGTAACCTGCCCAAGCAAGGCTACAGTAACCTACCCAATAGCTACAGTAACCTACCCAATCAAAGCTACAGTAACCTGCCCAAGCAAGGCTACAGTAACCTGCCCAAGAAAAGGCTACAGTAGCCTACCCAAAAAAGCTACAGTAACCTGCCCAAAAAAAGCTACAGTAGCCGGCCCAGGCAAGGCTACAGTAACCTGCCCAAGCAAGGCTACAGTAACCTGTCCAAGCAAGGCTACAGTAACCTGTCCAAGCAAGGCTACAGTAACCTACCCAATAACTACAGTAACCTACCCAATAAAAGCTACAGTAGCCGACCCAGGCAAGGCTACAGTAACCTACCCAATAAAAGCTACGGTAACCCAATAGCTACAGTAACCTATTGCTTACATTTTTATCGAATCTCAACGCATTGATGAAATCCTTGTGATTGATGAAAGCGTCTTTGTCGAACAAATCGGCAACTTTTTCCATTTCCAAGCGAGACGTTGGGAAACCTGGAGTAATTACGAATTAGTTTACGGGATTACGATCGTTTAAGGCACATTTTAAGGCGTTTCTCAAACACAACTTACGACTATTGATGATAGCGTCGATGAATGCTTGTCTTGGCACATTTCCGGTGGCGGTTCGATCGATTCTTCGGAACAAATCAGTCACTCGACCTTTTGCGTGATCATTCCATTCACAGTATCTGAAAAGAAAAGATGTAATATCGTAATTAGGTGTTTACTCTAGGCAATGTACTCCAAATCGCCTCGTACCTCTCTTTCCAATCCTCCCATTGCCATCCTTCTAATCGTTTCATTTCCTCTAGCAACTCTTTCGTTTCATCCAACGCATTTTTGTGCCCCAACGCGTCCAACCATAAACGTTTCCACTCGTCGCCCAATTGAATGGCTTTCGGGTTTCTAAAATGATCAAGTACCGTAAAAGCTTTAAGAATCCATCCACCGCAGCCACCGCAGCCACCGCAGCCACCGCAGCCACCGCAGCCACCGCAGCCACCGCAGCCACCGCAGCCACCGCAAGTGCCGCAAGCGCCGCAAGTGCCCCAGATTGTTTTTCGTTAGATAAATGGTGATTCTGGAGCGCACACCGTGGATTTAGGTCATTATGGGATCTTTCTGAATACTTGCTACTCTGGCCAGGCTACAGTTCAACTATGTAGCTATTAGAGTTATTAAAATTCTAGCTTTCATGAATCCAGTTTACTAGGAATATACTAGTTGCCAGTTACCAGTTGCCAGTTACTAGTTGCCAGCTACCAGTTGCCAGCTACCAGTTGCCAGCTACCAGTTGTCAGCTACCAGTTGCCAGTTACCAGTTACCAGTTGCCAGTTGCCAGTTGCCAGTTACCAGTTGCCAGTTGCCAGTTACTAGTTGCCAGCTACCAGTTACTAGTTGCCAGCTACCAGTTGCCAGCTACCAGTTGTCAGCTACCAGTTGCCAGTTACCAGTTACCAGTTGCCAGTTGCCAGTTGTCAGTTACTAGTTGCCAGCTACCAGTTGTCAGCTACCAGTTGCCAGTTACCAGTTGCCAGTTGCCAGTTACTAGTTGCCAGCTACCAGTTACTAGTTGCCAGCTACCAGTTGCCAGCTACCAGTTGTCAGCTACCAGTTACCAGTTGCCAGTGCCATGAACTTTTAAACCTCTCAACAACTCCATCTTATAGAATCAACTACGCTGATTCTGAATCTGTTTTCAGTTTTTAAACACGATGCCTGTAACGCGAGTTATCTCGGCTACAAGTTTTAGGCCTCCTGCACCACATCACTAGTTGGCTCCGTCTTTACTTGAGTTCACTTCACGGAGCCAACTAGTGACGTGGTGTTGGAGGCCTAAAACTTGTAGCCGAGATAACTCGCGTTACAGGCATCGTGTTTAAAAACTGAAAACAGATTCAGAATCAGCGTAGTCGATTCTATAAGATGGAGTTGTTTGGAGATTTAAAAGGTCAATTGGTGACCTCTAGGCCTCTACGTGAACGCGAACACCTAGCTGCTGGATTGAATAGGGTCTAGTAGCCAGGCTGTAGCTCAGCACAGCACGGTATAGCTCAGCACGGTGTCCAGAGTTGAGTCTAGCAATCCTACAGCCCAAATCCCCTAGCCACCCGACTCACTTTGCTTTTTGTCCTCCTTTTACCGCGTCGTCCACCTCGGGTTGTTTCTCGTTGAGCTCAAAGTCGAGTTGCTCGTACGCTTGCAGCATGTTATCCACCTGAATTTGAGATAAAAGAGAGTAGATACAGGATAATTCCACACAGCACACATATCTATTATCTATTATCAATTATCTATTATCTATTATCTATTATCTATTATCAATTATCTAAAAGCCAGGGTTTTCTTTAATATTTGAAATTTTGGACAAGACAAAAAGCAACATATGATTAAGAAAAGAACTCATTTCACCCACCCATCTTAGGGCTTCTTCCTGAAAAATGGTACAGTGATCAGTAAGTGTTGGATAAAGATACGGTGATCCTTGAATATGACAGAGTAATCCTTTTGCTGGATTAGATATAGTAAACCAGGGATTAGAGACACTAATCCAGAAATTAGAGACACTAGTCCGGGGATTGGATACAGTAATCCAAGAATTAGATACAGAATCCAGGGAATGGATACAGTAATCCAGGGATTGGACACAGTAATCCAGGGATTGGATACAGTAATCCAAGAATTGGATACAGAATCCAGGGAATGGATACAATAATCCAGGAATTAGAGACACTAATCCAAGGATTGGATACAGTAATCCAGAGAATGGATACAGTAATCCAGGAAATAGAGACACTAGTCCAAGAATTGGATACAGTAATCCAGGGATTGGATATCCAGGGATTAGATACAGAATCCAGGGATTGGATATCCAGGGATTGGACACAGTAATCCAGGGAATGGCTACAGTAATCCAAGGATTGGATACAGAATCCAGGGATTGGATACAGTAATCCAGGAAATAGAGACACTAATCCAAGAATTGGATACAGTAATCCAGGGAATGGATACAGTAATCCAGGGAATGGATCCAGAATCTAGGGAATGGATACAGTAATCCAAGGATTGGATACAATAATCCAGGGAATGGCTACAGCAATCCAGGGAATTCAGTAATCCAGGACTGTAAATCTATTTGCCACTTCGCTTACCGTAGTCAGATCCTCAGGCGTCGGCGCAGAGCTCATCGCTAGCAGTTGATCGCGTTTCTTGGCAACGAAAGCGAGAAGTTCCTAAAAAGTTAAAGAGTTACCGTAATCCGACAGTAGACACAGTAGACAGTAGATCTACAGTAATCCTTAAAGCTTACCTTCAGCGCTTTCTCTCGCTCCTCATTCTTCTGTTTTTGCTCTTTCAAGTCAACAGTCTTCTCGAGAGCTCGATCCTCGACTTCCTATAATATGCTCGAGTTACCGTAGCCTCTACAGCTTCGTCTACAGCTTCATCTACAGTAAAACATCGATATTACGGCTATTTATCCACCGTAATCCGGTTACGGTGGGTAAATCACTTACAGTAATCCGTACAAGTTTATTCTTGTCTAAAATTCGATTAAATAAAAAATCTAATTGCTGTGCGTTCCAGGATTGTCAAAAAACGAGAAATTAAATAAATCTGATGATTCAGAAAAGAGTTAAACACAGCGAGTCGATTCTAAATCCTAATATCGTTTGTATAGGTTTTTTGGAAAAATGTTTCCTACAAATTGCCATGTGCGTTCCAGGATTGCCAAAAAAACGAGAAACTACATAAATCTGACTAGTCAGAAAAAAGTTAACGTAGCCAAAAGGCTTCGCGCGTTCAAAGTCAAAGACGCTCACTGCTCAATGCGCTCAAACGCTCAAAGACAAACCTTCCACCGTGCCGTCAACAGTTTATTCCAGTGTCTCATCGGTTGCTCGGCTGCTGGATGCGCTTTTGTTTGGATTGCAGCACAGAGAGCTAGCAAAGCCTCTTTTCTCGGTTCTTCGAACTGAAAATGGAAATGACGGTACTTGTTGGCGACTTTTAGCATTTTTGGATTTTTGGAAAAACGACGCCACCGGGTTATGAGGCCTTTTTTACTTCGTTGACAAGTGACCGAATGGTCTAGCGGTTAGCATTCTCGCCTCTCGCGCTGGAACTCCCTGGTTCGAATCCGTTCACTGTCAAAACCTTTTTGCTTTCGTTAAAAACGACGCCGCCGGATTATGAGGCCTTTTTTACTTCGTTGACAAGTGACCGAATGGTCTAGCGGTTAGCATTCTGGACCCTCGCGCTGGGGGTCCCTGGTTCGAATCCGCTCACTGTCAAAACCTTTTTGCCTTCGTTAAAAACAACGCCGCCGGGTTATGAGGCCTTTTTTACTTCGTTGACAAGTGACCGAATGGTCTAGCGGTTACACCGCCTCTCGCGCTGGAACCCCTGGCGAATCCGCCACGCAAAACCTTTTGCTTTCGTTAAAAACGACGCCGCCGGGTTATGAGGCCTTTTTTTTACCTCCTTTAAGAAGCGACCGAATGGTCTAGCGGTTAGCATTCTCGGCTCTCGGGCTGGGACTCCCTGGTTCGAATCCGACTCCCTGGTTCGAATCCGAATCCGGGGCGAGGGGCGAGCGCACTATTCACTACACCATCCGGCGATTTCGCGGCTAACGGAAAAAGAGCCCCATATCGCGGCATCTTTGATAGTTTCGCTCTTCTTGTATAAAGCGACGTAAAACGACGCCACTGGGATATGAGGCACTTTTTACTTCATCTAAACAATGACCAGATGGTCTAGCGGTTAGCAGTCTCGCCTCCCGCACCAGTCCTCCCTGGTTCGAATCCGCTCACCGTCGAAAACTTTTTGCTTTCTTGTTAAAGGACTAAAACTAATTTCTAAGTGTTTTAAAGTGTTTAAACTGGTGCTTTAAACTGTTTAAACCGGTATTTTAAAGTATCTAAACTGGTTTTTTAAACTGGAGGCTTAAACTGGAAGTTTAAACTGATGTTTTAAACAGAATGCGCACAGAAAAAGGAGAAAAGCGGATAGATTCGATGAAAGGATTACGGTAGTTTTAGGGAAATGGTTTAGGAAAAGGATTTGGCGGATAGAGTCACCTTCATCTCATCCACTACTCCTTGTGCCACATCGATGGCTTTATCGAGATTCGGCTCCTTGTTATTCACTCGCAATTTCTCATCTTTCTCATCCATCCACGAGAGAAGCGCATGTGCTTTTGCGTCGAAATCTTCAGCCTCATCTTTGGCCATCCGTAGCGCGTCGGCTCGCGCATTCGCTGCGGCTTCAATCTGGAGATTTTGAGTTAAATCTGGTGATTTAAAAGAAAGCCTAGAATACATGGCTAAAGTGTCTTTGATTCGATTTAGTACTTTACTAAAGAAGAAAAGATAGCTACTGTAGCTGGTAGCTGGTAGCTGGTAACTGGTAACTGGTAGCTGGTAGCTGGTAACTGCTAACTGGTAACTGGTAGCTGCTAACTGGTAGCTGGTAGCTGGTAGCTGGTAGCTGGTAGCTGGTAACTGGTAACTGCTAACTGGTAGCTGCTAACTGGTAACTGCTAACTGGTAACTGGTAGCTGGTAGCTGGTAACTGGTAACTGGTAGCTGCTAACTGGTAACTGCTAACTGGTAACTGGTAGCTGCTAACTGGTAGCTGGTAGCTGGTAGCTGGTAGCTGCTAACTGGTAACTGGTAGCTGCTAACTGGTAGCTGGTAGCTGGTAACTGGTAGCTGGTAGCTGGTAACTGCTAACTGGTAACTGGTAGCTGGCAGCTAGCAGCTGGTAACTGGTAGCTAGCAAAAGACTAGATTAGACTTAAGCTAGACATCTTGTTAGTCGAGTTCTTAAATCACTAAACCCACCGCTTCCCATTTCTCTTGCAATCTCTTCTTCGATTCTCTCACATCGTCTTTTTCATCAACTCCTCTTTCAATCAATTCGTCGGCTTTTTTCAGCAACTTGTCCACTTGTTTCTTCTTCGCTGCTTTCTCGTCACCTCTTTTGTTTTCCTTTTCGATCAAATCGCGAACCGTATCAATGTCACCGTGGACCCTAGTGCCCTAAAAAAGATTGAGTTTAATAGATAATAAGTTTAATAGATAATCTGGATTATTAGAAACACTTTAACCAGTTCTATCTGGATAACTGGACGTTAAAAACGTTGATAATTAGGCGTACGATCCAGACTGTTTTGAAGGGCGATAAATTTGTCTAGAGATAAGATTCTTCTTATCTTTTTGTATCAGTGAATAGAAGAGATTTCAGGCTTTCGAATGATACCAAAGACAGCTTTATTAGATGATCCAGTCTTATCTAGATCATCTAATAAAGTCCAGCATTTTGACAAAATGCCACTACTATGCACTGGACTGTAAAAATGGCTCGATAAATACCGTAGATCTGTACATAGTCATCGATAAACTTGTGCTAATATCGATTTGCCAAATAGCCGCTATCAATTGGGAAACAAAACGCCAACTCACCGCCATCGCCGAATCGGTCTCCGCATCGAGCAACATCGCATCGATCCACGCCTCAATGTCCTCAATGGCGTCATCGAAAGCGCCCGACTCGAGAACAGCCTAAGAATGTTGAAATGAAATCCAAGCTCGAGCCAGAGCCAAAGCCAAGCTCGAGCCAGAGCCAAGCCAAGCTCGAGCCAGAGCCAAGCCAAGCTCGAGCCAGAGCCAAGCCAAGCTCGAGCCAGAGCCAAGCCAAGCTCGAGCCAGAGCCAAGCCAAGCTCGAGCCAAGCTCAAGCCAAGCCAAGCTCGAGCCAGAGCCAAGCCAAGCTCGAGCCAGAGCCAAGCCAAGCCAAGCTCGAGCCAGAGCCAAACCAAGCCAAGCTCGAGCCAGAACCAAGCCAAGCCAAGCCAAGCCAAGCCAAGCCAAGCCAAGCCAAGCTCTAGATCACCATTGAAACCATTCTCTAATCAATTCCAAAGATCTCACCTCTTCAGCTTTTCTCAGCCTATCCGTGGCCACTTTCTCTAATTGATCCCAATCCTTTTTCAGCTGTCCATTTTTTTTCTCGATCTCTTTACGTTCCGTTTTTGGGGCATGATCACCGACGGATTGTCCCCTCCGACGGACAGCCTCGAATTCCGGCTTCTTGCCAATCAGCTCTTGTTTAGCTTCCTGTAAGCAAAAGAATTAGCCAAAAATATTTCCAAACAAAACGTTTACTACAGATTTAAAGCTAAACAATAGTTTTTCCTCACTTTCTTTACGTGAAACTGAAGGACTTCTGGTGGCTGTATGAGTAAGAATATAAAATGAGGTTTTACATGCGAATGACTGGAAAATTTTGATACTAGTACAGTAAACAGGGTTCAGAATACTATACTGGATCAAGAATGAAGGCAAGGTCAGACTAGAGCTGATCAGTGGACAGGTTAATGCCCTGGGCACTGGCATTGGATCGGGAATGTTTCAAAGTCTCCTACAACTTGCTGCTTATTTGATCTCACCTTGCTTGTCTGGATCTAGAATCAAATCGAGGCCAGGTTAGTGGTGTTTCAACAAAGCTATGGAGCCAGCCAGCTAGCCAGCCAGCTAGCCAGCTAGCCAGCCAGCTAGCCAGCTAGCCAGCCAGCCAGCCAGCTAGCCAGCCAGCCAGCCAGCTAGCCAGCTAGCCAGCCAGCTAGCCAGCCAGCCAGCTAGCCAGCTAGCCAGCCAGCCAGCCAGCTAGCCAGCTAGCCAGCCAGCCAGCCAGCTAGCCAGCTAGCCAGCCAGCCAGCCAGCTAGCCAGCTAGCCAGCCAGCCAGCTAGCCAGCTAGCCAGCCAGCCAGCTAGCCAGCTAGCCAGCCAGCCAGCTAGCCAGCCAGCTAGTAAGCCAGCCAGCCAGCTAGCCAGCCAGCCAGCCAGCTAGCCAGCTAGCCAGCCAGCCAGCTAGCCAGCAAGCCGGCCAGCAAGCCAGCAAGCCAGCCAGCAAGCTAGCCAGGAAGCCGGCCAGCAAGCCAGCAAGCCGGCCAGCAAGCCGGCAAGTCAGGCCTGGATCCAGGACCCAGCTGAAGCTACTAGGGTACTAGTGCTTTGTATCTAGTATTGGAGACTAGTGCTGAGCCTAGTTAGTTACTGGATTCATGGATGATGGATGGATGAATGAATGGATGAATGGATGAATAGAGAGATAAGATCAAGGTGGTAAACTATTGAACCTAGACTCTAGACTGGACTAGCCCTGGACAGTCTAAGGACTAGCCCTGGACAGCCTTGTCTAATGGATGACTATCGGAAAACCAGCGCCTACCTTCGCCTCATCCCTCAACTCCAACAACTTGTGATGGTTGGCTGTCGTAGGGATTTCTTCTTCCAATTTCACTCCCATTTCCGCCATCCAGAACTCCAAATCTTTGGCACTTTCCAGCCAGGCATCTGTCTCAGCTTGAGCTGAGTCGAGTTGCTGAAATTGAGGCTTTTAGCTAAGCCTTTATCTAAGCCTTTTATCTAAGCCTTTAATCTAAGCCTCTTATCTAAGCCTTGCTATTTCAAACCTTTCCCCTCTCAGCGACTTTCTGTGCAACTTTCTCAAATCGATGCCTCAACGAGACTAAACCATTCTTTATTGGAATCGCATCCTTTTTCTCGCAATAATATTGCATCCGAGTGCCGGTTGCTTGCATTTCCGCCATTGCCGCTTTTCTGAATGGATTTTGTTTGGGATTGAGTTAAGGACTCGTTTCAGTTAAGGACAAAATTCGTTACGAGTTACAAGACTTACTATTCAAGCTAGAATCTAGCTAGAATTCAAGCTAGAATCTAGCTAGAATCTGGCTAGAATCTAGCTTGAATTCTAGCTATAATCTGGCTAGAATTCAAGCTCGAATCTGGCTTGAATTCTAGCTATAATCTAGCTTGAATTCTAGCTATAATCTAGCTTGAATTCTAGCTATAATCTAGCCTAAATTCTAGCTAGAATCTAGCTTAAATTCTAGCTAGAATCTAGCTTGAATTCTAGCTATAACCTAGCCTAAATTCTAGCTATAATCTAGCTTAAATTCTAGCTATAATCTGGCCTAAATTCTAGCTATAATCTAGCCTAAATTCTAGCTAGAATCTAGCTTAAATTCTAGCTAGAATCTAGCTAGAATCTAGCTAGAATTCAAGCTAGAATCTGGCTTGAATTCTAGCTATAATCTAGCTTGAATTCTAGCTAGAATCTGGCTAGAATCTGGCTAGAATCTAGCTTGAATTCTAGCTATAATCTAGCTTGAATTCTAGCTATAATCTAGCTTAAATTCTAGCTAGAATCTAGCTTGAATTCTAGCTAGAATCTAGCTAGAATCTAGCTTAAATTCTAGCTAGAATCTGGCTTTAATTCTAGCTATAATCTGGCTTAAATTCTAGCTTTAATCTAGCTTAAATTCTAGCTAGAATCTGGCTTCAATTCTAGCTATAATCTGGCTTAAAACTCTAGCAAAAAGACTTCTAGCTTCTCTAGCAAAAGACTAGCTCACTTCTCATTCACTTCATCGGCCATGTGTTGTTGCTCATCTTTTTGTCGTTCCAGTACCTCGGGTAGGCGACCGATTGGTGACACAGCTAAAGCTAAGCGTTAGAATGTTAGTGTCAGAATGCTATTGTTATAATGCTACTGTTAGAATAGCCAATTCCAATTAAAGTCAATCCCTTTACCAGCTAAAGCTTCTTCCATATTGGTGACCCATTGAGACGTGGATTGCATCGATTCCTCTAAAGCGATCGCCTCCTCTAGCGCCAATGATAGCTTCTTCTCGCGATCGAGCAGCAAATCTTTGCAACTGAAATCGAAATTGGAAACCTGATCGTTAGATTCTGATCGTTAGATTCTGATCGTTAGATCCCGATCGTTAGATTCCGATCGTTAGATTCCGATCGTCAGCTCCCGTTTGTCAGCTCCCGTTTGTCAGCTCCCGTTCACCAGGCGCCTTTGAAAGAGCGCAAAGACATCAACTCACCGATTCCACTTGTGTCTGAGTGTGTGCGCACTTTTTCCAATCCACGATCCCTCGTCTTCAGGATGGGCTGTCAGATAGTCTTCAGTGATGACCACATGAGCTTCCAGAGCTGGAGTGTTGCCCTCAATCTGTAAAAATAGAGATCTAGCATTTATAATTGCCATATTTGAGTTGAATCCAGTGCTGGAGCTAGGTTGATATCCTAGAAAACATCAAGGCCAAACTACTAGACAATATCAAATCCTAGAGCCTAGTCTTCTAGAAACTGATGCTGAATCTTCGGGAGTTCTGGATCTAGAACTGGATTTAGAACTGGATCTAGGGCTGGATCTAGTTCTGGATCTAGTTCTGGAGCTAGTTCTCGATCTAGTACTAGACCTAGTTCTGGATCTAGTTCTAGAACTGGATCTAGTTCTGGATCTAGTTCTGGAGCTAGTTCTCGATCTAGTACTAGACCTAGTTCTGGATCTAGTTCTAGAACTGGATCTAGTTCTGGATCTAGTTCTGGAGCTAGTTCTCGATCTAGTACTAGACCTAGTTCTGGATCTAGTTCTAGAACTGGATCTAGTTCTGGATCTAGTTCTGGAGCTAGTTCTCGATCTAGTACTAGACCTAGTTCTGGATCTAGTTCTAGAACTGGATCTAGTTCTGGAGCTAGTTCTCGATCTAGTACTAGACCTAGTTCTGGATCTAGTTCTAGAACTGGATCTAGTTCTCGATCTAGTTCTGGAGCTAGTTCTCGATCTAGTACTAGACCTAGTTCTGGATCTAGTTCTAGAACTGGATCTAGTTCTGGATCTAGTTCTGGAGCTAGTTCTCGATCTAGTACTAGACCTAGTTCTGGATCTAGTTCTAGAACTGGATCTAGTTCTGGATCTAGTTCTGGAGCTAGTTCTCGATCTAGTACTAGACCTAGTTCTGGATCTAGTTCTAGAACTGGATCTAGTTCTGGATCTAGTTCTGGAGCTAGTTCTCGATCTAGTACTAGACCTAGTTCTGGATCTAGTTCTAGAACTGGATCTAGTTCTGGAGCTAGTTCTCGATCTAGTACTAGACCTAGTTCTGGATCTAGTTCTAGAACTGGATCTAGTTCTCGATCTAGTTCTGGAGCTAGTTCTCGATCTAGTACTAGACCTAGTTCTGGATCTAGTTCTGGATCTAGTTCTCGATCTAGTACTAGACCTAGTTCTGGATCTAGTTCTAGAACTGGATCTAGTTCTGGATCTAGTTCTCGATCTAGTACTAGATCTAGTTCTGGATCTAGTTCTGGATCTAGTTCTGGATCTAGTACTAGATCTAGTTCTGGATCTAGTTCTCGATCTAGAACCAGATCTAGTTCTAGATCTAGAACTGATCCCTTTCTGTTCAACGGACTAATAGTAGGGTATCTCACCAATCTGATTCCCAGTCTAGCCAGACTCTACTAGAGGAATCTCGCTAGACTTTACTAGACTAACGCTGATTTAGATTAGATTTAGAATTGGAGGACACTGGTCTAGTACAAAGCCTGGCAAAGAGTGCGATCCAATCCTGGGAACCTCACCTCATCCTTTAATCCAAGGAAATCCTCGAGATGTTGTTTCGCTGTTTCAGGAAGTCCCCCAGTCGGTTTCGTTGTTGCCAGTTGTGCCTCAACATCTTCCACATACGCCAGCCAACGTTCCATCTCACCGCCGATATCCTCTGCAGCTCCTTTTGCCTAAAACTTTGACTCTACCGTATGCTTGAGGAAAATTTGAGCTCATTACCGGTTTTTGAGGAGATTTGGGTACTGTACCGTGGTTAGGAAGACTTATTTGATGAGCTAAAGGAGCTAGGATAAGCTGTAATTAGTCCGTAAGTTACGGTAAGCATTGTAATGATTAGACTACTCTGGGGTACTGTAAGGGGTGTTATCTGGTGCACAAAGGGTCCTGTAATGGCTACAGTACTCTAGAGGACCGGGAGGATACTGTAGTTACTCTATAGTAGCCTGGTGTACTCTAGAGTAGCCTGGTGTACTCTAGAGTAGCCTGGTGTACTCTAGAGTAGCCTGGTGTACTCTAGAGTAGCCTGGTGTACTCTAGATTAGCCTGGTGTACTCTAGAGTAGCCTAGAGTACTCTAGATTAGCCTGGAGTACTCTAGAGTAGCCTGGAGTACTCTAGAGTAGCCTGGTGTACTCTAGAGTAGCCTAGAGTACTCTAGAGTAGCCTGGTGTACTCTAGAGTAGCCTGGGTACTCTAGAGTAGCCTGGTGTACTCCAGATTAGCCTGGTGTACTCTGAGTAGCCTAGAGTACTCTAGATTGCCTGGAGTACCTGGTAGCCTGGAGCACTCTAGAGTAGCCTGGGTACTCTAGAGTAGCCTGGTGTACTCTAGAGTAGCCTGGTGTACTCTAGATTAGCCTGGTGTACTCTAGAGTAGCCTAGAGTACTCTAGATTAGCCTGGTGTACTCTAGAGTAGCCTAGAGTACTCTAGATTAGCCTGGAGTACTCTAGAGTAGCCTGAGTACTCTAGAGTAGCCTAGAGTACTCTAGAGTAGCCCAGAGTACTCTAGAGTGCCTAGAGTACTCTAGAGTAGCCTGGAGTACTCTAGAGTAGCCTGGAGTATTCTAGAGTAGCCTGGAGTACTCTAGAGTAGCCTAGAGTACTCTAGAGTAGCCTAGAGTACTCTAGAGTAGTCTAGAGTAGTCTAGAGTACTCTAGGGTGCGTATACTGTAATTAAACCGACCCTCTCTAATCCGGCTCCCAAACTGCCGATGCTTTCTTGCAAATTCTTCCACTTTTCGTTCATTCCCATCACTTCTTTCAGCGTTGATGGATCGCTGCTTTGACGGAGTTTTGAAGCTGAGGCGTTGATCGATTTGATGCTGAAATTGGTCAGTAGTACGGCAGAGATCATTTCCTGAAGTACTGTAACATTTCAGACAGCTACAGTACTCCAAGAAGGGCTCTAGACAGCTACAGTACTTTAGGAAGGACTCTAGACGGCTACAGTACTCCAAGAAGAACTCTAGACAGCTACAGTACTCCAAGAAGAACTCTAGACAGCTACAGTACTCCAAGAAGAACTCTAGACAGCTACAGTACTCCAAGAAGGACTCTAGACAGCTACAGTACTTTAGGAAGGACTCTAGACAGCTACAGTACTCCAAGAAGGACTCTAGGCAGCTATGACCTACAGTAAATTTTCTTACCTTGGCTCATGAGCGTGAATATCATTGTTAACGACGGCCAGCTTGCATTGAGCGATCTCGACAGCTCGCAGATTCGTTGGAGCATGAGCGCCCAGCTCGTCGATGGTACTCTGCAAAGTTTTGGGATCGTTAATGCAAACTCTATAGTGCTTGGGTCCACAGTGCGAACTGTACAGTGTAAAGGCGTACTGTACCAGCGTTTTCTTTAGATATCTATTCTATTGGGTTGTCCAGTTATGAATGCGCGTTTTTACTATTTTGTAAATTTCTCAAGATATCGAACAGATGTATATGAGTGTTATATATCATTCGAAAGCTGAACATTTCCTCTACATTTTGGAATAAAAGAGTTTTTGAATTCATTCAACTTTTTGGGAAATTGACTGCACAAAGGTAGAGGTCGTTTTCGAAAAAATCCATTCCAGCTTAGCTATTCCTCAAGTTTTATGGTGTAAAATAACCTCCCAGAAGAGAAAAGAAAAGTAAAGATGCTCTGAAATTGTTATATTTAAAAAAAAGTTGTATTGATATATCTATTGGCCAAACATCAAACGGTTAACTCAATTTGAGCGGAGCCAAAACTTGATCCAAAGGCACATTGCCATTTTTTGGCCACCTCTTCTTCTGTGCAGTCAATTTGCCCAAAAGCTGAACAAATTCAAAAACTTTTTATATCAAAATGTAGAGGAGATCTTCAGCTTTCGAATAATACTCATATATATCTTTTTCTTGATTTCGGTATCTTGAGAAATTTACAAAATAGTAAAAAACGCGCATTCATAACTGGACAACCCAATAGAACCCATCAAATAGTGTCTTCTTACTTGTGTTTTATCAATCCATGCAGTCAGTTGTCCCACAGCTTCACCAAGTCTTCCCATCTCCAGCATGGCTCGTTCAATCTTATGCTCCCGATCGGCGATATCACCGTAAAGACGAGACCAGCGACCGTTCAACTCTGGAAAGATTACTCTAAAAGATTACTCTATATTCCCATCCCACCTGCAATCGGTATCCTGACAGCAGCTGTTTGATGAGCTGGTGCTCCGGCCACTAATCCTTGAGCCGTCTGATTGATTTGCTCTTTCAACATCGCATGATCATCGAGCTCAATTCTAGAAAGAGAAATGATACGAGTGCACCAGATAGGGTAGGTTTACAAGGGCACAATAGGCTCCAAAGGGCTCTAAAGGGCCCCAAAGGGCTCTAAAGGGCTCCAAAGGGCCCCAAAGGGCTCTAAAGGGCTCCAAAGGGCCCCAAAGGGCCCCAAAGAACCCCAAAGAATCCAAAGAATCCAAAAGAACACAATAAACCGTACCTGAACAGTTGCAGCTCCTCTAATCTCGGTTGAATCTCGTGCACAGCCATCTGCTCGGCGGGGCCCATTGATTGAAGGCGCTGGAAATGGGATTAAGTCCTTTAGAAGCTTTAAAATCTCCAAAAAAAAAAGCTTTAACGATGATTGCAAACTCTAGCTATCATTTCTACCTGTTCAGCTGAATCTAAAAACTCGTTCAATGCAGCTAAATCTTCGTGGAAGCCCATTGCTTGCTCCATGGCTTTCCCCAGATGGACACTCTTGTCAGCAAACATCTAGAAAGCAAACATTTAGAGTTTTACTGTAATTTTGAACGACAGGCTTCTAATAGTGCTAAAGATAGCATTCTTTAGAGAAGAACTGTACTTTAGGGCAGTACTTTAGAGAAGAACTAGTACTTTAGGGCAGTACTTTAGAGAAGAACTGTACTTTAGGAAGAACTGTACTTTAGGGCAGTACTTTAGAGAAGAACTAGTACTTTAGAGAAGAACTAGTACTTTAGAGAAGAACTGTACTTTTAGAGAAGTACTTTAGAGAAGTACTTTAGAGAAGAACTGTACTTTAGAGCAGTACAGAACTAGTACTAATACAATAGTAGAGGTAGCTACTAGAGCTAGCTACTAAGCTAGCTACTAGAGCTAGCTACTAAGCTAGCTACTAGAGCTAGCTACTAAGCTATCTACTAAGCTATCAACTACAATAGCTTCATTTGGCTACTTATTTAGATCTAACCTATTATCTATCTATTTAGCTCTTAGCCTACTATCTATCTAACCTTTGTAATCGTGTCAAATCCTCGATCGATCATGTCAACTTGTTGCTCGACAGCTGTTTGCTCTTCTTCTGGGATAATCGCCAACAAAGCTGCGCCAGCGTATCTAAAGAGGCAACTAGAGCTACTGTAAATCTTCATTAGGGTAATCTGGGCTGGATACTGGATCATATTGGATCCAGTGCTAAACCAAGCTCTTTAAAGCTAATGAAATCAAAGCAGACTCCGGACTTGACTCCGGACTCCCGACTTGACTCCGGACTTGACTCCAGACTCCGGACTTGACTCCGGACTTGACTCCGGACTCCCGACTTGACTCCGGACTTGACTCCAGACTCCGGACTTGACTCCAGACTCTGGACTTGACTCCGGACTTGACTCCGGACTCCCGACTTGACTCCGGACTTGACTCCAGACTCCGGACTTGACTCCGGACTTGACTCCGGACTTGACTCCAGACTCCCGGCTTGACTCCGGACTCCGAACTCGACCCCGGACTCGAATCACGACTCAATTCGAATCACGACTCGACTCCAATCACGCCTCATGACTCGAGCACTGTTTTTTAAAAAGCCCATGTCTAGTACAAAGTGCCTAGAGAGTGCAATTCACAGTCCAGGATACTGTACCCAAACCGGACCCAGAACCAGATCAAGACCCAGGTCCAGATCCAGGCCAAAATCAAGGCCAAAATCCAGACCAAAATCCAGGCCAAAATCCAGGCCAAAATCCAGAGCAAGTTCCAGTCCCAGAACCAGATCAAGATCCCACCTCAGATTCTCGATCCTCGGCTTTGTCGTCTGTACTCCTTTCTCGATCTCGATCATTCCATTTTGTTGTTCACGGATTCTTTCGGGCTGGCCGATTGCTGGCTCGATTGTTTCCAAACGTGCCTAAAAGTTTATAGAGGTTTTAGTGCTGTAAGCTGTACTGTAATGTACTGTAGCTGTACTGTAGCTGTACTGTAGTGTACTGTAATGTACTGTCAAGTACTGTAGCTGTACTGTAGCTGGACTGTAATGTACTGTAATGTACTGTAATGTACTGTCAAGTACTGTAGCTGTACTGTAGCTGGACTGTAATGTACTGTCAAGTACTGTAACTGTACTGTAGCTGTATTCTAAGCTGTACTCTAAGCTGTACTGTAGCTGTACTGTAATCTACTGTAGCTGTACTTACTTGCAATAAATCTATCCAAACAAACCTTTAAATCATCAATCGCTTTCTGGCAATTGTCCAACTCGTTCCAGAAAAGGTTCGCCTTAGCAAGTGCATCTTGCAAAAAAGCTCCTCTCATCTGCGCACCATCACCGATCTCATTCCACAGTTGTTCAAGCGCCTGGATTTTAGCAGCAACCTAGAGTCGAGTATTGTCTAGTGTTTTAAAGAGTACTGTAAGAGTACTGTAAGAGTACTGTAAGAGTACTGTAAGAGTACTGTGAGAGAACTGTAAGAGTACTGTAAGAGTACTGTGAGAGAACTGTAAGAGTACTGTAAGAGTACTGTAAGACTGCTGTAAGACTGCTGTAAGAACTGCTGTAAGAACTGCTGTAAGAACTGCTGTAAGAGTACTGTAAGATCTAAAAGTACTATACAAGATCCGGAATTTCATTGCATTGATTTTTGAAACTGATCTGTTTTTCGGAAAACTGGATTTTTCTAAAACCGATTTTCTAAAAGCTTTTCAGAAAAAATTCGATGTTTTATATACTATTTTAAAGCTCTAATTCTCAGCTTTAATACCTTAGAAAGAGTTTTTTTTTTTGATTGGACAAAACTTTTGAGTTCTTAAAGCGATTTGGACAGGGGAGAGCACAGCAAATACTCCTTGGCGTTCATTTTTCTTCGTATTCCGATAGTTATCTTCTTATTCCGGTAGCTATCTTATTCCGGTAGCTATCTTATTCCGATAGTTATCTCCTTATTCCTGCCTCTCCTTAAGTTCATTACCTCAGAAGCCGCATCATCACCAGGCTGAGCTCTGGCCAGCAACTCAGCCGCTCGTTCTTTCATCGCCGCTAAGGCATTCTCCTTAAAAATCATCAAATAAATGCCCATCAAATAAATTTTGCATTCAAATCTTGTACCTTATCCTTCAGCGAGTCTAACAAAGCCTCATTTTCAGCGATTCTATTCTGCAGGAGGCCTGGATCAGCAGAAACGGCTGCTGGCTGGCGCAGTGACTCGGCGGCTCCCTCGAGTGTCGCCAGGAAAACATCCAAACGATTTCCGAATGCTAAAGTTACAGTGTGCTTTCCAGATTCACTGCCTATTCGATAAGTTTCTTTGATTTACCTTCTGTAACGTCGAGAATCGAGTCGATTCCTTCACCACGCTCTTTCACTTGTTTTTGCACGTCTTGGAAACGGCCGACGATTTGGTCGTAAATCTGGAAGATAGCGTAATTAGATAGCGTAATTAAATAGCGTAATTAGATAGCGTAATTAGATAGCGTAATTAAATAGCGTAATTGTATCGGGTAATTAGATAGCGTAATTAGATAGCGTAATTAGATAGCGTAATTAGATAGCGTAATTAAATAGCGTAATTAGATAGCGCAATTGGATAGCGTAATTGGATAGGGTAATTAGATAGCGTATTTAGATAGCGTAATTAGATACCTTAATTGGATAGCGTAATTAGATAGCGTAATTGGATAGCCCAATTGGATAGCCCAATTGGATAGCCCAATTGGATAGCCCAATTGGATAGCCCAATTGGATAGCCCAATTGGATAGTGTAATTAGATAGCCTAATTGGATAGTGTAATTAGATAGCGTAATTGGATCGGGTAATTAGATAACGTAATTGGATAGCGTAATTGGATAGCGTAATTGGATAGCGTAATTGAATAGCGTAATTGAATAGCGTAATTGAATAGTGTTAAATATCTACAGATACTTTTCCTACAGTTTTACGACAAAGATCACCTGTTCCAGTGCAACAGCGTCTTCTTGACCGACCAAGTCGACGAGCGCTCGAACGTCTTTCTCAAAGCGTTCAACAAGTGGACGCTGCGCTGCGATCACCGCTGAGAGTTCCTAGAAAATGTCGAATTGTATAGGATTAATGGTTGTAAAATGGGTTTTTTAGAAAAAGTGGATTTTAATATGGAATTCAAATTCATTTGAATATGAAATTCAACAATGGATTCAAGTGCGGAACTGTCCGAGAGGTGTCGAAAGGTTGAAGATCAGATCAATATCGTTGTCTACACTTCAAGTGTAGCTGTCTACACCTCCAGTGTAGCTGTCTACGCTTCAAGTGTAGCTGTCTACACCTCCAGTGTAGCTGTCTACGCTTCAAGTGTAGCTGTCTACACCTCCAGTGTAGCTGTCTACACTTCCAGACTCCATTCGTGCCATTCTGGTGAAGAATTGGTTCAAGGATTGGTTCGAACTATTGATTCGAACTTGAGCTTTGGCTGGCTCTAGACGAGCTTGAGCTTTGGCTGGCTCTAGACGAGCTTGAGCTTTGGCTGGCTCTAGATGAGCTTGAGCTTTGGCTGGCTCTAGATGAGCTTGAGCTTTGGCTGGCTCTAGACGAACTTGAGCTTTGGCTGGCTCCGAATAGCTGCTCCTGTGCTTCTCCGAGCGATCAGCTGCTCCAACTAAATAGCAAAATTATCTCTTTAACACTCACAATATTGTGCTGTTGCTGTTTGGACAATTCGTGTGGTGGTGTGGCTGTGGTGACAGCCGGTTGATTGGCTAGCTCATCCTCAACTTGATCCAACCAGATGCTCATGTCGTCGAACGAGGCACCGATTTGTTCAGCTAGTGCAAGAGCCTAAAATTCGTAGCCAATAGTCATGCCAAAAATTGACAGTAACCATTTACTGAAGCTCTAAACTATCTAGACTTTCTAGACTTTCTAAACCATTTAAAGTATATCTTACTTGTTCCAAAGCCTCGGTTCTTTCAGCGCAAACATGGGAAACCTCGTCGGCTAACTCTCGGGCACCTTCAGCCTAAAAAAGAGCGCTTTTTTATCGAAGATGAGCGTAGGATTGTCTATTTTCAATAGTTTATGATCAATAAACAATCCAATCAATAGTTTATGATCAAACAATCCAAACCTTTTCCAAGAGCAACGCATCCTGTCCACCTTCAGGTCCAATTTGTCGAGCCACTTTTCGACATTCAGCTGTCGCGTCTCGTAGACGAGCCTGGAAACTCGTTTAAGGAAAAGATAAAACTAACAGGAATACTGGATTTTCTAGAGGAGCTGTTCTAGAGAAGCTGTTCTAGAAGAGCTGTTTTAGAGAAGCTGTTCTAGAAGAGCTGTTTTAGAGAAGCTGTTCCAAAGGAGCTGCTCTAAAGCAGCTGTTCCAAAGGAGCTGTTCTAAAGGAGCTGTTCCAAAGGAGCTGTTCCAAAGGAGCTGTTCCAAAGGAGCTGTTCCAAAGGAGCTGTTCCAAAGGAGCTGTTCCAAAGGAGCTGTTCTAAAGCAGCTGTTCCAAAGGAGCTGTTCTAGAAGAGCTGTTCCAAAGGAGCTGTTCTAAAAGAGCTGTTCTAAAGGAGCTGTTCTAGAGAAGCTGTTCTAGAAGAACTTCTAGAAGCAGCAGCAACAGCCGAAAAGAGCTTTGAAGATCACTCACCTTTTGAACACTCAAATCTTCATTGAGGAGCTTTTGATTCCGGAGTTGGGCCTAAAAGAAATCGATTGGATTAGGGTAGCTTTTGAAATGGACTTGTTACGACTTTTTATAGACAAAATCGTACCTTTAAATATTCTTTATCATACCTTTAAATAGTCGGGATCAATTGCTAAAGGAGCCGCATTCATCACTCTCTCTTTCGCGTCATTCAACCACTCCAAAACGAATTCCAACTCTTCAACGACGGCTCGGGATTGTCGTTCGGCCAAGTCAAGGCGCTCGGCTCGACGACCGACCTGGAAATGATATATTTATCAGATAAGCTTACTAATAATTGGCTAATTGAATAAACGGCTTGGCTTAAAGTAGACTACGGTAGACTAGGCTGACTCTAAGTCAGCTTAGAGCAAGCTACGGTAGACTAGGTTGGCTCTAAGTCAGCTTAGAGCAGGCTACCCTAGGTACCGTACTTTCAATGCTCTAATAGCTGGTGCTGTTGCAGTATTGGACCCTGTACTAGAAATCCAGTATGTCTGGGTCTAACACAAGTACTCAGCCCTGATTGTGACTTGACTGGCTTCAGCCGAGGTACAAAATCCAATGCCCGAGTTATTACAGTACTAGAGTTACTAAGGTTTTAAACTAACTAACTATTGTAAACGAGAACTTACCTGATCAGCGATGAGATTCACTCTCCTTTGCATTTCCTGTGTATGGGCGTAGAGTTCTTCAGCACGTTCGGGACCGGCCAACTGTTGGAGTTGAGAGCTGACCGCGACGAGTTCTTCCACCTGGAAAATTCTTGTACACAGGACTCTATAATCCTCTTACAAATGGGTTTCAGGTTTAGTATTACGAGAATTACCAAAGTAACGAGATTCTGAGTTAGTTCATGAGTTAGCATCGAGTTAAAAGAATAAAACTTGATAGATGAGCGTTAGAGCTTGATGGATGAGCCAAAAGCTTTTAAAGCCAATAAAGCTTGATAGATGAGCCTTAGAGCTTGATGGATGAGCGTTAGAGCTTGATGGATGAGCCTTAGAGCTTGATGGATGAGCCAAAAAGCTTTTAAAGCCAATAAAGCTTGATAGATGAGCCAATAAAGCCAATAAAGCTTGATGGATGAGCCTCAGAGCTTGATGGATGAGCCAAGAAAGCCAATAAAGCCAATAAAGCTTGATAAATGAGCCTTAGAGCTTGATGGATGAGCCAAGAAAGCCAATAAAGCCAATAAAGCTTGATAAATGAGCCTTAGAGCTTGATGGATGAGCCAATAAAGCCAATAAAGCTTGATAAATGAGCCTTAGAGCTTGATGGATGAGCCAAGAAAGCCAACAAAGCGAATAAAGCTTGATAAATGAGCCTTAGAGCTTGATGGATGAGCCAAGAAAGCCAATAAAGCCAATAAAGCTTGATAAATGAGCCTTAGAGCTTGATGGATGAGCCAAGAAAGCCAATAAAGCCAATAAAGCTTGATAAATGAGCCTTAGAGCTTGATGGATGAGCCAAGAAAGCCAAGAAAGCCAATAAAGCTTGATAAATGAGCCTCAGAGCTTGATAGATGAGCCAAGAAAGCCAATAAAGCCAATAAAGCTTGATGGATGAGCCTCAGAGCTTGATGGATGAGCCTGAGCCTGAGCCTGAGCTTGATAGATCGCCAATAAAGCCAATAAAGCTTGATGGATGAGCCTCAGAGCTTGATGGATGAGCCTGAGCCTGAGCCTGAGCTTGATAGATCGCAATAAGCCAATAAAGCTTGATGGATGAGCCTCAGAGCTTGATGGATGAGCCTGAGCCTGAGCCTGAGCTTGATAGATCGCCAATAAAGCCAATAAAGCTTGATGGATGAGCCAAAAAGCTTTTTAAATCAATATCTAGATCAATATCTAGATCAAAAACCACCCAGCTTTCTTTCAAAAAGCATGAATTGATAGCAAAAGTGATTCAAAGTCGTAAAAGTCGTCAAAATTCGTCAAAATTTTATACCTCAGGTCTCCACTGTGTCACATCTTCATCAATTCCGTGTATCAACTGTTGTTGTGTGTCTAGATCGACTGAATCGATGTGCCGGAGATCGTCCTCAACAGCTTCAACCTAAAAAACGTCTGTAGAATGAATTAAACACTATCCATAGAATCTAGAGAAGGCAGAGAAAGCTAGAAAGCTATCGGGTTCATCGGTACTACTCTGTTAAACGGTCACTGTGGGACAGCAGTGGTCCTAGACGAGTCCTAGATGGTAGTCTACTAGCCCAAGTCCTCCTAGATCCTCCTAGACGACAGTCCACTAGCCCAAGTCCTCCTAGATCCTCCTAGACGGCAGTCCACTAGCCCAAGTCCTCCTAGATCCTCCTAGACGGCAGTCCACTAGCCCAAGTCCTCCTAGATCCTCCTAGACGGCAGTCCACTAGCCCAAGTCCTCCTAGACGGCAGTCCACTGGCCCAAGTCCTCCTAGAACCCAACTTTAAGCCTTTCTACCTCGCTCCACAAGCTTTAAATCGGCCTTTTAGCCTGCGGTTCTTATGCAAATTGACACGGAGAATCGATTGGCGGTGGTGAGAAGTTCCCTGGATAACGGCTAAACCCAAATAAGTGATTGTTTTTGAATCTAATCCAGTCAATCGCGCTTTCTCGCTTTCTTCTTCTTTCTTTCTTCTTTCGCTTTCTTCTAATATGATTGGGTGGTTTTGGACGAAGCTCTAGCGTTTTTGCCCACAAACAAAATCCTAATCGAAAAGGAAATCCTAAGGTCTAGAGGCCTCACCCATTCCATGACTCTTTCAATCCCCTCGTGGAATCGATCCGACAAGGGAATCGCCTTCGAAAGTTGACCGAGCTTCTCATCCGCATAATTGGCCACAGCAACGTAGCTAGAATATTAAAAAGATTAGAATTTAGGGGTTTAAAGGGAAGACTTTTTGAGCTTTTGAGCTTTTTGAGCTTTTTGAAGTTATTTTTTGCATTTCAAAGCGCCAAACCGATTCTTTAATCCATCGATTTTTCCTTGCAAAGCCAGGGCCTCGTCGGCTGTCGTCGCTTTGCATAAAGTTTTTCCCACTCTCACCACATTTGCCACAAGAGCGTCTCGTTCGGTCACCGATTCGACGAGTTCCTAGAGAGAACTTCTTACATTTCTTACATACAATTCTTTTTGGAGATCTTAGCCTTGAACTGTGCTTTCTTAGGCTTGGACTATGCTTTCTTAGCCTTGAACTGTGCCTTCTTAGGCTTGAACTGTGCTTTCTTAGCCTTGGACTGCGCTTTCTTAGGCTTGAATGGCGCTTTCTTAGCCTTGGACTATGCTTTCTTAGCCTTGGACTGCGCTTTCTTAGGCTTGAATGGCGCTTTCTTAGCCTTGGACTATGCTTTCTTAGCCTTGGACTGCGCTTTCTTAGGCTTGAATGGCGCTTTCTTAGCCCTGAGCTGCACTTTCTTAGGCTTGAACTGCGCTTTCTTAGGCTTGAATGGCGCTTTCTTAGCCTTGAACTATGCTTTCTTAGCCTTGAACTATGCTTTCTTAGCCTTGAACTATGCTTTCTTAGCCTTGAACTATGCTTTCTTAGCCTTGAACTATGCTTTCTTAGCCTTGAACTATACTTTCTTAGCCTTGAACTATGCTTTCTTAGCCTTGGACTATGCTTTCTTAGCCTTGGACTATGCTTTCTTAGCCTTGGACTATGCTTTCTTAGCCTTGGACTATGCTTTCTTAGGCTTGAGCTGTGCTTTCCATAGCAAACTGCGCTTTCCATAGCAAAATTTAAATTGTAAACGACAAACGTAAACTTTAAACGCTTCTAACTTGCTTCAGATTTTTCGGATTCAAATGATCTATGGCTTAAAAAATAGAGAATTTCAAGAGCTTTCAAATGGATTAAAGCAAGCCAAAAATATCAATGCTAAAGAAAGTTACGGTGGCTTGTAGTAGACTTGTAACGAAAAGATCTGTCGGCTCTTTGCCATTAGCAATTTAGGGTTTTTCTCAGCACCAACTGTTCCTTTTTGACTATTTGATTATCATTCGATGCGCAATTTAATTCTGCATCGAATGATACCAAAATCAACTCAAAATCTAATATCCATGCAAAGTTATGGGGCAAAAGGTTAAGCCCTGTGCAAAATCGGCGGGGTGTAGGTTTTCAGCTAATAACTTTGCATAGATCTTACATTTTGAGTTGTTTTTGATATCATTCGACGCGCAATTTCATTCTGCATCGAATGATAACTCAGATAGGCAAAATAGAAGGATTAGTGCTAAGAAAAAGACGAAAAAACTTAAATTACGGTTTTTCTCAACACCAACCCTTCGATTTCGCCTATTTGAATTATAATTCGATGCAGAATGAAATTGCGCGTCGAATGATATCAAAAACAACTCAAAATGTAATATCTATGCAAAGTTATTAGCTAAAAACCTACACCCCGTTCATTGTGGACGGGGCCTAACCTTTTGCCCCATAACTTTGCATGGATACTTTATTTTGGGTAGTTTTTGATATCGTTCGACGCGCAATTTCTTTCTGCATCAACTGATAGTCCAAATAGTCAAGTCAAATATTTTGGGGCTCCGTTGTCTGGCTCCGTTAGCACACGCTTTCCGGCGCATTGAATCCATTGCCGGAAATGGTGTGTTTGCAAGATTCGCGCTCCAAATACATAGCAAACCCTCTCTTTCTAAAAAATACCGATAACAAATTCGTTTGTTCAACCAATTCCTCTGGATTTATCGGCAATTCTTCAACACCAGCCATGTCTTGTTCGATTTGGTCTAGCCAGGTGGCGAGTTCGGTCATGTCCTGGAAATGCTAGTAAATAGTAGTATGCTAGTATGCTAGTAATCAAGCCAGTACTCCTGTAGCTATAGCTTAGGCTTAGGCTGGCTTAGGCTGGCTTTGGCTGGCTTTGGCTGGCTTAGGCTGGCTTAGGCTTAGGCTTAGGCTTAAGCTCAGGCCAAGCCCAGGCTGGGGCCAAGCTCAGGCTTAGGCTCTGGCCAATCCTAGGCTCTGACCAATCCTAGGCTCTGGCCAATCTCAGGTCAAGCCCAGGCTTAGGCCAATCCTAGGCTTTGGCCAAGCTCAGGCTTAGGCTTAGGCCAATCCTAGGCTCTGGCCAAGCTCAGGTTAGGCCCAGGCTTAGGCCAAGCTCAGGCCAAGCCCAGGCTGGGGCCAAGCTCAGGCTTAGGCTCTGGCCAATCCTAGGCTCTGGCCAATCCTAGGCTCTGGCCAATCTCAGGTCAAGCCCAGGCTTAGGCCAAGCTTAGGATTAGGCTTAGGCTCTGGCCAATCCTAGGCTTTGGCCAAGCTCAGGCTTAGGCTCAGGCTAATCCTGGGCTCTGGCCAAGCTCAGGCTTAGGCTTAGGCCAATCCTAGGCTCTGGCCAAGCTCAGGTTAGGCCCAGGCTTAGGCCAAGCTCAGGCCAAGCTAAGTCCAGGCTCAGGCTCTTCCTGTCGCACCCTTCCTGTCGCACAAAGCTTTATAAACAGTACCTGCTCGAAATCGGAGATGAGCTCTCCCATCGCATGAAGTGATAGATGGCATTGTTCGGCTCTAGAAAAGAACCTGTCTATCAAAATTAGATAAAGTTATCCTTATGATGATATTTATCTAGATCTGAAGCTAATATATAAAACTAAAGCCAAACCTTTCAGCCAACTGCCCGTGTTTCGCGGTGGCGTTGCCGATTTGCGCCTCCAACTCCCCAGCGTCCTCAACGCTCACCAATGAGGCCAAAGCTGGGCCAAGCTGAAAAAGAATACATAAATGTTTAGGCTCACAAGCTAGCACAGAGTTGTGACACTCAAGATTACGGTAGAGAAGGATTTGCTTAACATAGACGGCTGAGTGACTCAATGCTATGGCTGTTTGGAGTTATGGCTATTTCTCGGCTAGGTTAGGCTCTTCCTTGGCTCAGCTCAGGCTCTGGCTTAGCCTAGCCTTGTCTAGCCTTGCCTAGCATAGTCTAGTCTAGTCTAGTCTAGTCTAGTTTAGTCTAGAGTCTAGTCTAGGGTAATCTAGTCCAGTCCAGTCTAATCTAGCCGATCCTAGCCTTGCCTAGCCTTGTCTAGCCTTGCCTAGCCTTGTCTAGCCTTGTCTAGCCTTGTCCAGCCTAGCCTTGCCTTTCCTAGAATGCTTTCTTCTGTACCTAAACTATTCTCCTACCTGACAAATCTTGTCTACCACATCGTTTTTCTTATCGATCTCATCGCGAATCTCTTCCACTTCGTGAATTTGCGTGCCCAAGCGCTCCGAATCAGTCGGAACGTTGCCGAGTTGACCGATTCTGAAAAAAAGCGCTCAAAATCTGGGTCCAGAATTTCTTCTTGCAAGGAAGAACCTGAGAACCGACCGTGACATTTTGACTTTGGCACAAAGGTAAATCGATTACGAGGATTCCAAAGCTGTAATCCGTTTTCGCTGATGGGCCTTGGGCCTTGGGCCTTGGTGTTCGGGCCTTGGTGTTCGGGCCTTGGTGTTGGGGCCTTGGTGTTCGGGCCTTGGTGTTGGGGCCTTGGTGTTCGGGCCTTGGTGTTGGGGCCTTGGTGTTGGGGCCTTGGTGTTCGGGCCTTGGTGTTGGGGCCTTGGTGTTCGGGCCTTGGTGTTGGGGCCTTGGTGTTGGGGCCTTGGTGTTGGGGCCTTGGTGTTCGGGCCTTGGTGTTGGGGCCTTGGTGTTGGGGCCTTGGTGTTCGGGCCTTGGTGTTGGGGCCTTGGTGTTCGGGCCTTGGTGTTCGGGCCTTGGTGTTGGGGCCTTGGTGTTCGGGCCTTGGTGTTGGGGCCTTGCACGCTGAGAACCTTGCACGCTTATATCTCGAACACCAGGGCCCAAACACCAGGGCCCAAACACCAGGACTCGAACACCAGGGCTCGAGACCAGGGCTCGAACACCAGGGCTCGAGACCAGGGCCCGAGCACCAGGGCCCGAGCGCCGTCAGCCAAGACGGATTACAGCTTTGGAATCCTCGTAATCGATTTACCTTTTCGCCAAAGTTTTGCGTCGAAATGTCACGGTCGGTTTTGAACGTTCTCCTTTTAGATCATTTTAGATCTCTTTTTAGATCACCCACTTTTTCTCGACTTGTTGCAACCATTGCTCGAATGGGGCCAACTCGTGCGTGAATTTCTCCGCCAAATCCACCGTATCTCTAAGGCGAGCCTGAGCCTTTTGAGCTCCTTCCAGCAAGTCTTCGTATCGATTTGTGATCTGGAATCGAGATTTTAGCGTTTTAGAAGACAGACTTTCGTAGTAGGATACTACGGTATTGTTTACATACTACGGTATTGTAAACGACACCGTAGTATCGTTTACAACCTTACAACTTTATCCTACCTCGTCAGCTTTTGCAGCCAGCGCTTTCTTCTCGTCATCGTTTGAGGCGATGTTCGCGAGCTTGCCGATCATCCCACGGAAACCGTCGACACTGAAAATGGGGAAATTATGGGACACTAACAGTTCCATTAATATTAAGTTGTAAATTAGATGCTAGATTCCTTTTGGCGTGCGATTTTCCGGGACTGAAGCGAACGCGAAAGCGTGGCGGGCTTTCTAAAGCGTGGATGCTCCCGAACCGCACACAAAAACTCCCATTTTGTCATTCTTTTCATTTTTCTGCATTGCATGATGGAATCGTCTTATATAGACCTATATAAGCCGTCTTATATACGCCGCTCTATGTAAGCCGCCCTATGTAAGCCGCCTTATATACGCCGCCCTATATAAGCTCCCCCTTATAAGCCGCCTTATATACGCCGCCTTATATACGCCGCCTTATATACGCCGCCTTATATACGCCGCCTTATATACGCCGCCTTATATACGCCGCCCTATATAAGCTGCCCCATATAAGCTGCCCCATATAAGCTGCCCCATATAAGCCGCCGTATATACAGCCTTATATACGCTGCCTTATATACGCTGCCTTATATACGCCGCCTTATATACGCCGCCTTATATACGCCTCCTTATATACGCCGCCTTATATACGCCGCCCTATATAAGCTCCCCCTTATAAGCCGCCTTATATACGCCGCCTTATATACGCCGCCTTATATACGCCGCCTTATATACGCCGCCCTATATAAGCTGCCCCATATACGCCGCCTTATATGCGCCGCCTTATATACGCCGCCTTATATACGCCGCCCTATATAAGCTGCCCCATATACGCCGCCTTATATGCGCCGCCTTATATACGCCGCCTTATATACCCCGCCCTATATAAGCTGCCCCATATACGCCGCCTTATATACGCCGCCTTATATAGGCCGCCCTATATAAGCTGCCCCATATACGCCGCCTTATATACGCCGCCTTATATGCGCCGCCTTATATACGCCGCCTTATATACCCCGCCCTATATAAGCTGCCCCATATACGCCGCCTTATATACGCCGCCTTATATAGGCCGCCCTATATAAGCTGCCCCATATACGCCGCCTTATATACGCCGCCTTATATGCGCCGCCTTATATACGCCGCCTTATATACGCCGCCCTATATAAGCTCCCCCTTATAAGCCGCCTTATATACGCCGCCTTATATACGCCGCCTTATATACGCCGCCCCATATAAGCTGCCCCATATAAGCTGCCCCATATAAGCTGCCCCATATAAGCTGCCCCATATAAGCTGCCCCATATAAGCTGCCCCATATAAGCTGCCCCATATAAGCTGCCCCATATAAGCTGCCCCATATAAGCTGCCCCATATAAGCTGCCCCATATAAGCTGCCCCATATAAGCTGCCCCATATAAGCTGCCCCATATAAGCTGCCCCATATAAGCCGCCGTATATACAGCCTTATATACGCTGCCTTATATACGTCGCCTTATATATGCCATTTTGTATATGCCGTCTTATATACGCGGCCTCTAGATCTTTCCAATGATGCAGATCTGTATTTCCTTACCTTCCAACATTTTCAAAATCAATTTTAAGTAAAAAATTCTGATTATTTAGTTGTCAACTGATAGCTTCAGTGCGAGCTTCAGTGCCAGTTCACTAAACAAACCTCGTTTCTTTATCCTCAATGTGTTTTAGTAGCACATCGTAGCTTTGCAATTGCGCTTTTGCAACTTTCGCGTCAGAAGATGGCATTTTTTGATTCCCAACGAGCTCCTCGGTCTCCTCGAGCCAGTTTTGGAGGTCCTAGAAACAAAGGAAAGCTCAATTCAGTAATACAGCTACAGGAAACAGCTACGAGGTACAGTAATCCAGATCTAACCAACCCTTTGTGCATCGTTATAGCTTCCCATTTGTTGCACGGCAGCATCCAGAGCCAATTGTTTGGCGCCAATGGAGGCATTGATCCCATCAACTGCTCGAGAGACTTCAGCTAGGGTAGAGGACTGGAAATTTTGAATTAGCTCAGTTCTACCGGCTTAGTTCTTCTCAGCCTGAGCCTGAGCTTAGTTCTACTCAGCTTGAGCCTGAGCCTGAGCTCAGTTCTTCTCAGTCTGAGCCTGAGCTCAGTTCTTCTCAGTCTGAGCCTGAGCTCAGTTCCACTCAGCTTATTTCTTTCTCAATAACTCTTTCTCAATAACTCTAATATCTCACCAATTGCTTTGTATCCGCATCCGGGGATGCTGTTTTGATCAAAGCTTTACACTCGGCTTGCACGCTGTCGGCTCGCTCGGACACCGGTCGGAGTTGATCTTTGAGTTGACGGAGCTCCTGGAAATTATTCTTTATTTATGCTTTATATTATTCTAGCTCAGAGCGCTTATAGGCTTTCAGAAAGACTTCCAGACTTCCAGACTTCCAGACTTCCAGATTTCCAAATTTCCAGATTTCCAGATTTCCAGACTACCAGACTTCCAGACTTCCAGACTTCCAGAAAAATTTCCAGAATTTAAAGCCGGGCTTTGGTAGGCCTAGATTAGATCCTGGTCCGGATCTGGTTCTGTTCTGATTTTAACATTGACTAGGGCCTAGCTGGACTTGATCACTGGCCCTCTGTTTCTGTTTAGTATCTGATTGGGATCCGATTGGAGTCTGGTTGGGGTCTGATTGGAATCTGATCTAGATCTGCTCAGATCCAATCCAGTTCTGATCCAGTTCTAATCCAGCTTTGCTCCAGCTCTGATCCAGATCTGCTCAGATCTAATCCAGCCCTGATTCAGATCTGATCCAGCGCTGATCCAGCTCTGCTCAGATCTAATCCAGCTCTGATCCAGTTTTGTTCCAGATCTGCTCAGATCTAATCCAGCCCTGATTCAGCTCTGATCCAGCCCTGATTCAGATCTAATCCAGCCCTGATTCAGCTCTGATCCAGCTCTGCTCAGATCTAATCCAGCTCTGATCCAGTTTTGATCCAGATCTGCTCAGATCTAATCCAGCTCTGGTCCAGTTATGATCCAGTTATGATCCAGATCTGCTCAGATCTAATCCAGATCTAATCTAGATCTAATCCAGATCTAATCCAGCTTTTGTACAGATTAGATTCAAATCTATCTAATTTAAACCAGCTTTGGCGTATTCAAGTTTATGTCTTCGCTTTCGGCCAACCTCAGCTCTTGCTTTCGGATCAGTCAATCCATTCTCGTTCTTCAGCGCATCATGTTCAGCTAAGCGATTCACGTCATCGATAACAGCTTTCGATTCACTATTAAATATTATCGTAGCTTTGAATATTGTAATCTTTAAGACAAATGATTCAAACTCACTTTTCAATTCGCTTCAAATCCTCCTCGATTGACCCGATTTTCTTGAAACGATCGCCAAGTTTTCGTTTCCCTTTAGCGATTAGCTGAAAGTAAACTTTAGGAAAGTTACTGTAGGAAGGCTACTGTAGAAAAGCTACTGTAGGAAAGTTACTGTAGGAAGGTTACTGTAGAAAAGCTACTGTAGAAAAGCTACTGTAGGAAGGTTACTGTAAAGCTACTCAAATGATTGGTATTTACTCGCCTTTCCTTCCCTTGTGCTTGGAAAAGTTCAATGACTTTCAATGACTTTTCTACAAGTCAATTTTCTAAGTCTTGCTAAGTTTCTCTCAAAATTCGAATCAGATTTGATCAAATTTCGGATCTTATCCACACCCTATCCGGATCGCGAAGCCCGCGCCTCATTTCAATAATCAAAATGGAATCGTTGGTCCTAATTTCTAATCTAAATGGATCTATTTCTGGAATCCCAGCCAATATCAGCTTTGAATAAGCCCGGAAAGACTCGGGCCGGAAATTTGCCCAAAATTTTGTCATGATAACCTTTTTGCATAGCTTTTTGCAAGTACAAAACGCTGAATGAATTTTTTCTATACTAATTCGAATTCCGAGCTAGATTCCCAGCTAGATTCCGAGCTAGGTTCCGAGCTAGATCTCGAGCCATTCGAGCTAGATCTCGAGCCATTCAAGCTAGATTTCGAGCTAGATTTCGAGCTAGATCTCGAGTTAGATTCCGAGCTAGATCTCGAGCTAGATTCCGAGCTAGATCTCGAGCTAGATTCCGAGCTAGATCTCGAGCTAGATTCCGAGCTAGACTTCGAGCTAGATTCCGAGCTAGATCTCGAGCTAGATTCCGAGCTAGATCTCGAGCTAGATTCCGAGCTAGATCTCGAGCTAGATTCCGAGCTAGATCTCGAGCTAGATTCCGAGCTAGACTTCGAGCTAGATTCCGAGCTAGACTTCGAGCTAGATTCCGAGCTAGATCTCGAGCTAGATTCCGAGCTAGACTTCGAGCTAGATTCCGAGCTAGATCTCGAGCTAGATTCCGAGCTAGACTTCGAGCTAGATTCCGAGCTAGATCTCGAGCTAGATTCCGAGCTAGACTTCGAGCTAGATTCCGAGCTAGATCTCGAGCTAGATTCCGAGCTAGATCTCGAGCTAGATTCCAAGCTAGATTCCGAGCTAGATTCCAAGCTAGATATTAAGCCAGATTTCCAGCCAGATCATCAAACCTTTGTGAGAAAAAATGGCATCAAGACTAAAAGGGAAACGACGAGAAAATTGGTGTTCTCAATTTTCGAGAATTTCCCAAAAGAAATCGACGAGTGAGCGATTCGGGATGGGATCGGAAAAATATTCGTTTTCATTCAAAAACGCCGCATTTTTGTCGGCACTTTTGAAAGATTTTGTTTGAATTTTCTGACAGGATATGAGTGTAAATCGATAAATAAAAAGGGGCTCAATAAAAAGGGCGTAAAGTTTTTCAAAAAAGATGACTCACAGAATGTTTGTTCAAAAGGAAACGGCTCGAAGCTTTCGATTTTCGATGGAAATTTGAAATTTGAAAAATTGAAGTTAAAGGAACTTACAGTCGCTTAGCTACAGTATCCCAGCGAAACGAGCTACAGTACGCTTTCATAGCCCGCCTACAGCCTGGCTACAGTATCCATAACATATCAAAATTAACTCAAAATGTAATCACCAAGTTATGAGACAAAAAGCCCGCTCATAACCCCGTTTGCCATTGGCAATTTAAGATTTTTTGTGTTTTTCTCGGCAACAGACCCTCTATTTACTCTATGTTGACTATAATTCGATGCAGAATGAAATTGCGCGTCGAATGATATCAAAACCGACTCGAAATCTAATGTCCATGCAAAGTTATTGCCTAAAACCTTTTTCCATTGACAACTTAAGGTTTTTCGTCTTTTTCTCAGCAGCAACGCTTCTATTTTGATTATTTTAACTATCAATCAATGCAGGATGAAATTGCGCGTCGAATGATACCAAAACCAACTCAAATTGTAACATCCATGCAAAGTTATAGCCTAAAAACCTACACCCCGTTCATTGTGGACGGGGCCTAACCTTTTGCCCCATAACTTTGCATGGATATTACATATTGACTTAATTTTGTTATCATTCGACGCGCAATTTCATTCTGCATCGAATGATAACTCAGATAGGCAAAATAGAAGGATTAGTGCTAAGAAAAAGACGAAAAAACTTAAATTACGGTTTTTCTCAACACCAACCCTTCGATTTTGACTATTTGGACTATCAGTTGATGCAGAAAGAAATTGCGCGTCGAATGTTAATAAAATAAAGTCAATATGTAATATCCATGCAAAGTTATGGGGCAAAAGGTTAGGCCCCGTCCACAATGAACGGGGTGTAGGTTTTTAGGCTATAACTTTGCATGGATGTTACAATTTGAGTTGGTTTTGGTATCATTCGACGCGCAATTTCATTCTGCATCGAATTATAGTCCTAATGGGCGAAATAGAAGCGCTGGTGCTGAGGAAAATCCTAAATTACCAACGGCAAAAGGGAAAGTATAGTCAAAATAGTTCAAATCGAAGGGTTGTTGCTGAGAAAAAGACGAAAAACCTTAAATTGCTAACAGCAAAAGACCGACAACTAAAGATCGACAGCTAAAGACCGACAGCAAAAGAGATTTTCTCGTTAGCATCAACGTATTGCATTCAACTCACCCGTTTCATGTCATCCAAATGTTGTTGATTTGTTGCCAATTGCTCGGGGGTGACGGCTTGGATGTTCAGAGCTGATTTCCATAAGTCATTGATCTAGAATAGAAGTAAAAAAGGGTTAAAAACCGAAGAAAACTGTAAAACCGTAAATCACGAATATCAGGATATTTTTATATAAAAAAAACTAGAAATTAATGTAAAAAAATCGAGTTTTCAGTTTCGTTTCAAGTCTATTTACTCGGGTATCGAATTTCAAAGAAAAAAAAGAAAAGCATTTGAGCTTTTTGAGCTTTTGAATGATCGTAAAACCCGTGAAAAAGCTAGGAATTTAGGAAACTAGAACTAGAAAGTAGAACTAGAACTAGAACTAGATCCAGAACTAGATCTAGAACTAGAACTAGAACTAGAACCAGAACTAGAACTAGATCCAGAACTAGAACTAGAACTAGAACTAGAACTAGAACTAGAACTAGAACTAGATCCAGAACTAGAACTAGAACTAGATCCAGAACTAGAACTAGAACTAGAACTAGAACTAGAACTAGAACTAGAACTAGAACTAGAACTAGAACTAGAACTAGAACTAGATCCAGAACTAGAACTAGAACTAGAACTAGAACTAGATCCAGAACTAGAACTAGAACTAGATCCAGAACTAGAACTAGAACTAGATCCAGAACTAGAACTAGAACTAGAACTAGAACTAGAACTAGAACTAGAACTAGAACTAGAACTAGAACTAGAACTAGATCCAGAACTAGAACTAGAACTAGAACTAGAACTAGATCCAGAACTAGAACTAGAACTAGATCCAGAACTAGAACTAGAACTAGAACTAGAACTAGAACTAGAACTAGAACTAGAACTAGATCCAGAACTAGAACTAGAACTAGAACTAGAACTAGAACTAGAACTAGAACTAGAACTAGATCCAGAACTAGAACTAGAACTAGAACTAGAACTAGAACTAGATCCAGAACTAGAACTAGAACTAGAACTAGATCCAGAACTAGAACTAGAACTAGATCCAGAACTAGAACTAGAACTAGAACTAGAACTAGAACTAGAACTAGAACTAGAACTAGAACTAGAACTAGAACTAGATCCAGAACTAGAACTAGAACTAGAACTAGAACTAGATCCAGAACTAGAACTAGAACTAGATCCAGAACTAGAACTAGAACTAGAACTAGAACTAGAACTAGAACTAGAACTAGATCCAGAACTAGAACTAGAACTAGAACTAGAACTAGATCCAGAACTAGAACTAGAACTAGATCCAGAACTAGAACTAGAACTAGAACTAGAACTAGAACTAGAACTAGAACTAGATCCAGAACTAGAACTAGAACTAGATCCAGAACTAGAACTAGAACTAGAACTAGAACTAGAACTAGAACTAGAACTAGAACTAGAACTAGAACTAGAACTAGAACTAGATCCAGAACTAGAACTAGAACTAGAACTAGAACTAGATCCAGAACTAGAACTAGAACTAGAACTAGAACTAGAACTAGATCCAGAACTAGAACTAGAACTAGAACTAGAACTAGAACTAGATCCAGAACTAGAACTAGAACTAGAACTAGAACTAGAACTAGAACTAGAACTAGAACTAGATCCAGAACTAGAACTAGAACTAGAACTAGAACTAGATCCAGAACTAGAACTAGAACTAGAACTAGAACTAGAACTAGAACTAGAACTAGAACTAGAACTAGAACTAGAACCAGAACTAGAACTAGATCCAGAACTAGATCTAGAACTAGATCCAGAACTAGAACTAGATCCAGAACTAGATCTAGAACTAGATCCAGAACTAGAACTAGAACTAGAACTAGAAAATCGATATCTACAGCACTGGACAATGAAAGATCATATTTTATTCGAAAAACGATCGAAAAACCAGAGCTCCAGAGCTCCAGCTCCAGAGATTCAGAGTTCCAGAGTTCCAGTGTCAGAGCTTCAGAGTTCCAGAGTTCAAGAGTTCCAGAGTTCCAGCTCCAGAGCTCCAGCTCCAGAGCTCCGGAGCTCTAGTAGCTCCAGCTCCAGTTCCAGCTCCAGTAGTGTATCAAAAATTAGATATCTAGAAGATAGCTTGATAATTAGCTCTACTAAAATAGCCCTATCCCAGCTCTACCCCAGCTCTATCCCAGCTCTATCCCAGCTCTATCCCAGCTCTATCCCAGCTCTATCTCAGCACCGAATTCAACTCGTTTTCCCTGTCGTTTAGCTCCGCATTCATCTCGTCGCATTGTTCATTCTGCTTTTGCAACTCATCCAAACTTCGCCCAATCGGATCCAAATCGTTTAAATCCTAGAAAAGAAAAGCTTTTATGAGTTTTAGAGGGTTATTGCAACATTTATGTGCTTTATTTCAGTGAAATACTATCTGAATACAGTGATCGCCGACTAAAGTGCCAACTTTTTCAGAAAGTTCGACTTTTCACTTCCTGCCAAAGGCCTATCTTCTTACCAAAGCTCAAAGTGTTATATACAAAAATAAAGCCCTTTATCTTGGCTACATTTTTCCCTTAAACGTTTCCCAATTAGAATTATAGAACTAATTTTACAAGCACTTGAATGAGCGCAAGGTCTTTGGTCTGCCATTTTTGTCACTTGGTATTCGAGGGCTTGTAAAATGAGTTGTATAAAGCTAATTGAGAAGTTTTTGGTAGAGAAATGTAGCGAAGATTCAGGGCTACAATTCTCTAAATAACACTTGGCATCTTGGCGAGAAGACAAACGTTTGCTATCAACTAAAGGTCGGCGATCAACTACAGATCGGCGACGACTTTTCCAAAGTTGTCGCCGACCTGTAGTTCTGTACTTTGTGGTTAGCAAACTGGGGATTTATGTAGGATAAAGATTACTGTAGTTAGTGTCTACTGAAGTCACTGATTACTGTAGTTGGTGTCTACTGAAGTCACTGATTACTGTAGTTGGTGTCTACTGAAGTCACTGATTACTGTAGTTGGTGTCTACTGAAGTCACTGATTACTGTAGTTGGTGTCTACTGAAGTCACTGATTACTGTAGTTGGTGTCTACTGAAGTCACTGATTACTGTAGTTAATGTCTACTGTAGTTACTGATTACTGTAGCTAAGGCTTACAGTACTCTGGAGGATCAGGATCAGTTAGTTTACCGAGTATAAAGAGTTCAGCCTTGTCGCTAATCGAATCGTTTTCTCTTTCACATTCTCGGCCTCTTTGCGTTTCTCGTTTAGCGTCAAATCGATCAATCTGCAAAATGAATCTGATAATCTACTATATATAAAGCAAAAGAGACGTTTGTTTGTGCGCAAACGCGACGCTCCGTAAAAACATTTGTTCTATCAGTTAAAAGGCAAAATAATCAGGCAAAATGATCAAAATTGCGATTTAGGGTTTTCGACTATCGAGAATCTTTAAGTCTATTTTTAAAAAGCCAGGTTCTGGCCTAGCTCGGGTTTAGAACTTGACTATCGAATGATAAACCAGCCTTAGCTGCAGCTACCCTATCACTCAATGACCAAAGCTGGTATGATAATATGTTAGCTGAATGAGAGACTCACAAAAACATCAGTTTATTTGAGTCTCATTAAATCAGTTAAGGCTCAGATTTCAGTACTTTACAAGTAAGGGATCAAGACAAGCTACAAAGAATAGTACCAGTGGATACAGGAGACACTAGGCCTGACTAGGAACTAGGCTTGACTAGGAACTAGGCTTGACTAGGAACTAGGCTTGACTAGGAACTAGGCTTGACAAAGGACCTGTCTAGAGTCTAGACCTGACTAGGATCTGGACCTGATTAAGAGCTGGGCCTGACTGGGCTCTAGGCTTGACTGGGATCTAAGCTTGACTAGGATCTAGCCCTGACTGGGATCTGGGCTTACCAGTACTGTATTTAGATCTGTTCTTTCGGATAGTACAATATCTAGAACCTGGCCTAGATTTAGGCCAATCAAATCTAGTGACTCAAATCTAGTCACTCAAATCTAGTCACTCAAATCTAGTCAATCAAATCTAGCCACCCAAATCTAGTCACCAAAATCTAGTCACCCAAATCTAGTCACTCAAATCTAGTCACTCAAATCTAGTCACTCAAATCTAGCCAATCAAAGTCAGCCAATCAAATTCCAAGCCACTCAAATCCCAACTCCCCCACCTCATCTTCTCGATCAATCCCTCGAATCTCTCTCCCAGCTCCTCAATTGGCAAATCGATGGATTGATGGGCTTCATCGGGCAGAATTTGCTTCAAATCTTGCCCAAGTTGTTTCAATTCTCGACCAGTTTTCCCCCAAAACGACTCGACTTCGGAGAGTTCTGAAAAGTTCATTTCAATCCAAGCAACTCATAAAAAGATCCTACAATAAAATAGATCTTTTAATAGATCTTTTAATAGCCTTTTAATAGCCTTTTAATAGCCTTTTAATAGCCTTTTAATAGCCTTTTAATAGCCTTTTAATAGACTTTTTCATTCACTCACTTGCTTGCAATCTTTCTCTATTGATCATCTCCTTGTCCTTTTCAAGTTCTGCCTCTTTTCCCTCGGCAAACGCTGTGCTCTCGTCGATCAACTTGTCGAATTTGGTGCGCAGATCGATCTGAAAAGATGTTGTTAGCAGGATTACGATAGCTACAAGGGATTGACAATTTCTGTGACTTTTCTTTGAATAGGGTAGAGCCTGCTAGCTAGCTGGCTGGCTAGCTAGCTTGCTTGCTTCTTGCTTGCTTCTTACCCTAAACCCATCGTAATCTCGGCCACAGTAAGCCAAGTGATGAATCTTTCGTTGGCTGACTACATCTTTCATTGTACAGTACTCTAGTTGCCCTAATAGTTGCCCTAGTTGCCCCACTAGTTGCCCTAGTTGCCCTACTAGTTGCCCTACTAGTTGCCCTACTAGTTGCTCTACTAGTTGCCCTAGTTGCCCTACTAGTTGCCCTACTAGTTGCTCCTAGTTGCCCTACTAGTTGCTCTACTAGTTGCCCTAATAGTTGCCCTAGTTGCCCTACTAGTTGCCCTACTAGTTGCTCTACTAGTTGCCCTAGTTGCCCCACTAATTGCCCTACTAGTTGCCCTACTAGTTGCCCCACTAGTTGCCCTAGTTGCCCTACTAGTTGCCCTACTAGTTGCCCTACTAGTTGCCCTCCTAGTTGCCCTACTAGTTGCCCTACTAGTTGCCCCACTAGTTGCTCTACTAGTTGCTCTACTAGTTGCTCTACTAGTTGCCCTACACTACCCGTATGGACTAGCTAGAGTAACCCAGATAGCAGCCAAGGTAGAAATATTTGAAAAGCTACATTTCACTGTTGGCTATCTTTTTAAATTATATCTTTTAATAACTTGCCTTCTTCTGCACAGCCGCCAATCCATTTCTCGCTTTTTTCGATAACGCTCTCACATCATCGCACAGATTCTCGGCGCCTCGCTTCAAATGTCGAGCATCTGGGCCTGGGGCAAGCTTTTCAATTCTGAAATTGAGAGCTGTTTGTTTGGAAGCTGTTTGTTTGAGAGCTGTTTGTTTGAATTCACAGCTTTCTCTCAATCCAAAATCAGACAAAAATATCGAACCTGTCAGCCAAATTATCCAGCGTATCGGCTTCATGAGCTCGTCGTTCCAGATTCTCCTCTAATGTCAACAATCCATCGGTGTTCGGGATCTCACCCTGAGCCTCTTCTTGAGCTTTAGCCAATCCTTGCTCATCGCCAACCAAATGATTCTTCAGTGTGGCCTCTTGGTCAATGAATTGCTTGACAAGGTCGTTCACCTAGAAATTGTGAGGATAATATTTAAGCTATGTCCAGATCTGTCCAGATCTGTCCAGATCTTGGCCCTGGTTAGTTAGATAGCTGATCTGGGCCTCTAGGAAGGATCTGGCTGTCTGGCCTGATAGTGTCTGTCTGGCCTGCTAGTACCTGGCTTGACACATTAGATCTGAGCCTGGTACTTGTACCTAGATCTAGGCTGGACCTGGGTATTTGTACCCAGATCTGGACTGGATCTACTCCTACTACCTGGTCTAGATCCAGTCTAGACCCAGGCTTGGCTCCGGTACTAGTATCTAGCTTAGCACTACGGTCTGACCTAGATCTAGGTCTAGTTCCCGGTCTAGGTACTAGACCAGTACTAACTAGTTCAGTACTAACTAGGTTCAGTACTAGCCTAATGCTTATAGCATTATAAAGAACAAGTTTTAAGCAGTAATGGATTCAAATCCAGGATCCAGTACAGCATCTAGCCTTAGCTTATAATCAGTACTCGTACATGGTCTGGGCTTAGGTTTAGGCTTGGCTTTGACTGAGTCTATTTGGGCTTTGGTTAGGCTTAGGCTTAGGCTTGGCTTTGACTGAGTCTATTTGGGCTTTGGCTAGGCTTAGGCTTAGGCTTGGCTTTGGCTGGGTCTATTTGGGCTTTGGTTAGGCTTAGGCTCAGGCTTGGCTAGGACTGAGTCTATTTGGGTCTGGGCTAGGCTTAGGCTTGGCTTTGGCTGGGTCTATTTGGGTTGGGGCTAGGCTTAGGCTTGGCTTGGGCTGGGTCTATTTGGGTCTGGGCTAGGCTTAGGCTTGGCTTTGGCTGGGTCTATTTGGGTTGGGGCTAGGCTTAGGCTTGGCTTTGGCTGGGTCTATTTGGGTTGGGGCTAGGCTTAGGCTTGGCTAGGACTGAGTCTATTTGGGTTGAGGCTAGGCTTAGGCTTGGCGGCTAAGACTGAGTCTATTTGGATTTGGGATTAAGCTTAGGCTTAGGCTTGCCTGTCTCACACTATTAGGGTTTAGGCTCAACTCCGATTTTCTGAGTCTCGGCCAGTTCCCAGGTTAGGCTTAGGGTTAGGCTTAAGGTTAGGCTTAGGTTCGGAACAGTTTTAAAGGATTGGACTCAGTCTGGGTACTTCAGTATTACTTCAGTACTTCAGTATTACAATTACAGTACCTAGCCTAGACCCAGTAGATGATCAGGGTTCAATCAAGTACTGCTTTACGTGTCTTTAAGATCTCGAAAACCTCACCTTATCCAAACTGGCTCTTCTCTGTTTCGTGGCTTCTAACAGCGGTGTCCATTCCCTATTCAATCGCTCGAATTTCTCTTTCCTTTCCGGTTTCGATAGGAGATCTTCTTGCAATTTAGTCTTCATCAAACTCACATCTCCTTCTTTTCCCAAAATCTCATCATACAAATGAGAAAAACGGGAAATCTCATCGAATAGCTTTTCCTTGTCAGCGCAAATTGGTGGAGACTAAAGTTGAGCTTTGAAACTTCCGAGCTTAGGCTTAGGCTTAGGCTGGCTTAGGCTGGCTTTGGCTGGCTTAGGCTGGCTTAGGCTGGCTTGGGCTGGCTTGGGCTGGCTTAGGCTCAGGCTCCTCGTGCACCAGAGTGCCTTTTCTTACAACTTACATTATTGATATCCAGTGCCAATAACTGAATCGAATCCAAGAGTCCATCAACGTGTCGATCCAAGAGATCTCCTTGATCTTTGACGGAAAGAGCGGCTTGCTTCACCGAGTCGATCTTCTTGTCCAACTGGAAACCAGTAATAAGTCAAATTTGTTTTACAAAGTTTCCAATAGCTCTGAGCTCTGTTATTAGGCTTAGAAGCTCTGTGATTAGGCTTAGAAGCTCTGTGATTAGGCGTAGGAGCTCTGTGATTAGGCTTAGGAGCTCTGTGATTAGGCTTAGGAGCTCTGTTATTAGGCGTAGGAGCTCTGATAGGCTTAGGAGCTCTGTTATTAGGCTTTCTGTTAGACCAGAAGGTCTTTTCGTTTCCTTTCGTACTTAAATTCTAGAGTTCTACTCACCTCAGCCGTTTTCGTCTTTGCATTCAACAATCCTTCGGCGATTTCCGTTTGATTCGTCGAATCAACCGCATATTCATCGGCTTTCTTTACCTTTTCCCCCAATTTCTCCAACAACTCATTCACTTCTCCTTCTCTTCTTTTCAACTCGTCCAGTTTGGATAATTGTTGATTGATTTCTGTTGATGGAAGACGGGAAACTGCGTCCACCTCGTGCTCCAGCTCGCCGAGTTTCTTTCTAGAAATGAAACTGTACTGTTTAAAGTACTTTAAACAGTACTTTAAACAGTACTCTTGTAAGCATTGAGAATTTCGAGCTTTGAAACTAATTGTAATTGCCAGAAAGACAGAAAGAAAGCTGTAGTCAGCAATTAGCTATCGTCAGCTATTTGGCATGGCTCGAGAACTAAAATAACCCACTTGATCTCCTTGTTGATCTGCGCAATCTCAGCGCCGAGTTCAGCTGCTCTCGAAATATTCGACTCTTTCTTCTCCAATCCATCATTCAGCGATCCCCAGCGATCGTTCAGCAAATCGATCTGAAATTGATGACAAAATGAGAGTTACCAGTTAGAGTGTGATACAAGTAACCCTGAGTACCACAATCAGTAACCCTGGGTACAACAATACTACAGTATACCAAGATGATACAGTATCCAGGGATACTGAAGGCACTAGGGGTACAGTGCTCTTAGCCAGCCAACTAGCCAGCCAACCAGCCAGCCAACTAGCCAGCCAGTCAGCCAGCCAACTAGCCAGCCAGTCAGCCAGCCAACTAGCCAGCCAGCCAGCCAGCCAGCCAACTAGCCAGCCAACTAGCCAGCCAGCCAGCCAGCCAGCCAGTCAGCCAGCCAACTAGCCAGCCAACTAGCCAGCCAGCCAGCCAGCCAGCCAACTAGCCAGCCAACTAGCCAGCCAACTAGCCAGCCAACTAGCCAGCCAACTAGCCAGCCAGCCAGCCAGCCAGCCAGCCAGTCAGCCAGCCAGCCAGCCAGCCAGCCAGCCAGCCAGTCAGCCAGCCAGCCAGTCAGCCAGCCAGCCAGCCAGTCAGCCAGCCAGCCAGCCAGCCAGCCAACTAGCCAGCCAGCCAGCCAGCCAGCCAGCCAGCCAGCCAGCCAGCCAGCCAGCCAGCCAGCCAGCCAGCCAGCCAGCTAGCCAGCCAGCCAGCTAGCCAACTGTACAACAAGACTAAATCAAAATCTTTCCTATTAAGCTCACTTGTTTTTGTATGATCTCCTTATCTCCATCATTTGTCGCCGAATCGCCGAGCTTTTCCGCCAAATCTTTCAGCTTTTCCATGTTAAGGCGCTCGTTTTCGGTGTCAATCTGAGAAATAAGTATCTAGCTTTGTAACAGAGATATTTCTTAGTAATCTAAATGATTCTAGGACTCTGGTGATTCTAGTACTCTGGCGATTCTAGCAAGCCTGAGCCTGAGCACCAGAATGCACATGTGCTCAAAGGCTCAAAGTTACAAGTGCTCAAAGGACACGAGGAGGCAATGAGAACCTGTAGTCTTATGTGTACTTTGAGGTGTTAAAATACAAGACTTCTAGAATACTAAATGTCAAAATGCGACAGGAAGGTGCGTCACAAAGCCAGAGTCAGAGCCGGAGCCTGGCCTGAGCCTGGACTGAGCTTGGCCTAAGCCTGGACTGAGCTTGGCCTAAGCCTGAGGTCGCTCTGAGCCTGGGCCTTAGCCAGAGCCTGGGTCTGAGCCCTTATCTTGCGTACTGTAATTTCTCCCAACCTTTAACATATCAATTTGTGCCCTTTGTCCTTTTGCCATATGAGAATCAGTAGAAGGAGCACCAACAGAGTCAATCAACCGCTGTTTTCCATGCAACCAACGATCCAATTGGTTCACGCCATCCACCTAAATTTGTTAATCGAATCGCTGTGCAATCGCTGTGCCTGCCAGAGCTCTGAGAACTACTGGACTTGAGCACAAACGCATTTCCTCTAGCACACGAGTTGAATTATCTCTCCAGAAAACTCACGATTTTCTCGGCATCCTCCAACTTTTTCCTTGTCGCTTCCTGTTGATTTTGCAATGCTTCCCATTCCATTTCGATTGCTTTCTCGAGCATCGCAACCTCTGCATTATTCGGATTTGAGCGAATCAGGGAGATCGCATCAAATCTCAAATCATCGACACCTCTTTGCCCGGCTCGGTTTTCCTTTTGGAGGTGTTCAAGGCGTTCTTTCGACGATTTCACTCCATCAGCTGAGAGATCCAACGGGAACTGAAAAACTCGGCCTTATTATTGTTCTATAAACATTTTGGGTGTCACAGTACCCTTAGGATACGTAGGACACCGCTTTACAAGCAAAGAGCTTTTTTGGGAACAGTACAGTAAGTAGCTTAAGCCTATAGCAAGGATTACTGTAGTCAGAATGGGTTACTGTACTTTGTATAATCATTTTGGGTGTCACAGTATCCTTAGGATACGTAGGGCACCGCTTTACAAGCAAACAGCTTTTTGGGAACAGTACATAAGTAGCTTAAGCCTGTAGCAAGGATTACTGTGTCGAATGGGTTACGTACTTTGTTAATCATTTGGGTGTCACAGTACCCTTGGATACGTGGCACCGCTTTCGCAGCAGCTTTTGGGCGTCGGGCGGCCTGTGGGTTACTGTAGGCGTGGGTTACTGTACTTTTTTCTTTTGGGCCGTACCTTGGTCGTGGCCCGCTTTACAAGAACTTTTGTGCTGTCGTAGTAGCTTGCCTGTGCGGTTCTGTGGCGGGGTTCTGTCCTTCTTTTGGGTCCGTCCCTTGGTCGTGGCCGCTTTACGCGCCTTTTGGGCGTCGTAGTGCTTGCTGTGGGTTACTGTAGGGTGGGCTACTACTTCTATATCTTTTGGGTGTCCGTACCCTTGGTACGTAGGGCACCGCTTTACAAGCAAACAGCTTTTTTGGGAACAGTACAGTAGCTCAAAGAACACCTCACCTCATTCGCCAGCTTTCCCCTCTGCTCTTTGATCCATTGTTGCACAGCGGCGGCTTTGTCCTCGAATTGATGTGCTTGTTTTTGTTGTTCGTTGATTTTCTGAGCTCGTCCATCGATTTGTGATCCCAGTTGATCGTAGCGAGATCTCAGATCGAATACATTTCTTGGAATACTGCTGCTTCTCGAGCCTAGAAATTGGGAAGCAAGTGTTGGTTTTCCAGGTATAACTCTAGCCTTTAAATCCTACTGTATCTTACTGTATCCTACTGTATCCTAAACCCACCATAGCAGGCCTTACCCCAGCCTTCTTCTTCGTACCCTTCTTCTTACCGTCCCCCAGTTCTACTACTTACCTCAAACTTGACTCTACCTCTGGCCTTAATCTTATAGTGCTCAGGTCCTACCTGATTCACTCTTATCCTAGGATTAGCCAGACAGGTCAGGCTTAAGACAATCAAGGCCAAGCTTAAGACAATCAAGGCAGTTCAAGTCTAAAAATCTACCAAATCAGATCGGGATCAGATTCTAAAGGATAACTATTGTTCTAGTAGGAGTAAGCTGTCTAATCTTTTGGCTATATTCTAGTTGGATGTCACAGAGAAATTTGGATTGATCAAATTTCTGCAATACGGAATTTCAGTCAAGCACTTTTCGAGCCAACCTTCTCGCCTGTATAACTCTTGTTCTAGAAGGAGTAAGCTGTCTAATCTTTTGTTTATATTCTAGTTGGATGTCACAGAGAAATTTGGATTGATCAAATTTCTGCATTACGGAATTTCAGTCAAGCACTTTTCGAGCCAACCTTCTCGCCGGCGTAACTCTTGTTTTAGTAGGAGTAAGCTGTTTAAGATTTTGGTTATATTCTAGTTGGATGTCACACTAAAGCTTGAATTGATCAAATTTCTGGATTTCGCAATTCTGGAATTACTGTTTTTACACAAAGTCGCGTAATTGAACCGAGTCTGGAAAGTGCCTGGCTAAAATCTCCGTCCAACACCCCCGTCCCGTATGTCGTTTAAAGCAAATCGACTATCAGGAATCCGAAAATCATATCCATTCTTCGTTTCGATCAACTCCAAGCTACTCTTCGAGGCGCTCACTGATAAAACCATTACTGATAAAGCACTAATAAAGTAAACAAGAAAGATGAAAGCGCTCACTGATAAAGCAAAGCAAACAAGAAAGATGAAAGCGCCGGAAGAGGAGGAGAAAGGTATGAAACACTGCAAAAATACGCAACAGTACTGTAGCAGTAGAAATGAGCTCGATTTTTGAATTCCCCATAGTCGATTTGCTTTAAACGACATATGACACGGGTACTGTAGCTGAGAATTTCAGTCAAGCACTTTTCGAGCCAACCTTCTCGCCTGTATAACTCTTGTTTTAGTAGGAGTAAGCTGTCTAATCTTTTGGTTATATTCTAGTTGGATGTCACAGAGAAATTTGAATTGATCAAATTCCTGCATTACGGAATTTCAGTCAAGCACTTTTCGAGTCAACCTTCTCGCCTGTATAACTCTTGTTTTAGTAGGAGTAAGCTGTCTAATCTTTTGGTTATATTCTAGTTGGATGTCACAGAGAAATTTGGATTGATCAAATTATGATGTACATTGAATACTACTTTATAACTATCTCTAACCCTGGACTATTGAAACTACTTTATAATTATCCTTCATTTTCTTCATTTTTCATCACCTTCATTTTCTTAGACTCACCAGGAATCGTCTCTAGCTCAGCAATGGCAATCGATAACCTTTCCAATTCTTCTAAAGGTTGTGCTCCTTCTGCATATTGATCTCTCAACTGTGAGCACTCTTTTTGTTGCTCTTTCAAGCCATCCGATGTTGAGGATAAAGGAGATAAAGAGGAAACTGTCTAAAGGCAAAAAATGGGTTAGTACAGTACACTACAGTACACTACAGTACTTAAAGAGTACTACAGTAGCTAAAGAGTACTACTGTACTTGAAGAGTACTGTAGTTAACTTCTCTGGACCTAATACAGTACTCTTTAAGTACCTCTAACGAATAACCCAAAGAATAACTCGTTTTTCAAGTTAAATGTCAAGTCCTAACCTCATCCAAATCGTTCAACCAGCTCCCGAATTCCTCCTTGAGTTTAGAGAACTTCTTGTCCAATTCGCTTAACTCTGCCGCTTTTTGCGCTTTATCTTCAACGGCTTGAGCCACCGCGTCGACCTAAATTTACAAATTTTATAAAGATAGCTGAAAATCTGAAAAAGCATGACGCTCAAAGCCAGGAAAGCCAAGATCAAGCGGACTAAATCAGAGCAGAATCAAGCCTGCTCAACTCAGCTTAATCAGGGCTAAGACCTGGTCAAACTCGACCGACCGACTAGCTTGGACTAGACGACTGGCTGACTAGACGACTAGAAGACTAGACGACTGGCTTGGACTAGACGACTAGCTTGGACTAGACGACTAGCTTGGACTAGACGACTGGCTTGGACTAGATGACTAGCTTGGACTAGACGACTAGCTTGGACTAGACGACTAGCTTGGACTAGACGACTAGCTTGAACTAGACGACTAGCTTGAACTAGACGACTAGCTTGGACTAGACGACTAGCTTGGACTAGACGACTGGCCGACTAAACGACTGACCGACTAAACGATCGACTGACCGATTAGACAATCGATCGACTAGACGACTAGAAGACTAGACGATCGAGGGACTAGACGACTGACCGACTAGACGACTAGACGACTGACCGACTAGACGACTAGACGACCGACCGACTAGATGATCGAGTGACTAGATGATCGACTGACTAGACGACTAGACGACTAGATGATTGAGTGACTAGACGACTAGACGACTAGACGACTAGACGACTAGATGATTGAGTGACTAGACGACTAGACGACTAGAAGACTAGACGATTGACCGACTAGACGTCCGACCGATCCGATCGACTAGACGATTGACTGACTAGTTTCGGCTAGCTCTCAGTCAGACTGGCACCAGACTAGGCCAAGTCTAATTGAGGCCTAAGCCTAAGCCTAAGCCTAAAAAGGCCAGTCAATCAATCAAGTGCTTATAAACATCTGCACAGGGTAACAGTTTTCTGAGACGAATTCCTATCCGGTAAGGACTAGTAATCGGATAGTAACTCGAAAGTGAGAGATGTAAATCTACCTTTGCTCCAGCTTCTTTCATCAAATTCTCGACATGATCCGTCTCAGTGACAGCCGGGATTTGCAGAAGTTTCCCGAGGATTTTGCCCGCCTCGATTGTCTCTTCTCCTAACGCTCTCAACGAGTTTCGTGCCTCTTCGATTTTTTCGAGATCCTGCAAAAAGTTTACGGTAGATTTGTGTGTGTTTTAGGTGAATTTACTTATAGCTAATATAGTAAGGGTATTTTTTTGGTTGGGGAGAACGTTTGGCCGTTTGGCCGTTTGGCCAATTGTTTTGAAGAGGATCTAGGCGACCGACTAGGCGACTAGACGATCGAGTGACTAGACGACTTATCCCATTTGTGTAATAGCTTAAAAGATCGTGTGCTCATTCAAAAGCTATTTATCTAGCGGATTGAAAGAAAAAGGATTCCATTCATCAATTTCCATTCATCAATTTGATCGTTTGTCAATCAACTTTCAAAGTTTTTATTTATTGAGGTACTTTTAGCCGAAAAAACCCGAGTTTCTTTGTTTTTTTGTATGAAAATCTGTGCTAAAATCATTTTTTTCGGAATCAGCGTTCAAAATTACCCTAGAATTATCTTTTTAAGAAGTTTTTTTAACTCTTTTAAAAAATTGGCTTGACTCGGAATCGAACCCTCGACCCTCGGATTACTAAAAAATTTTTTTGTTTTTTTGTTTTTTCGATGTTTTTCATACTGATTTACATTTATATCTAGTTCTTCTTGCCTAGCCAAGTTTACCAACAGATCTAGCCAAGTTTGCCAATAGAACAGAGACCAATAAAGCTCACCTTCCTTTAGAAAACCTTAGAATATAATATAGTTTTGTCATTTCAAACAAAAATCAAAAAAGTCAAGATTTCGCGGCAGTACGGGGAGTCGAACCCGAATCGTGCGGCTTGCAGACAAGGGCCCTGCCGACTGCGCCATGGTACCAATGGAGACCCTCCGGAAAAACCCGCCCTTAACCGACCAACGAAGCTTTTTAGTCTAGCCAGATTTTAGTCAATTTGATTCACGGATCATTCATAAGACCCTTTTTTTCCTCCTTCGGGCAAGCGGTCTCGTGGTGTAGTGGTTATCACATCTGTCTAACACACAGAAGGTCGGCGGTTCGATCCCGCCCGAGATCATTTTCGCTCTTTTTCCGAGATTTTTTCGGGAAAGCTTTAGGAAAGCTTAGGATTGATTCTTTTAAACATTTTTCACATTTAGATATGTTTTTAAAGCATTCAGGCAAGTACTGATTGAGATTTTGAGCTAAAAATAGACTAAGGCATTGAAAGGCCATTGAAAAAAGGCTAAAGAGCTATTCTTTGAATGAAAAAAGGCTAAAGAGCTATTTTTTTACCGCCAAAAACTACAATAACCCAATTTTAGTCTAGCTGGCAGATTATAGGACTTTAAAAGTCAGCCAAGCTCTAGAATAACCCAGATTTACCTTCGGTGGAATCGGTTTCACTTGTTGCATCAAGAGATTCGAGTGTTGTTGGATTAAATCCGTTCGATTCTCCAAATCGATCACTCCTTTCAGTGCGTCGTTTACGTTGTCTTGGAAAGCTTGATGCCAAGAATTCGCTTTTGCCAACTTTCTCTTTGTCGCCCCGAGTTTTTCCTCTAAACCCTCTTTTTCCACCAATGATGGATTCGTTGTGGAGAGCTTTCGGACCTAAAATTTGTTTTTAAAAAGCTGATTGTAAGAAGAGAATCTTCAAAGCATAATCCTACCAGGCTTGGTCTAATCCTTAAAATTGTGCGCAATTGTGAGCCCAGTGAGCCAGCTAGTGAGCCGCAATTCTGAGCCCAGTGAGCCAGCCAGTGAGTCTCAATTCTGAGCCCCATGAGCCAGCCAGTGCAGCCAGCCAGTGACTGTAATTCTAAGCCCAGTGAGCCAGCCAGTGAGCCAGCCAGTGAGCCGCAATTCTGAGCCCAGTAAGCCAGCCAGTGAGCCGCAATTCTGAGCTCAGTAAGCCAGCCAGTGAGCTGCAGTTCTGAGCCCAGTGAGCCAGCCAGTGAGCCAGCCAGTGAACCGCAGTTCTGAGCCAGGCTTGATCTTAGCTTGCCTGGCTTTTGAACAAAACTCGTAACGGTTTAAAGATCTTAACTTACACTTTTTATTAGACTAATATTATCAGAGTATTAGAGCTTTCATTCCATTCAAATAGCTAACAAGTTCCATGTTCGGAGCTGGTAAAGAACTAAGAAATAGAGTGAGAAAGTTTCTAGACTTGATTTTCTAGTTCATAGACTCGATTTTCTCGAAAACATGACAAAAGTCAAGTATTGGCGCTGGATTGATCTATCTATAGATCAGGTAAGTGTCAAACAAGGATCAAGATCAAACCAGCCAAGCCAGGCCAAGATCTAACTCTAAACAATGCTTGTAACCTCATTTTCAAGTTGATCAGCTAAGGCACGTCTTGCATCGGCTTCTGAGTGCTCCAACTGTTCCTCTTTCTTCAGCGTTGACAAGAGATCTTGTTTCAAGGGGATTGGATGTTGCTGGGACATCTGAAAGTGTTATTTGAACAAATGTACACATAAGAATCAATGCTTGAGCCAATGCTTGAGCCTGCTTGAGCCTGCTTGAGCCTGCTTGAGCCTGCTTGAGCCAAGGCAATGCTTGAGCCTGCTTGAGCCAAGGCAATGCTTGAGCCTGCTTGAGCCAGGCCAATGCCTGAGCCAAGCCAATGCTTGAGCCAAGCCAGACTTCAGCTTGACTTCAGCTTGACTTTGGCTTGCTTAAGGCTTGCTTAAGGCTTGCTTAGGGCTTGCTTAGGGCTTGTTTTATTCTCAAACCTTGTCCTCCCATTGATCAGCCCATTCTCCTAATCCCTTGACCGCATCTTTGACCCCTTCACCGATTGCTTGTTCCGTTGTTGCTTCGTTGACGACTCGTTGGAGTTGATCGAGTACAAGACTGTGTCTGAAATTTCTTTGATATTATGAAATTATGGCTAAACGTAGAGAAATAGCCAATAAGAACCTACTGAACAAGTACTGTACTGTACAAGCACTGTACTGTACACGCACTGTACTGTACAAGCACTGTACTGTACAAGCACTGTACTGTACAAGCACTGTACAAGCACTGTACTGTACAAGCACTGTACAGCACGGTACTGTACAAGCACTGTACAAGCACTGTACTGTACAAGTACTGTACTTTAGAATGTTAAGAAGCATATAGAAGCTTTCCTAAGCCCTACTTTCAAGCAAAGTACTCCAAGCAAAGTACTGTAAGCAAAGTACTTTTTCCCAAACTCTCCCACCTCTTCCTCCTTTCATTGTGCTCTTTCTGGTGCCTCTCTTTCACTTCATCGTAGGCGGGTGTTCCTTCGAGAATTCCCAGCAGTTTCATTGCCGCTTGATCCGCATCATCTAATTGTGATTGCTCATCAGCCACTCGTCGATTCATCTCATCCGCGATTCTCAGTCTTTCTTCCACTGGAACTCCTTTCTTCCCGAAGAGGTCATTCAGTTGATTCTCGAGTTGACGTAACCAGTTGTCCGCACTGAAAAATGGATTTAACAGCCGTATTTTGTGTCCTTGAACGCAAGTTTTCTGACACAACACAAAGCCAGATAAGGTCCTTGATCCAAAGCCAGATAGGGTTCAGGACCTTGATCTAAAGCCAGATAAGGGCCAGGATCTTGGCCCAAAGCCAGATAAGGTCTAGGACCTTGATTCAAAGCCAGATAGGGTTCAGGACCTTGATCCGAAGCCAGATAGGGTTCAGGACCTTGATTCGTTGCCAGGTAGGGTTCAGGACCTTGATCCGAAGCCAGATAGGGTTCAGGACCTTGATTCGTTGCCAGGTAGGGTTCAGGACCTTGATCCAAAGCCAGATAGGGTCCAGGACCTTGATCCAAAGCCAGATAGGGTTCAGGACCTTGATCCAAAGCCAGATAGGGTTCAGGACCTTGATCCGAAGCCAGGTAGGGTTCAGGACCTTGATCCAAAGCCAGATAGAGTTCAGGACCTTGATCAAGAACTACACTAGGGCTCGGGTCAGCTTTGGAACAACTTTGTTGTAATAGTTACTATATTCTTGAAATCCTACCGTCCAGCCCTTTCAGCGACATCATTTCCAAGTGCGGCGACTCGATTTTGGAAGGACGACAGATCTTGGCACTGTCTCAGCAGCTCGTTGTAGTCATCCTGAAAAGATTGGCGATAGTCCTTACTGACCCTGTACTTAAAATATCCTTACTGACCCTGTAGCAACCTCACTACAGTATCCTAGCCTAAGCTAAAGTGTCTGGGATATTGTAGTGGATACTACAGTGCTCTAGAGATACTAGAGATACTAGAGATACTAGGGATACTACTTTTGTGCTCCTCAAGCCTTTACCTCTACTCGGTAGAACGTTTTCTTCACTTCATCTCCATTCACTCCACCCAGCTGCACTTGTGGGACACTTTCGTGCATCGCCGCGATTTCTGCCTCGATCCGAGTAACGATTGAGCCGATTTGCTTCAAACGAGGCTCTCCACCGGCTACTTCATCCTGGAAATTCTCTTTAGAATATAAATTGATACTTGGAAAGAATTTTAAGCCCCTAGAAGCAAGCCGAGGTCGGAATAATCCGTTTAAAATCCAGTTAGGCTAGACCAGACTGGGTTAGGTCAGTTAGGCTAGACCAGAATGTACAATTAGACCAGACTGTACAATTAGTCGGTTAAATCATTCAAGGACTGGCTAGACCAGAGCCGGGGTGAACAGGAGCCATAGAAATGGCTAGTTCTAGTTCAAACTAATTCAAAATCTCCTTGACCGGATCCCAGAGCTAGACGCAGGATTAGTCCAGCTGCTATCCTGGTCCATTTCAGAGTGACCAGAAGGAATGGAAAGGTCAGTAGCAGAAGTAAGGTCAGCATGGACCGCTACAGGCTTAAATTGCCGGAATCTGGTCTTTCTAGCCTTATAAACAAGCCATATTATATACGAGCCGTCTTATATACGCAGCGCCTTATATACACGCCGCCTTATATACACGCCGCCTTATATACGCGCCGCCTTATATACACGTAGCTTTATATACACGTAGCTTTATATACACGTAGCTTTATATACACGTAGCCTTATATACGTCCCCTTTATATACGCGCTGCCTTATATACGCGACGTCTTATATACAAGCCGTCTTATATACAAGCCGTCTTATATACAAGCCGTCTTATATACGCGCCGCCTTATATACGCGCCGCCTTATATACACGTAGCTTTATATACACGTAGCCTTATATACGTCCCCTTTATATACGCGCTGCCTTATATACGCGCTGCCTTATATACGAGCCGTCTTATATACGCGCTGCCTTATATACGCGCTGCCTTATATACGCGACGTCTTATATACAAGCCGTCTTATATACAAGCCGTCTTATTATCGAGCCGTCTTATAGCTAGCTTGGAGCATGACTCACCTGTAATTGTTTAGCCTTTGCCCGTTGCTCGACGATATTCGACGGATCAGCTGACGAGGCTTTAATATCTCCAGCTCTCCGCGTCGCATCGGTGATCCACGATTGCATCGATGAGGAATGAGTGGAGAACTCGATGAGTAGCTGAGTGATCGCGTGCAGTCTGGAAAATGAGAGGAGTCAAAGTCTGAGTCGTAGTCTGAGCTACTGTTAATTGCCCAGATTTGAGTAGTACTGTTACTAGTACTACCAGTAGTACTGTTACTGTCTACCAGTGTCTTTCACTGTCTTTCACTGTCTTTAACAGAACTACTGTAGCTCGAATTGATTCGTATAACTTAGGTACTGTAACTGGCAATGGAAACACTAGCTCCAGCAACTCCAGTAGACTACAGTAACTTGTACAAACCGTAGAAACCGTAGAACTCGTTCTCCAACTCTTTCTCCAACTCCTTCTCCAGCCCCTTCTCCAGCCCCTTCTCCAGCCTCACCTCTCATAAACCATTTCCACATTCCTCACTGTATTCTCGTAGACATTTGCCAGCTCATCTCTCTTCTGCTTCAGAATTGCGTACTGATCGGGTGGCAGTTGGTCGACTTGCTCGGCGCATAAACGATCCGCCATTTCGAGTTGTTCGCGCACTCTTGACGCCCACTCGTCAAGAGAGGCTTTCACGGACTGAAAGATCAAAACCTTTAGTATCAAAGGCACTTAGCTTTTCTTATTTCCAATAAAACTATCAGCCAAATCCCTCTAATCAACTCAAACTTCTTTCCACTCAGTTCAAAACACTAAAACACACAACACAAACCTACCCAATTGACGAATTTTTCAACAAGAATTGCTTTTACTTTTTTTAAATAAAATAAAGGCGTAGATTTTCTCTATTTTCAGTAAAATTTTCAAAAAAAACCCGTCAAGCGCTTTTTTCTGAATTTTGGTTAGAAAAAAAGTGCTCAAGTGAACGTTTTTGATTATATGAGGCGCTCTAATTAGCTTGAAAATTGTAGAAAACGTCTTGTATACGTTGCTTTATATAAGCCGGCTAGTATAAGACGTCTTATATACGCCGCCCTATATAAGCCGCCTTATATACGCCGCCTTATATACGTTGCCCTATATGTAGCGCCTTGAATACGTTGCCTTATAGACGCCTCGGTATATAAGCCACCTTATATACGCCGCCTTATATACACCGCCTTTTGTACGCTTTAGTATATAAGCCGCCTTATATACGCTGCCCTATATATACACCGCCTTTTGTACGCTTTAGTATATACGGCGTCTTATATACTCCGTCTTATATACACCGTCCTGTATGCACCGCCTTATATACGCCTCGGTATATAAGCCACCTTGTCTACGCCGCCCTATAAAGCCGGCCTTATATACGCCTCGGTATATAAGCCACCTTGTCTACGCCGCCCTATAAAGCCGGCCTTATATACGCCTCGGTATATAAGCCACCTTGTATACGCCGCCCTATAAAGCCGCCTTATATACGCCGCCGCATATAAGCCGCCTTATATACGCCGCCCTATGAAACCGCCTTATATACGCCGCCGCACATAAGCCGCCTTATATACGCCGCCCTATGAAGACGCCTTATATACGCGGCCTGGATGGATTTTTCTGGAAATTTTACCGAAAAAGGTAACAGAGATTGATCTTTCTTTAGCATAGAAAGTTAGTGTCAGTTTCCATCAAAAGAAAGTTGCCAAAAAAGCTGCCTAAGCCCAAGCAGGCCAGAATTCTGGCTCAGGCCTAGCCCAGGGTCAAGCCAAGCCAGGGGCCAAGCCAGGGACCAAGCCAGGGACCAAGCCAGGAGCCAAGCCAGGAGCCAAGCCAGGGGCCAAGCCAGGGGCCAAGCCAGGGGCCAAGCCAGGAGCCAAGCCAGGAGCCAAGCCAGGGGCCAAGCCAGGGGCCAAGCCAGGGGCCAAGCTAGGGGCCAAGCCAGGGGCCAAGCTAGGGGCCAAGCCAGGTGCCAAGACCAACTTGTCATATATCTACTTGAGATCTAACAAACCTGAACTTCGTTAGCCGCATCCTCTGGCCTTTCCTGATTCAATTGAAGATTCAACTTTGTCGGGTAAATCGTTTGTTCGAGATTTCCCAGACCGGCAATCGCCGAGTCAAGATCTTTTTGGCGTTCAAGGCATTCTTTGAGGGCTTCTTCCTGAAAAACAACGATTAGAAAAGTGTCTACAAGAAAAGTGTCGCCTTATATACGCTTTCGTATATAAGCCTCACCTGTTGTTTCCTCTTGTACGTTTGCACCATGATTTGAACTCGATTTTGCTTCTCGAGAATCATCGACGAAAGTTGAGCGAAGCGTTTATTCAAAATCTCGAGCTCACTCGCGACAGTTTGAGCTCCATTCATCGGCTGGGGAATGGCTCTAAAGGGAGAACTTTCAGGGTTACCGTAGCTGTAACTGTAGCTGTAACTGTAGCTGTAGATGTAGCTGTAGCTGCAAAGCAAACCTCGTGAACAGATCCCTTATTCCCGATCCGTGCACTCTGATGACCCCATCCGTGTACTGATCGATTCTCAAATCGTGTTGTTTTGCCTCACGAATGTACTTTCCACCCTCGCGATTTAGCGCTTCAATGGCGGCTGTTCTTTCCTAAAACATTGTGCATTTAGATAAATCCTATGACTAGTTGAAAGTACCTGTAATTGAGAGTACTCTTGAGCCAAAATATCCAATTGCTGTTGCAACTCATTCGAACGTAACTCCTCAGGCCGACGCAGTTGATCGATCGTTTTCTCGACCTGGAACATGGGATAACTTCAGCTATTAGAATTGTCTTATTGTAAAACGCAAAGTTTGTCTGTCTGTCTGTCTGTCCGTCTGTTTGTCTACATGTCTGTCTGTCTGTCTGTCTGTCTGTCCCCCCCCCGGGTCCTGTTTGTCTGTTTGTCTACCTGTTTGTTTGTATGTTTGTCTGTCTGTCTGTCTGTTTGTCTACATGTTTGTCTGTCTGTCCGTCTGTTTGTCTGTCCGTCTGTCTGTCTGTCCGTCTGTCTGTTTGTCTGCCTGTCTGTCTGTCTGTTTGTCTGTCTGTCTGTTTTTCTGTCTATTTGAAAAACTTTTGTATTTTGAGAAAAAGGTAAAGATGGAAAAGTTGAAAGGGTCGGACGTGGGGGTCAAGGAGATTCCAGTAGCTTGACCCTCGCTTTGAACGAATTAGGCCGAATAGATCTATTTCTAGTTTAGCTTATCCGGGCCTAGCTTTGGCCAGGTTTAGTTTACTGTAAGTCCCATTTTTGAATACCTTTTCGAGCCATGTCATTTCATTGAGCAGCTCTCCTCGCACGAACACCATCGTTTGCATCGTTTTCTCCACCGTTTCCAAGCGTTCTCGATTCTAAAAGAAGTGTTTACCTAGAGAACTTTCATCTAACTCAGATATCTTTTATGTTTAAGTTTATGTCTAGCTATCTTGTTAGATCTAAAAAGGCTTATAGATCTAGATAAAGTTTATCCAAAGAAGCCACCTGTACACAAATGTTCTCCCAACGAACGTTGAGTTGTTGGGCCTCGTCCTCGACATGGTCCACATCAGGATGTCTAAAAATACACCATTCAAAAGCTCTGACAAAATATTGGATAAAAATTCTCTAAAAACTCTCTAGAAACTCTCTAAAAACGAACGTTGGAATGTGTTGGCGTGTCCTGATGACATGTTGCCTCAAAGCAGCCACCTGAGCGTTCAACGAGTCCAGCAGCCATTGCTCTTGGCCAAGAGTCTAAAGATCAAAAGGTGATTAGTGATTTTGAGGGTTACATCGATGCTGGAGAAGAGTATTTTGCTGTACTTGACATCTGTTTTCTTGATTAGTAAGAGGTTTCTTGATTGGTAATAGATTGTCAGTACTTGTACAGGATGTCAGTTCTTGTACAGGATGTCAGTGCTTGTACTTGTACAGGATGTTAGTACTTGTACAGGATGTCAGTACTTGTACAGGATGTCAGTTCTTGTACAGGATGTTAGTACTTGTACAGGATGTCAGTACTTGTACAGGATGTCAGTTCTTGTACAGGATGTCAGTGCTTGTACTTGTACAGGATGTTAGTACTTGTACAGGATGTCAGTACTTGTACAGGATGTTAGTACTTGTACAGGATGTCAGTTCTTGTACAGGATGTCAGTTTGACAGTTTGTCAATTCGTCAATTTCACCTTCATTTCCTCAGCTCTCTTTTGCCTGATTACTTTAAAATTTTGTCTACAAGTAGAGAAAGCTGATTTCTATTTGTAAACAAAATTTCAAAGAAATCGGTGAAGAGACGGCTGAGAATGGTGGAATTCGGTTTGGGTTGAAATTTCCCCATGTCTTGTACTTGTTTTTCATTTATGAGGACTTAACGATGAGAAAGCCTTTACTATTTAACAGTTTTTAAAAGTCAATTAGTAGTCAATTCAAGTAGTCAATTCACCTAGTGTTCTATGATTTGCTTTAAACATTCCCTGTCACCAATTTCATCGCTCTTACAGTAATCATCACGTCTATAGTATCAATTATGACTTGTTCGATAGGTTTTGGGTTTGCCGTAACTTTCATAGAGGTTTATGGGTTACTGTAACTTTTGTAGAAGCTCTCAGAAACGACTGCGAGCTGATTTTGTGAGGCTTAGGCGGGTTTAGGCTGGCTTAAACTTAGGCTGGTTTAGGCTGGCTTAGGCTTAGGCCTAGGCTGGCTTAGGCTGGCTCAGGCTGGCTTAGGCTGGCTTAGGCTGGCTTCGGCTGGCTTAGACTGGCTTAGGCTGGCTTAGGCCTAGGCTGGCTCAGGCTGGCTTAGGCTGGCTTAGGCTGGCTCAGGCTGGCTTAGATTGGCTTAGGCTGCCTTAGGCTGGCTTAAGCTGGCTTAGGCTTAGGCCTAGGCTGGCTTAGGCTGGCTTAGGCTTTGTCTAACTACTGTACTTGTACTCTTTACGATAAGATTACAGTAAATGCTGTAAAAGTTTCGAATTCAAAAAGCTAACCATTTTCGTGGCCACTAAATTCTCGCGAATTTTCGCCATCTTTTGCAAATCGCTTGACAAATCGTCGTGGCTACAGAGAGCGATCTGAAAATTTGCAAAATATTTACAAAACATTTACAAAATCGACTTTAGAACTACTGTAAATAGGAAAATATTGTAGGAAATTAGCATCAAATACAATTCCATCTCCAGATCTCCAGATCTCCAGATCTCCAGATCTCCAGATCTCCAGATCTCCAGATCTCCAGATCTCCAGATCTCCAGATCTCCAGATCTCCCGATTCCAGATCTCCAGATCATTGGGCAACTGAGGAAAGTCATATTTTAAGTTTAAAAAATAGGGCTTCTATATTGTAATGCTGGTTAAATTCGGTTAAATTCGGCAAAAACTCGGTTTAGTGTTCGGGAATTGCAGATTTTCCGGGTTTTCTTTTGAAAATCTCATCCACCTCATGCTTTTTCGCCGTTTCCGTCAATTGATTCGTCCCATTCATCACAGCTTCTTGGACTTTCAATCTCTCCACATACATTCGCGCCAAATCCCACAGATTTTCCCAAAGATCTTTCAGCTTTTCGAGGTTTAACTGAAAAATGTCTGAAATTTGTCTCAAATGTCTGAAATGTCTGAAAATTGTCTGAAAATCGTCTGAAAAACTGAAGCTAACGATTTCGAAAAGCCATAGCCATACTTAAAAATCTCCATCTTAAGCTTTCCCCATCTTAAATCAGAAAAAGAAATCAAAAATGATCTCGGGCGGGATCGAACCGTCGACCTTCTTTGTGTTAGACAGATGTGATAACCACTACACCACGAGACCGCTTGGCCGAGGAGGAAAAAAAGGGTGTTATGAATTTTCTATGGCTAAAGCTTCGTTGTTCGCTGGTGGCTTTCTCGATCATGAATAGTCAAACCACAAATCAAGCAGCTGGAAAAAAGTGAAGGCGAGGCCTAGTGGTTAGTGTGCTTGGCTTCAGTTCTACACCTCGCGGGTTCGAACCCGGGTAGAGGCATTTCTTTGCTTTTTGTGTTTAGTGATAAAGAAACTTAAACTAAACCATTTTAGGGGACTTTTTGGAAAATATATAATGCAAAATGATTTGCCTATTTGACTTTCTGTGTGTTAGACAGATGTGACGACGCCGATGAGACTCCCTAGGAAAAGAGGGACTCAATTTTAGGTCGCGACTTTGTTAGCGACTTTTAGCGACTTTTAGCGACTTTTAGCGACTTTTAGCGACTCTTAGCGACTGTTAGCGACTTTTAGCGACTTTTTAGCGACTTTTGGCGACTTTTAGCGACTTTTTAGCGACTTTTTTTGCGAAAAAATGGGCAATGGTCTAGATAAAGAATTTTAATTAAGAAATAGATTAAAAAGAGGAATTAAATACAAATTCTCTTTCTTAAATAGTGGAAAGGAAAAAGGAGGGATCGATTTTGAATATCAATTGGGCTTTCAAGAAGATTTTTGTGCCGGATAAGCTTTAGAAATGTGAATATATATTTGCTTTGCGCTCCGTGCTCCTTTCCCATTGCCAATCTAGCTTTGAGCTCCAATATCTTGGTGTTGGGCTGTCCAATTCAAATATTCTCGATATCATTAGATGCGCCAAGTCTTTCTCTATCGATTGGTATAAAAAGTATTCAAATTGGATGGTCCAATCCCAAGATATTTAAGCTCAAAGTTGGATTGCCATGGCAAATTATGGCGAATGGCAAAGTACTGCTTGTTTACCAGTTGTTTACCAGTTACCAAAGTGTTTACCACAATCAATTTTAGGTCTAAAAGGTGAACAAACCCTTTGTGCGGCCGTTGGATCACTGATTTGCGAATAGAGTCCTTTGACAGTTGATACATCGGAGTCCAAAGAATGAAGTGATTCCTCGAAATGTTTGTGTTCTTCTAAAGTTTGATCGTGCTCGGCAAGGGATCGTTCAACGGGGCGGCCGATTCGATCAGTTAGAACCCGCCAAGAGTCATCAAGTTTCCGCAAAATCGTCGTCATTTGCTGATCGAATTGCTCAGAGAAGTCGGGCTCTAGAATTTTTTAAACAAAAGTACGAAGAGAAACGAAAGAAGGCACTGGACTGGCACTCGACTGGCACTCGACTGGCACTGGACCGTCTGGCTCTGGACCTCTGGACCGTCTGGACCTCTGGACCGTCTGGACCTCTGGGCCTCTGGGCCTCTGGGCCTCTGGACCTCTGGACAGCCAAGCTCTAGACAGCCAAGCTCTAGACAGCCAAGCTCTGGACAGCCAAGCTCTGGACAGCCAAGCTCTGGACAGCCAAGCTCTGGACAGCCAAGCTCTGGACAGCCAAGCTCTGGACAGCCAAGCTCTGGACAGCCAAGCTCTGGACAGCCAAGCTCTGGACAGCCAAGCTCTGGACAGCCAAGCTCTGGACAGCCAAGCTCTGGACAGCCAAGCTCTGGACAGCCAAGCTCTGGACAGCCAAGCTCTGGACAGCCAAGCTCTGGACAGCCAAGCTCTGGACAGCCAAGCTCTGGACAGCCAAGCTCTGGACAGCTCTGGACAGCCAAATTCTGTCCAGAGCACAGTTCAGAGTCCTTGTGCTGTAGCCAAACCTTACTCTTTCTTCACTTACCAGGTGTCTTCTGTGATCGTTGTTCTAGTTGATAGAAAGCGTCTTTTGTTTGTCGGAGATCCGATCTCAGATTCAATGACAATGGATCATTCGGACCGAGCTCGCCGACGAGTTTTCCTAAAAAACGACTTCATTTACCGTACACTAGAGCTTTAATTTGCCAAAAATGACTAGCTTTTTGACTCACCAATATCCTCGTCGAGTGCTCCCAAGATTTTTGCCCGTTTCTCATCACCGAAATCCATAAAATCGTCGACATTCCAGTTTCTGGAAATATTTTGGTTTACTTCGTCAGATGTCAGATGTCAGATTTCAGATTGTGCATTGTTAGACTAAGATGAAAGGTGAAAGTCCTTTGGAATACTGTCTACAGTAATCTGATCTAGAGCAAGCTGATCTACAGCAAGCTGATCTACAGTAATCTGATCTACAGCAAGCTGATCTACAGTAATCTGATCTACAGTAATCTGATCTACAGTAATCTGATCTACAGTAATCTGATCTACAGTAATCTGATCTACAGTAATCTGATCGACAGTAATCTGATCTACAGTAATCTGATCGACAGTAATTACTACTCTTACAATCCCCGTACAGTATGCTGAATCAAGTAAAGTGTATCTATAATAGACTTGTCACAAAAAACATCTGTTGGTCCTTTTTTCCATTGACAACTTAAGGTTTTTCGTCTTTTTCTCAGCACCAACGCTTTTATTTCGCCTATTTGGACTATCAGTCAATGCAGAATAGAATTGCGCGTCGAATGATACCAAAACCAACTCAAAATGTAATATCCACGCAAAGTTATGAGGCAAAAAGTTAAGCCCCGCCCACAATGAGTGGGGTTTAGGTTTTTAGCCAATAACTTTGCATGGATATTGCATTTTGAGTTGGTTTTGGTATCATTCGACGCGCAATTTCATTCTGCATCGAATTATAGTCAAAATAGTCAAAATAGAAGCGTTGATGCCGAGAAAAACAAGGGAAACCGTAGGACCAAGAGATGTTTTTTGTTACAAGTCTAGTAGTCAGTATACTGTAGCACTAGATCCACCAGGTTTAGTTATATTTTATGGTACTGTACCTGGCTAACTAATGCAGCTCTAAATGGTAGACCTTTAGCTTAAAATTGAGCGAAATCTTACTGTATCCATCGCATCGTATTGGCGACAAGATGAAATCGGACGTGTCGATGCTTGTCCGTCCACAATTGGGATAATTTTTGGAATTTCTGGATGAAGCGCACGAGTTGCGCGTTCAGACGCTGATCAGGAGGCGGCAAACGGAAAACGACCTAAAGACGGGTTTAACGCTTGAAACTGATACCATTACTGTGCTATCTACAGCAGAAATGAATCGAGTACACTCAACACTAGTACTGTACTGTACTTGGTGTTGTACAAGGTTGATTCTGACGAAATTGCTAGATCAGGATGATAATAATAAGACCAAAACCATATTTTCCATATGATTAATGTCCATATTGGCCTACTTACTGGCCTACTTATACGGGCCTACTTACTGGCCTACTGGCCTACTTACTGGCCTACTTACTGGCCTACTTACTGGCCTACTTATCCTGGCCTACTTATACGGGCCTACTTACTGGCCTACTTATCCTGGCCTACTTATACGGGCCTACTTATCCTGGCCTACTTATACGGGCCTACTTATAATGACCTACTTAAACTGGCCTACCTACTTAAACTTTAAACTTTAAAGACTTTAAACTAGCCAGGGTCAAAAATTGGTTTTGCTCTGGAGAACCTTACTTACTTACTTTACCTTGGGATGAGTAGGCCAGTAGGTAGGCCAGTAGGTAGGCTAGTAGGCCAGTAAGTAGGCCAGTAAGTAGGCCAGTAGGCCAGTAAGTAGGCCAGTAAGTAGGCCAGTAGGCCAGTAGGCCAGTAAGTAGGCTAGTAAGTAGGCCAGTAAGTAGGTTAGTAGGCCAGTAGGTAGGCCAGTAAGTAGGCTAGTAAGTAGGCCAGTAAGTAGGTTAGTAGGCCAGTAGGTAGGCCAGTAAGTAGGCTAGTAAGTAGGCCAGTAAGTAGGTTAGTAGGTCAGTAGGTAGGTCAGTAGGTAGGCCAGTAAGTAGGCCAGTAAGTAGGCCAGTAAGTAGGCCAGTAAGTAGGCCAGTAGGCCAGTAGGCCAGTAAGTAGGCCAGTAAGTAGGCCAGTAGGCCAGTAGGCCAGTAAGTAGGCTAGTAAGTAGGCCAGTAAGTAGGTTAGTAGGCCAGTAGGTAGGCCAGTAAGTAGGCTAGTAAGTAGGCCAGTAAGTAGGTTAGTAGGTCAGTAGGTAGGTCAGTAGGTAGGCCAGTAAGTAGGCCAGTAAGTAGGCCAGTAAGTAGGCCAGTAAGTAGGCCAGTAAGTAGGCCAGTAAGTAGGCCAGTAAGTAGGCCAGTAAGTAGGCCAGTAAGTAGGCCAGTAAGTAGGCCAGTAGGCCAGTAGGCCAGTAAGTAGGCCAGTAGGCCAGTAGGCCAGTAGGCCAGTAAGTAGGCCAGTAAGTAGGCCAGTAGGCCAGTAGGCCAGTAAGTAGGCCAGTAAGTAGGCCAGTAGGCCAGTAGGCCAGTAAGTAGGCCAGTAAGTAGGGCCAGTAGGCCAGTAGGCCAGTAAGTAGGCCAGTAAGTAGGCCAGTAAGTAGGCCAGTAGGCCAGTAGGCCAGTAAGTAGGCCAGTAAGTAGGCCAGTAAGTAGGCCAGTAAGTAGGCCAGTAAGTGGGCCAGTAAGTAGGCTAGTAGGCCAGTAAGTAGGCCAGTAGGCCAGTAAGTAGGCCAGTAAGTAGGCCAGTAAGTAGGCCAGTAAGTAGGCCAGTAAGTAGGCCAGTAAGTAGGCCAGTAAGTAGGCCAGTAAGTAGGCCAGTAAGTAGGCCAGTAAGTGGCAGGCCAGTAAGTAGGCCAGTAAGTGGGCCAGTAGGCCAGTGTGGCCAGTAAGTAGGCCAGTAAGTAGGCCAGTAGGCCAGTAGGCCAGTAAGTAGGCCAGTAAGTGGGCCAGTAGGCCAGTAGGCCAGTAAGTAGGCCAGTAAGTAGGCCAGTAGGCCAGTAGGCCAGTAAGTAGGCCAGTAAGTGGGCCAGTAGGCCAGTAGGCCAGTAAGTAGGCCAGTAAGTAGGCCAGTAGGCCAGTAGGCCAGTAAGTAGGCCAGTAAGTAGGCCAGTAAGTAGGCCAGTAAGTAGGCCAGTAGGCCAGTAGGCCAGTAAGTAGGCCAGTAAGTAGGCCAGTAGGCCAGTAGGCCAGTAAGTAGGCCAGTAAGTAGGCCAGTAGGCCAGTAGGCCAGTAAGTAGGCCAGTAAGTAGGCCAGTAGGCCAGTAGGCCAGTAAGTAGGCCAGTAAGTAGGCCAGTAAGTAGGCCAGTAGGCCAGTAAGTAGGCCAGTAAGTAGGCCAGTAAGTAGGCCAGTAAGTAGGCCAGTAGGCCAGTAGGCCAGTAAGTAGGCCAGTAAGTAGGCCAGTAAGTAGGCCAGTAGGCCAGTAAGTAGGCCAGTAAGGGGCCAGTAAGTGGCCAGTAAGTAGGCCAGTAAGTGGGCCAGTAAGTAGGCCAGTAAGTAGGCCAGTAAGTAGGCCAGTAAGTGGGCCAGTAGGCCAGTAGGCCAGTAAGTAGGCCAGTAAGTAGGCCAGTAAGTAGGCCAGTAAGTAGGCCAGTAAGTAGGCCAGTAAGTAGGCCAGTAAGTAGGCCAGTAAGTAGGCCAGTAAGTAGGCCAGTAAGTAGGCCAGTAAGTAGGCCAGTAGGCCAGTAAGTAGGCCAGTAAGTAGGCCAGTAAGTAGGCCAGTAAGTAGGCCAGTAAGTAGGCCAGTAAGTAGGCCAGTAAGTAGGCCAGTAAGTAGGCCAGTAAGTAGGCCAGTAAGTAGGCCAGTAAGTAGGCCAGTAAGTAGGCCAGTAAGTAGGCCAGTAGGCCAGTAAGTAGGCCAGTATAAACAGGCCAGTAAGTAGGCCAGTATAAGCAGGCCAGTATAAGTACAAACTGTAACTACAAATAAATCCGTAGCCAGCAGTACGAACTATTTGCTGTGTTAGTACGAACTATTTACTATAAACTGACCGATGGAACGAAGCCTTCTCGATGCGAGACATCGCGAATTTTCCACTGAATCGGATCCACTGAGTTTGTCAGGAAAACCTAAACGAAAAGTTTAGCACCGCAAAGAAACTGTCGTAGGTACCAGTTTTAGGTACCGATTTTAGATGTTAGATATTAGATTGGGTAAAAAAAATAAGGGTAATTTATGAGGATCGAATCAAGGAAGGGAGTGGGTTTAGTAGGGGAAAATCAATCAAGGTTTTATAGGCAACAATACCGCATCATTGGCGGCTATCTGTACAGAAATTGAGTCTTCTTCCTAAGGATTAACTTTATTAATACATTAATTAATATTAATTATATTATTATTATATTAGGATTAATACAATACTATTCGTGGATATGAAATACAGGGTGCGGCAAAAGTTCTGACACTTTTTCTGTAAGCAGTCATTTTTTGGCTTCAAAAACCCGTGAATTTCAAAAAACTAACGCCGGATTCTAAAAATTTAGGTAGTTTCACCCCAATATAGCCATTTTCATAAAAAGATTTCAACTCTCAATAACTTTTTGACGAGAATTTTTTATATCCCGATCTGGTCGCTGAAGATTTTTGCGAAAGTTGACTTAAACTTTGCAGAATGAAATTTTTTCCGAAAACTGCTGTTACCATTTGATAGAACTGAGTTTTTTTCTTGAAAACAAGCCACAAAAAAAACTTTATAACTCAAAAACGAAAGATTTTCAAGCGATTCTACGAAGGGCACCCAAATCTCAAAAGCAAAAAAAAAAACTGCTGTAACGACCTTTAAACATCCTCATCAAAAGGTTGTTTAGATGGCAATTTTTGTGTAAAAAAGTATATTAGGGGGTAAAAATATCTGAACTTTTATAATCCGGTGTTAGTTTTTCAAAAATCGCGTTTTTTCAAAGTCAAACTGCCCGTTTACAAAAAGTGTCAGAGCTTTTGCCGCACCCTGTATCGTTATTTTTCTGAATGATAGTAAAGAACTAGTAAAGAAACTCGTAATGAACAGAGGGTCGTAAAGAAAAGAGGCGTGGAACTTTATCAGTTCCATGCAATAGACAGAGGACAAAAGGCTTCCAGTGTTCAGCTAATCTTGAGGATGTTGATGTGAACGGATCAGCTCTACTATGGATATGGTTTGCTGGTTTGCTGGTTGGTTTTGCTGGTTTGCTAACTGGTTTACAGATTGGTTTACGTCAAAACCGAGGATTTTCTATGAGACAGGAAACCGTATTGTAGAGAAAGGCACTGTAGAGAAAGGGTTCCCTGGCAGGGTTACCTTCTTTGCCAGTAAACTCAATAGCAGTAAAGCCAGGCTTGGTTAGGATAGGTTCTGGATGTCACAAAGCAAGATGGAAAGGTGGCCAACAAACGCTTTCTCTACAATGGCCTCTCTACAATAGCTTTCTCTACAATGGCCTCTCTACAGTAGCTTTCTCTATAGAGCTTTCTCTACAATAGCTTTCTCTATAGAGCTTTCTCTATAGTACCTTTCTCTATAGAGCTTTCTCTACAATAGCTTTTTCTATAGTAGCTCAGGCTCAGGCTTAGGCTTAGGCTTAGGGCTCAGGCTCAGGCTTAGGCTTAGGCTTAGGCTTAGGGCTCAGGCTCAGGCTCAGGCTTGGACTTAGTGCGTAGGCTAGCGGCTAGCGCCTAGCACTAAGTCTATTTGGGTTTTTAGGCTTAGGCTTAGGCGAGCCTGAGAGATCCTTTCTCTATAGTACCTTTCTCTACAATAGTTTTCTCTATAGAGCTTATAGCTTTCTCTACAGTACCTTCCTCTACAGTACCTTCCTCTACAGTACCTTCCTCTACAGTACCTTCCTCTACAGTACCTTCCTCTACAATACCTTTCTCTACAGTACCTTCCTCTACAATACCTTCTCTACAATACCTTCCCTCTACAGTACCTTCCCTCTACAGTACCTTCCCTCTACAGTACCTTCCTCTACAATACCTTCCTCTACAGTACCTTCCTCTACAATACCTTTCTCTACAATACCTTCCTCTACAGTACCTTCCTCTACAGTACCTTCCTCTACAGTACCTTCCTCTACAATACCTTCCTCTACAGTACCTTCCTCTACAATACCTTTCTCTACAATACCTTCCTCTACAGTACCTTCCTCTACAGTACCTTCCTCTACAATACCTTTCTCTACACTACCTTCCTCTACAGTACCTTCCTCTACAGTACCTTCCTCTACAATACCTTTCTCTACAGTACCTTCCTCTACAATACCTTTCTCTACAATACCTTCCTCTACAGTACCTTCCTCTACAGTACCTTCCTCTACAGTACCTTCCTCTACAATACCTTTCTCTACACTACCTTCCTCTACAGTACCTTCCTCTACAGTACCTTCCTCTACAATACCTTTCTCTACAGTACCTTCCTCTACAATACCTTTCTCTACAATACCTTCCTCTACAGTACCTTCCTCTACAGTACCTTCCTCTACAATACCTTTCTCTACACTACCTTCCTCTACAGTACCTTCCTCTACAGTACCTTCCTCTACAATACCTTTCTCTACAATACCTTTCTCTTTGAGACATTTTTTTAAAACAACAGATTACCATACTCTTACCATCTCTTTGATAAAATATTCATACTATTTTAATAGAGCTTAAACTTTAACAGGGCTTAAACTTTAACAGGGCTTAAACTTTAACAGAACTTTATCAACTTCTCTACCTGATCTCCCTCTTTGATGGAAACGTTTTTCTCTACAAAATCGACCAAAGCGGTGACAGGGATCGGGCTGGTTACACTGTCGTTTCGTTGCCACAATGGGGACAGAGTGCGCACTTTTTCCGCCAACAGGCGCACCGTCTCGTTGTGTTTTGCGAGAACTTCCTGGAAATTAAGAGAAATGCTCAAGTTTTATAGACAAGCTCTTTTCTTACAAGCCCTTTTTCTTACAAGCCCTTTTTCTTACAAGCTCTTTTTCTTACATGACTTCCTTATCATAAGGACTTCCTTATCATCCTTATCCTTTCTTACATGACTTCCTTATCATATCACTTCCTTATCAAAGCTACCGTAATCTCAGGTTCTACGACAACTTAGGTGATCTCCGGTATTCCAATACAACAACTACCTTGATATTCTCCAATTCGGTCAAATCCTTTTCCCCGTCCTCTGCTCCATAGTTGGTGGCTGAGAATTTGCGACTCAACCACGCCAGTTGTCCCTCAATCCATTGCTCGGCCAATTGCAGATCTTCGACAACCTGAAAACTTGGATTTTATGGATTTGCTGGTCTTCTATGGATTCTATGGCTTTGCTGATTTGCTGAAAAAAACCAACCGCCATATGATCTGATGCATCTTTCGTGTGCACATCGAGACACTGCGCCAACGCCGACAGCCATTCCCATTGGGAGCGCATTCGGCGAAGATAGTACTAAACAAGGGAAATTATCCTGTATTAACTTACAAATTCATTATTCTATCTGAGTTTTTCCGGGAGATTAGTTAGGTCAGAAGCTAGGCCCAGGTCCAGGAATCTGACAGGGTTGTTCCAAGCAATAAACCCGGGTCCAGCTCTGTTGTAGAGTTGATTTCGGCAAGACAGGATTACCTGGCCGGGTTACCTGCAGGGTTGCCTGCAGGGTTATCTGGAAGGGTTACCTGTCAGGGTTATCTGGCAGGGTTACCTGTCAGGGTTGCCTGCAGGGTTACCTGACAAGGCCACCTGACAGGGCCACCTGCTGCGCTGGCAGGGTCACTTGGCAGGGCCAGCTGGCAGGGTCACTTGGTAGGATCATCTGGCAGGGTCACTTGTCAGGGCCACTTGGTAGGGCCACCTGGCAGGGCCACTTGGCAGGGTCACTTGGCAGGGCCACCTGGCAGGGCCACTCAGCAGGGCCACTTGGCAGGGCCAGCTGGCAGGGCCACTTGGCAGGGTCACTTGGCAGGGCCAGCTGGCAGGGCCACTTGGCAGGGCCAGCTGGCAGGGTCACTTGGTAGGGCCACCTGGCAGGGTTACCTGGAAGGGCCACTTGGCAGGGTCACTTGGCAGGGCCATTCGGCAGGGCCAGCTGGCAGGGTCACTTGGTAGGGCCACCTGGCAGGGTTACCTGGAAGGGCCACTTGGCAGGGTCACTTGGCAGGGCCATTCGGCAGGGCCAGCTGGCAGGGTCACTTGGTCGGGCCACCTGGCAGGGCCACCTGGCAGGGTCACTTGGTAGGGTCACTTGTCAGGGTCACTTGGCAGGGCCACCTGGCAGGGTCATCTGCAGGGCCACCTGGCAGCGTGCTTTACCAGTGCTTTACCAGTGTCAACAGTACGCTATCGTAGTCTACCGTATCCTTTTGCAGTATCAAGCTTTAAAACGCATAAAATCACCCACTTCAATGACGCCCACAGCTGGGTGTCCCTGATTGAGCAAGGCGGCTCCTCTATTGTGAATGTCGGTGAATTGTTTGTCCCTCAACTCCATCTCGTGTCTCAACTTCTTGCAGTGATTCTGCAGCACTGGCAAGTCCAATTTTTCCGGCTCACCCCACGTGCGGGTCACCTAAAATGGGCTTAAATTGGACTATTGTGGACTTTGAGCTTTGAGCTAGATTTTGGACATTCTTTCTAGCGCAATGAATTCCTCATTTTGCAGCAACGACTTTGTATAGAGAGAAAAATGAAGAATTTACTGCTCTGTGTAGACAAAAGTAGAAGCTGGTTGTGTACTTTGTTTGTAAGCTGTATTTACCTCAATCTCCTCTCTTTCCGAGATCCAAAGGAGCTCAATTTGAGCGGCACGAACGAAAGCGATTAGAGAGTCCTGAAAAAGTTAGCAAAAATAAATAATATTCACTTTCTAATAGTATTTGGCTTGAAGGGAATTGAAGAAATAGTATTTGGATTGAAGAAATAGTATTATTATAGTAAATAGTATTGACAAAGTTAATCTGTACTCTTTAACAGTACAGAGTACTCTCTCTAGACCGTACTCTCTCTAGACCGTACTGTAAAATGCACTTAAAATTAGCATTTGACTTTTCCAGATTACAATAAATCGAATTTCCTCTATTTCCTCTAAAAACTCACCAAATCCAGCATCCTTCCAGCCGAGAAATCCCTTAATTGTTGGTATTCGCTTTCCAAGGTTCTCAAGAGACTGCAGTACTCTTTTGTGTCATCATCGGGCACCTCACTCTGAAATTGAGTACGCTATCACGCTATCAGACAGATTACAGTACTACAGTAGCTTCTTTACCGTACTCTCTAGACCGTACTCTCTAGGCCGTACTCTCTAGACCGTACTCTCTAGACCGTACTCTCTCTAGACCGTACTCTATAGACCGTACTCTATAGACCGTACGCTCTAGACCGTACTCTCTAGACCGTACTCTCTAGACCGTACTCTCTCTAGACCGTACTCTATAGACCGTACTCTCTAGACCGTACTCTATAGACCGTACTCTCTAGACCGTACTCTCTAGACCGTACTCTCTAGACCGTACTCTAGACCGTACTCTCTCTAGACCGTACTCTATAGACCGTACTCTATAGACCGTACTCTCTAGACCGTACTCTCTAGACCGTACTCTCAGACCGTACTCTTAGACCGTACTCTCTAGACCGTACTCTATAGACCGTACTCTATAGACCGTACGCTCTAGACCGTACTCTCTAGGCCGTACTCTCTAGACCGTACTCTCTCTAGATCGTACTCTCTCTAGATCGTACTCTCTAGATCGTACTCTCTCTAGACCTCACTCTCTAGACCGTACTCTCTCTAGACACTACTCTCTAGACCGTACTCTCTAGACCGTACTCTCTCTAGATCGTACTCTCTAGACCGTACTCTCTCTAGATCGTACTCTCTAGACCGTACTCTCTCTAGATCGTACTCTCTAGACCGTACTCTCTCTAGATCGTACTCTCTAGATCGTACCTCTCAGATCGTACTCTCTAGATGTACTCTCTCTAGATCGTACTCTCTAGACCGTACTCTCTAGACCGTACTCTCTAGACCGTACTAGCTTTACAGACTACCGTACCAGATCTAATTACAATGCTCTTTTCGATATTGACCTGTCTCGAGATGCACTGATCGACTTGTTGCCTGTAATCCTGAGTATCTCGATTGTCGACTTTGTGCGCTTCAAACGATTTCTCTAGTAACTCCAAATCGTCGATGAAAGCGATCTCGTGGATCTTTCTCTGAAAAGTATGCTTTACTTTAAAGATAAGATATGCTAATCTGATATTTCATTCCATGTACCACACCTTTGTACTTACACCCTGGCTTTACGCTATGCTATATGCTTAGCATAGCATAAAGTTAGCTTAGCGAGTACGAGGTTACTTGCGCCCTCATTGACTATTCTAGGCGACTTCTAGGCGACTTCTAGGCGACTTCTAGGCGACTTCTAGGCTTTCCCCACTCACCGATTTCTCTCTAACCCATCGAATCGCTTCTTCGACTCGTTGAAAAGAATTTGTTCGTATCGTTTCTAGTCGATGACTCTCTTTTCGAATATTTTCGTTGACAATCGCTAAACGGTTCGAGATCCGATTCCTCAGTCGGTCGATGTACGCGCGACGGCGTTGCTCCAGCGCATTGACCCTGGAAGTGATAGAGTTGAGAGCTATAGAGTGGTAGAGCTTAAGAAAGTGATAGAGTTGATAGCTTTAGATTATTGTACTTGTACTTATTGTTTGTACTTGTACTTACTGTTTATACTTGTACTTACTGTCTGTACTTGTACTTACTGTTTGTGCTTGTACTTACAGTTTCCGGAAAACCGGCGAATCGGGGTGTTCAAGTGACTCCAACTCGTCGACATCTTTACCGAGAATTTCGATCGGTTGAAGGAGTGCTTCGAGCTCGTTCAATGTTGTGGCTATCTGGAAACAAAGATTTAGCTATTAAGATGAATACAGTAATCTTGGGCAATACTATAGTGATCAAGTTGCTATCAAAGTTCAAGTCCAGTCCCGTTCAAGTCCCCCCCGTCCCCCCCACCCCCCCCCCCCCCCCCCCCCCCCCCCAACCCCCCCCCCAAATTAAATTTCTTTTAACCAATTTCAATCAACCACCCCCATCCAATCCACCCCCCCCAATAATTTAAAGAGGGGGGGAGAATTTTTTTTTTTTTTTTTTTTTTTTTTTAAAAGGGTTTTCTTTTTTTTTCCCCACCATCCCAGTTGAGACTGGATCATTAGATTTCGGCTGTTACACTGGAGTTTGGCCTACAGCCTGACCTACAGCCTAGCCTACAGCCTAGCCTACAGCCTAGCCTACAGCCTAGCCTACAGCCTAGCCTACAGCCTAGCCTACAGCCTAGCCTACAGCCTGGCCTAAAGCCTGGCCTACAGCCTGGCCTACAGCCTGGCCTACAGCCTGGCCTACAGCCTGGCCTACAGCCTGGCCTACAGCCTGGCCTACAGCCTGGCCTACAGCCTGGCCTACAGCCTGGCCTACAGCTCTACAGCCTGGTCTGAAGAACTTATCTGGGCTAGTCTTATTGCTAGACTGGTCTAGAATTAGTAAGGCTAGGCCAGTCTAAGGTTGGACCAGTCTAAGCTGATCCAATTAAGCTCTAACTAAGCTCTAACTAAGCTCTAAGCTCTAAGCTCTAAGCTTTAAGCTGGAGCTGGAGCTGAAGCTGGAGTCCAACTCTAAACCAGTCCAACTCTAGACCAGTCCAACTCTAAATCACTCCAACTCTAAACCAGTCCAAATCCCTCTCAACTTTCACCAACTCTTCTCTCCACTTCCACCGATGGCATTCTCTCCAGCTTCGTCTCGATTTCCTCAATCGTTTGCAAGATAATGTCCAGCTTTTCGTTCACAATTTCACAGCCTCTCTTCAAACGGGATAGCAAATCGCCGGTGTTGCTCTGAAAAATCGTGATTGTAAGGAATTCTTGGTACTTTTGATTCGATCCCATAAAACGCAGAAGTGCTAGAGTGCTCAGTGCCTTAGAGCTGGCTCCAATGCCTTAGAACTGGCCTTAGAACTGGCTCTAGTGCCTTAGAACTGGCTCTAGTGCCTTAGAGCTGGCTCCAGTGCCTTAGAGCTGACTCCAGTGCCTTAGAACTGGCTCCAGTACCCTAGAGCTGGCTCCAGTGCCCTAGAACTGGCTCTAGTGCCTTAGAGCTGGCTCTAGTGCCTTAGAGCTGGCTCTAGTGCCTTAGAACTGGCTCTAGTGCCTTAGAGCTGGCTCCAGTGCCTTAGAGCTGGCTCCAGTGCCTTAGAACTGGCTCCAGTACCCTAGAGCTGGCTCCAGTGCCCTAGAACTGGCTCTAGTGCCTTAGAGCTGGCTCTAGTGCCTTAGAACTGGCTCTAGTGCCTTAGAGCTGGCTCCAGTGCCTTAGAGCTGGCTCTAGTGCCTTAGAGCTGGCTCTAGTGCCTTAGAACTGGCTCTAGTGCCTTAGAGCTGGCTCCAGTGCCTTAGAGCTGGCTCTAGTGCCTTAGAGCTGGCTCCAGTGCCTTAGAACTGGCTCCAGTACCCTAGAGCTGGCTCTAGTGTCTTAGAACTGGCTAAGTTCTAGGCTTAACTACTGATCCAGTAGATCCGTATTACTTTACTGTACTAGTAACTAACAATTAAAGTACTCAAATAAAGTCAAGGCCCTTAATTCCAATACTAGTACTAGAAACCGATGAGTTCTCATTTTAAATCCAAATTTTTGAGATCGAATCACGTACCATTGTGTAACTCTATACTCGCACAGCTACACTGAAATCTAGCAAGCAAATCTTAGCAAATCTTTGTAAATCTTTGTAAATCGAAAAACTTTGAAAGCGGAAACACAAGAGGGATAGGAACGAGAAGAAATAAGGGAAAGAAATAAGGGGAAAAAAACTCGTTCGGCCAAGAGAAGCAAGGCGGAAAGCTGTTTGGGATTGGGGTTTGAGGCTTTGATTGAAATTGAGGATGACGCACTAGTGAGGCTACAGTACGCTACAGTACCCTACAGTACGCTACAGTACGCTACAGTAGACCCTGACTACAGTACTCTAACGAGCGCAGTAGTTACTAATCAAGGAATAGAGTGAAGCTAGGATTATGCTGGAGTACCCTGACAGTGCCATAGCAGGTTCTTGGCCAGGCTGGCCCTAGAGCCTGTAAGCCACGCCAGGCTAGACTAGATTGGCCCTAGAGGCTTGTAAGCCAAGCCAGGCTAGACTAGATTGGCCCTAGAGGCCTGTAAGCCAGGCAAGGCTAGACTAGGTTGGCCCTAGAGGCCTGTAAGCCATGCCAGGCTAGACTAGGTTGGCCCTAGAGGCCTGTAAGCCACGCTAGGCTAGACTAGGTTGGCCCTAGAGGCCTGTAAGCCACGCTAGGCTAGACTAGGTTGGCCCTAGAGGCCTGTAAGCCACGCTAGGCTAGACTAGGTTGGCCCTAGAGGCCTGTAAGCCACGCTAGGCTAGACTAGGTTGGCCTAGAGGCCTGTAAGCCAAGCCAGACTAGACTAGGTTAGCCCTAAAGGCCTGTAAGCCAGGCAAGGCCAGGAACAAACCCACAGTAATCTGGGGTGACTAAAACAACTGGCTCTACGCCATAATTTGCTTCTAAATGAGCCAATCTGTATGATTTTGGTGTCATTTTGTTGCACTTGTTGAGATCTACAAAATGACACAAAAATCCGAGAGATTGGTCCATTTAGAAGGAAGTTATTGGTCAAAAGAGTCAGAGGGAAGATGGTCGAGATGTCACTGAAACTGGTCACTGAAACTTGTTTTCAGCCATCTCCAGGAGCCCTTCTTAGTGTTTAAACGCTTTAAACATGAACATAAACCCTTTAAAACACCTAGAAATTGGTTTTAGTGCTTTAACAAAAAAAGAAAAATGTTTTGACAGTGGCCGGACTCGAACCAGGGAGGGTCCGAGCAGAGGGCGAGCTCACTAACCACTAGACCATTCAGCCACCTGGCAGGGAGGGGGAAAAGAGCCCTATACCACGGCGGTGCCATTTTTTCATGTCCATTTTTTCCGAAAACTGAAACTTAGCTCCCTCTGAAGTCCGTGGGAACAAGTGTGTCATGGTGTAATGGTTAGCAAGCTTGGTTAGTAAGCGGAAGGTTGAGGGTTCGAGTCCCGGCGGGGAAAAATTTTTGATTTGCTCAAACTAACTTGAATTAATGTAATAAAGTGATGAAAAACAAGTAATTTAGAATTTCTTAGAGTTTTTGTGCTATTTCCCATATCCCAAATCGAGCAAATCAGAGCAATTCCTTAATTTCAATCAAAGCCAAACTCTATCTCTAATCTCAACTCTTTCAGGCATACTGTACTTGAGCTTGTGCCCTCTCCTCGAGCAGTGCTTTCCTCCTGTCGACCGAGTCCAATAGTTGATTCCATGCTCTTTTCAACCCGTCAGCTGCATAGTTTTTCGGTACGAGATCTCCAAGTGTCGCTTGATCGCCAAGTGTTTCCAATTTCTCATAGATATCACACAATCTAAGCATCTCTTCGCTCTTCATCGGTAGATCTTGATGGATCAACTCGATTTGAGTCATCAGACTTTCCGGAGTGCCAACAAATAATCGACTGTCAGCTTCTTCGGTCGTCGTTGTCACCCAATTCAGCCAGATCTCCGCCTCTTTTATGTACTCTAATTCGATGGTTTCCAACTTGAGCCGAGCCAGCAGACACTCGTGCCAGTGCTGAACCGAGAGATGAAAAGAAGTACGAATTCTAGGGCTTCTAGGGTTTATCTTGGTTTAAACTCGAGTTTAAACCTCACGATTATCAAGTAATGATAGTATAAAATGTAATAAAGGCTAAGATTAGCTTGTTTTTGGCTTAGATTACCTAGTTTTAGCTTAGATTACCTAGTTTTAGCTTAGATTACCTAGTTTTAGCTCGGATTACCTAGTTTTAGCTTAGATCACCTAGTTTTAGCTTAGATCACCTAGTTTTTGGCTTAGATTACCTAGTTTTAGCTTAGGTCACCTAGTTTTAGCTTAGATCACCTAGTTTTAGCTTAGACTACCTAGATTTAAATAGTACCTAGCTTAGACTACAATTAGTCCCTAGTTTCGAACTCGTACTTGAGCTACAGTACTTTAGAACTAGAGGAAATCGAGTTCGAATGGAGCTAGTTCTTCAAATGAAGTCAGCTCTTCAAATGAAGTCAGTTCTTCAAATGAAGTTAGTTCTTTAGCTAAAAACAGTAGCAAGCCTACAATAATAATTGAATGAGTACTAGTTAGACTTGGCCAATGAAGCCAATGAGCCCATGAGGCCAATCAGGCCAATGAGGTCAATGAGGTCAATGAGGCCATGAGGATCTAAGCTTGATCTAAGCGCCTAGAGTTGCGCGACCAATTTGTTTCGTTAACTCTCATTGACCTCATGGGCTCATGGCATGGGAATGAGTACTAGTTAGACCTGGCCAATGAGGCCAATGAGGCCAATGAGGCCAATGAGGTCAATGAGCCAATGAAGCCAATGAGGCCAATGAGCCAACAAATTGGTCGCGCAACTCTAGGCGCTTAGACCCAGCTAGGTCAGTCTCCAGAGAATCAGATTCCAATGAACTTTTTTTATTTAAAAGCCAAGACTTTAAGCTATCTAATGATAATGAAACATTAAGATTTTCTTTTGAAAAAGTAGATCAAAAACCTTATCAAGAATTGACGGCGTTATCTATTCACTCAAGAGCTTGTCAAATCATTTGTTTATCTCGAATCGGGAAACCTTTAAATTTAAAATTTAGCCGGTTGAGCTGTTTAGCTTTAGCTGTTTAGCTTTAGCTGTTTAGCTTTAGTTGTCTAGCTTTAGCTGTCTAGCTTTAGCTTTAGCTGTAGCTGTCTAGCTTTAGCTGTTAGCTGTCTAGCTTTAGCTGTCTAGCTTTAGCTGTCTAGCTGTCTAGCTTTAGCTGTCTAGCTTTAGCTGTCTAGCTTTAGCTGTCTAGCTGTTAGCTGTCTAGCTGTTAGCTGTCTAGCTGTTAGCTGTCTAGCTGTTAGCTGTCTAGCTGTCTAGCTGTTAGCTTTGGCTTTAGCTGTTATTAAGCTGTTATTACTGAGATTATCTCTTTTTAAGTCCGTGCAAAAATGAAGAATAGAGTTTGTTATAAAATACCGGTTCAGGAAAATTCGGGAGCTGCTTTTTCAAATGAGAAAAGTTAGATGAATGAAAAAGAATGCCTAAAAATGACCTTTGACTGCTCGGGTAGCGGCGGAAGAGCAATGTGGAGGGTTGAAAGATAAGTGATCACGGATTTCTCATCGATATTCGTTGTGTCCATATCCTGAAAGATTTATGATGAAAAATAGGGAATCTAGTCATTGCCGGATAGCAGTTCTTGTTCTTGAGCTAGAGCTATAGTTCTTGTTCTTGTTCTTGTTCTTGTTCTTGTTCTTGTTCTTGTTCTAGTTCTAGTTCTTGTTCTTGTTCTTATTGTCAGCTCTTGTCTTCCAAAACTTATAATTGGGCTCTTTCTATGTGATCAAATGGTAAGTTCTATGCTATTAAATGGTTCAAAAACTTGGGGAAAGTCGTCCCGGAGCAGAATTCGGGACAGAGTCTCTAGAATTCGGGGAGAAGCTCTAGAATTCGGGGCAGAATCTCTAGAATTCAGGGAGAAACTCTAGAATTCAGGTAGAATCTCTAGAATTCGGGGAGAAGCTCTAGAATTCGGGGAGAAGCTTCAGAATTCAGGTAGAATCTCTAGAATTCAGGTAGAATCTCTAGAATTCGGGGAGAAGCTCTAGAATTCGGGGAGAAGCTTCAGAATTCGGGGAGAAGCTCTGATTCTCTGCAGAAGCTCACGAATTCTTTTGATTTCACCCGAACTTTTGACAGAGCGCAAATTGTAAGCAAATTGTAAATAAAATCTCGATTTTGTAGCTCACCTCCGGATCGATCAACCTTGTCACTCCGAATTCCCGCTCGGCCATCTCGAACGCATTCTCCAAGCGGTCCAAGTTCGAGACACCGGGAGCGGTTACCTGAAATGCAAAAATAAAATTAGATCACATGAATCGTAGCCGCTAATGGCTAGATTAAGCTTGGGTAGATGGCTAGGCTTGGCTAGTTTAAGACCAAGCTAGGCTAATGGTTAATTGTACATTAGTAGCTACGATAACATGATTTCAGATAAGATGATTTTTAGGCGATAGATAACAATAAGTATTAACTATTCTAAATTATCCTGTGACATCCAGGATTTAGAAAAATCAACGAAAATTTGGGCTTGCGCGCTTTTAAATGCAAATTTTTGGGTGGTCCTGTTCCAGCTCCAACCCCAATTTTTAGACGATAAATAACAATAAACATTAACTATCCCAAATTATCCGGTGACATCCAGGATTTTGAAAAATCAAGGAAAATTTGGGCTTGCGCGCTTTATGAATTTTTGGGTGGTCCTGTTCCAGCTCCAACCCCAATTTTTAGACGATAAATAACAATAAACATTAACTATCCCAAATTATCCTGTGACATCCAGGATTTAGAAAAATCAAGGAAAATTTGGGCTTGCTTGCTTTTCAATGCAAATTTTTGGGTGGTCCTGTTCCAGCTCCAACCCCAATTTTTAGGCGATAAATAACAATAAAAATTAACTATGCCAAATTATCCGGTGACATCCAGGATTTTGCAAAATATTAGTAAAAATGATATTGCTCGCTTTTAAATGCAAATTTCGTGCTTGATCTCGATTTTCGACTTCAAAAAATTTTTTTTCAAGGAATCGCCGAGTTTTATCCTTCAGGATAACTTTGGTGACATCCAGGATTTGCAAAAATTTCGTGAAATCGAGAATTTTATGGGGAATTCATCGAGAACATTGCTACAGCTATGTATTTCCGAAATTTCTTTTACCCGGTTTCTTTCCCAGTTTCTTTTCACTGTTCACTTTCGTCTTAAAGACTTAGGTGAGTGAAATTTGCATTTAAAAGATTTAAAAGGCGGTATGTCCTTGAGAATTTTGAATGAAATTGGTGAATTTTCCGGAAAACCGAGCTTTTTTTGGGTAATTTTGCCTAACAAATTTCTTTTTTGAATGATTTTATTGTGGATAAATTGTTTATTGAATTGAATGGATACATTGTTCGGAAGGTTTACTCCAATAAACGAACGTATGCAGACGTCAGCTCGCTTGCTTGCTTGCTCAAGAAAGCGATTGTTTCAACGTCGAACACTGTGGATCATCGACAACCTCGAAATATCCCAAACTAATAAGCGGAATGGGAAGAATGACTGGCTATCAGGGTCAACAATCTCTTCCTTTTACCACCCTATACTAAAAATTATTTAAGGAATACAGGATAGTACGATCAGCTAGTACGAGACACTACTATGAGTACAATAAAAGATGACAAAATGAGTTCAACGGAAAATATCCCAAACTAATAAGCTGAAAAGAATTTCATGCTAGTTTTTGGCGATGCTGGATGTCATGCAAGCATTTGGGATATGTAAATTCGACAATAACTAACTTTCCGCTTATTTACTATTTACGAAACAAGTACACGGCTATATATCCACAACTATTAATCCAAAAAAGACTATTATGCTAATTTTTGGCGATCCTGGATGTCATGCAAGCATTTGGGATATGTAAATTCGACGATCACTAACTTTCCGCTTATTTACTATTTACAAACGAGTTCATGGCTATATATCTACAGATATTGACCAGATAGAAATTTCATGCTATTTTTTGGCGATGCTGGATGTCATGCAAGCATTTGGGATATCTAAATTCGACGATCACTAACTTTCCGCTTATTTACTATTTACGAAACGAGTTCATGGCTATATATCCACAAATATTAATCAAAAAAGACTATCATGCTAATTTTCGGTGATTCTGGAGCGCACACAAATGTTTACAATATTCAAATCTACACTGTGGAACACCGTGGATCATCGACAACCTCGTTTTAAAGATGGACAACAAAGTTTTTCAAGTTTGGGAGGCGCGATTATGGGCGCGGTTATAGGCGCGAGCATGGGCGCGATTAAAGCGCAATTAAGGCGCGGTTATAGGCGCGGTTATAGGCGCGACTATAGGCGCAAGCATGGGCGCGATTAAGGCGCGATTAAGGCGCAATTAAGGCGCGGTTATAGGCGCGAGCATGTGCGCGATTAAGGCGCAATTAAGGCGCAATTAAGGCGCGGTTATAGGCGCGGTTATAGGCGCGATTATAGGCGCGAGCATGGGCGCGATTAAGGCGCAATTAAGGCGCGGTTATAGGCGCGGTTATAGGCGCGGTTATAGGTGCGATTATAGGCGCGGTTATAGGCGCGGTTATAGGCGCGGTTATAGGCGCGGTTATAGGCGCGAGCATGGGCGCGATGAAGGCGCAATTAAGGCGCGGTTATAGGCGCGGTTATAGGCGCGGTTATAGGTGCGATTATAGGCGCTAAGGCGCGGTTATAGGCGCGGTTATAGGCGCGATTATAGGCGCGAGCATGGGCGCGATGAAGGCGCAATTAAGGCGCGGTTATAGGCGCGATTATTGTTTTCTTTTAATTTGTTTGAAAGGTCCAATTGAAGACTTTTCCTTGAGAAGCACTAAAAAGCGCTAAAAACAGTCGTTTCCCACGGAGCTTAGCAGCGCCAGCGTTTCCCACAGATCAAGTGTTTGGGGGGGAAACGCTTGAACGCTTTGTGCGGATAATTGTTTGCCTTTGAACCGGATTTTTACCCAAAACAAGCCTTTTTTTTCAGCATTTCCAAGGATTTCAGCTTTTTTCTTCGCCCAAGCATTTCCGAATATTCAAAAAAACAAACCTGACTCCATTTGATCAAATTCGGTCGATATCTGTGCAAAATCGCGTTGAAAGCCAATCCGTCACGCCACGATGAGCTGAAGTTACTCACGCGAACTTGCGGATAGCCGTCGGTTGCCTGAAATTGGGATTTTTAAAACAAAACTCTGGGCTTAAACAAAGCTCTTAGGTAAAATTTCGCACTTTCTCTGTGTTCTAGGACTTTAGCTGGATAGAATAGGGATAAAATGATGCTTACTGGGTGATAAAATGATGCTTACAAGCCATACCTACAGTACCATAATTATAGGTACTGTAGGTGTGGCTCGTAGGTATCGCTTATTATCGATTATTATTTTAGAGCTATTTTATTCTTTTTTAGCAAGAGCAATTTGATTTTAATTGCGTTTTTTCTTTGATCTGGATGTCACACTAGAATTGTGAGGATCCGGATTTTTGATTTTCAATGAAACAGTTGTACTCGATGTGCACTGCTAAGAGTTTGGGACTATTCCAAAAAATTGGTAAGAGCAATTTGATTTTAATTGCGTTTTTCCTTTGATCTGGATGTCACACTAGAATTGTGAGGATCCGGATTTTTGATTTTCATTGAAACAGTTGTACTCGATGTGCACTGCTAAGAGTTTGGGACTATTCCAAAAAATTGGTAAGAGCAATTTGGTTTTAATTGTGCTTTTCCTTTGATCTGGATGTCACACTAGAATTTTTAGAAGCTAGATTTTGATTTTCATTGAAACAGTTGTACTCGATATGCACCGTCGAGAGTTCTCGATGATTCTAAAAGTTTGGCAAGAACCATTTCCTTTTAATTGCGTTTTTTCTTTGATCTGGATGTCACGCTAGAATTTTTAGAAGCCAGATTTTTGGTTTTCAGCAAAACATTTGCATTCGATGCGGAATAGTCGCAAACTCTTGGCAGTGCACATCGAGTACAAATGTTTTGTCGAAAATCAAACAATCTGAAGGCTAAAGCTTCTAGTGTGACATCCAGATCCAAGAAAAAACACAATTAAAATCAAATTCCTCTTACCAATTTTCCGGAATAGTCGCAAACTCTTGGCAGTTCGTGAGTTCGTGCTTATTCCGAAAAATTGGTAAGAGGAATTTGATTTTAATTGTATTTTTTCTTTAGTCTGGATGTCACACTAGAATTGTGAGGATTCGGATTTTTGATTTTCACGAAAACATTTGTACCCAATGTCAACTGCTAAGAGTTTGCGACTATTCCAAAAAATTGGTAAAAGCAATTCGATTTTAATTGCGTTTTTCCTTTGATCTGGATGTCACACTAGAATTTTTAGAAGCCAGATTTTCGATTTTCACCTAAATATTTGTAAGAGAGTGAACTGCTAAGAGTTCGTGACCATCCCGAGAAATTGACAAGAGCTATTGTCTTTTAGTTGTGTTTTTCCTTTGATCTGGATGTCACACTAGAATTTTTAGAAGCCAGATTTTTGATTTTCAGCAAAACATATTTCTACTCGACGTGCCAGATCGGGCTATTCCCTTGTAATCCATTTTTCCAACAAAACCGTACCTCTTGTGCCCAATTGAGCAGCGCTTCACGGGCTGATGTCGCTGTAAACGAGGCGTTCCCATGAACCAATTCATAAGCCTAAAATTAACTCATAACAATCATGACCAGATATTTAGCGTTTATTTGCCATTGATGCTTTTCTTATACTCGTACATTGTACTTTGTGCTTCTGTAAACGCACTAGTTCTTCTGTAAACGCATTCTGTAAACGCACTAGTTCTAGCGCTAGATTTCTTATATTTCTCAAAGAATCAGTTGTTTTTGGAAGGAAATGTGCCAAATAGTTGCGCCAAATAGTTGGTTTATTTTTTTTGGCGCATACAAATTGGCGCAACAAAGGAACCTTTCCCTGGCTTTTCCCTGGCTTTTCCCCGAGCCATTGACGAATCAAAAGATGTGCAAAACGGTCGTAAAATGTTTTTGCTTTTGTCGCTTTTGTCGCTTTTGTTCTTTTTTGCTTTTTCAAAGGGTAAACCGGTTAGTTTTTGGTATAAAAGAGACTTTTTGAGATGGATTTGAATGGATTTGAATGGATTCGAATGGGTGCAAAAGATCGATTTGAATGGGAAGACAAAAGAAACAAAAAGGATCGGGTTTATCCTGGAAAAGCTTCTGGATTCTGGATTCTTCTGGATTTAGATATAGGATTTATATCTACACTACTGGCCAATGAAATATCATATTTGAAAAACGATCGTCACTCTAACGCTCTGACGCTCCCAGGCTCTGACGCTCCCAAGCTCCCAGGCTCTCAGGCTCCCAGGCTCCCAAGCTCTCAGGCTCCCAGGCTCTCAGGCTCTCAGGCTCCCAAGCTCCCAGGCTCTCAGGCTCCAAAGCTCCCAAGCTCCCAGGCTCTCAGGCTCCCAGGCTCCCAAGCTCTCAGGCTCCCAGGCTCTCAGGCTCTCAGGCTCCCAAGCTCCCAGGCTCTCAGGCTCCCAAGCTCCCAAGCTCCCAGGCTCTCAGGCTCCCAAGCTCTCAGGCTCCCAAGCTCCCAGGCTCCCAGGCTCTCAGGCTCCCAAGCTCCCAGGCTCTCAGGCTCCCAAGCTCCCAGGCTCTCAGGCTCCTAGGCTCTCAGGCTCCCGGGCTAAACGTACAGTACTGGACAATGAAATATCTCAATCGTCATCTTTTCAAAAAACGATCGTCACTTTCGCGCCTCTATAACTGCCTTGTCTTTGAGTTTAAACTATTAGTGTTATACATTTTCTGAAAGCTCTTTTCAAGGGCTACACAATGGTAATATTAATGTCTAGAAATACGGTAAAGACAAGAGAGTTACAGGCTCGTGAAAGTGACGATCGTTTTTTAATATGATATTTTATTGTCCAGTAGTGTAGGTAGAGCTAAGGAAAAGCTATATCTGAATATCACTTAAAAGTCGAGATTTTGGGTATTGAATCTTATCTTGTGGTGCCTAGTAAACTTGTAACAAAAAAAAATCCGTCTGTCCTTTTTTTTTTTTTTTTCGCCATTGGCAGTCTAAGGTTTTTCGTGTTTTTCTCAGCACCAGCCTGTCTATTTTGATTATTTTAACTATCAATCAATGCAGAATGAAATTGCGCGTCGAATAACACCAAAACCAATTCAAAATGTAATATCCATGCAAAGTTAAAGGCTAAAAACCTAAACCCCGCTCATTATGGGACGGGCTTAACCTTTTGTCCCATAACTTTGCATGGATATTAGATTTTGCATTGGTTTTGGTATCATTCGACGCGCAATTCTATTCTGCATCGAATGATAGTCAAAATCGAAAGGTTAATGCTGAGAAAAACACAAAAAAATCTTAAATTTAAGTTTTTTCGTGCTTTTCTTAGCACCAATCCTTTGATTTGGACTATCATTCGATGCAGAATGGAATTGCGCGTCGAATGATACCAAAACCAATTCAAAATCTAATATCCATGCAAAGTTATGTGGCAAAATGTTGAGCCCCTCTCATAATGAGTCGTGTTTAGGTTTTTAGCCTTTAACTTTGCATCGATAAAGTATCGTTTCAATCGAAAGCATCGTATGCACCAGAAGGGATGCGTTTACTAGGTCTAAACGCTCAAAGTACACCCAACTTGTTCACCCATCTAATCTTGTCTAGTCCAGTAGCTCCGTTCTACTTTATTTGGGTGTGGGAAGTGTTCAAGGGCATTGTAGTTGAAAGGTGAAGGAAAAGAGAAAGAAAGAGAAAGAAAGAGATCAATAAGGAATCGCGGAAAAGGATGAGCAATCATTTGGCGGTTAGGAAAGAGAAAGAAAAGGCAAAATGGGAAGAATGACTGGCTATCAGGGTCAACAATCTCTTCCTTTTACCACCCTATACTAAAAATTATTTAAGGCATACAGGATAGTACGATCAGCTAGTACGAGACACTACTATGAGTACAATAAATGATGACAAAATGAGTTCAACGGAAAATATCCCAAACTAATAAGCGGAAAAGAATTTCATGCTAATTTTTGGTGATCCTGGATGTCATGCAAGCTTTTGGGATATGCAAATTCGACAATCACTAACTTTCCGCTTATTTACTATTTACAAACGAGTTCATGGCTATATATCCACAAATATTAATCAAAAAAGACTATTATGCTAATTTTCAGTGATCCTGGATGTCATGCAAGTACTTGGGATATGTAAATTTGGCGATTACGAACTTTCCGCTTTTTTACTAATTACGAAAGAAGTACACGGCTATATATCCACAAATATTAATCAAAAAAAAACTATTATGCTAATTTTCGGTGATTCTGGATGTCATGCAAGCTTTTGGGATATGCAAATTTGACGATTACGAACTTTCCGCTTATTTACTATTTACAAACGAGTTCATGGCTATATATCTACAAATATTAATCAAAAAAGACCATTATGCTAATTTTCGGTGATTCTGGATGTCATGCAAGTATTTGGGATATGTAAATTCGACGATCACTAACTTTCCGCTTATTTACTATTTACGAAACAAGTACACGGCTATATATCCACAACTATTAATCAAAAAAGACTATTATGCTAATTTTTGGCGTCCTGGTGCATCAATGGGTATGAAATCGACGACACAACCCGCTATTCTAATCGAACGGTCATGGCTATATATCTACAGATATTACTCAAAAAAGACTATTATGCTAATTTTTGGTGATCCTGGAGCGCACACAAATGTTTACAATATTCAAATCTATCCGTTTACCTTTCTTGCTCGTCTCCGAATGTCGAGCTCCTCTTCTGGAGTGAATTCCCGATGGACTTTACGGCGCTCATGCGTTTCATAGGAAAACGACGACGTTTCGGAGTACGGTAGCTCGTAAATAGGCGCACTGTGCAAAGAGCGATTAGCTGAATACTCGTTCGGGCTATGGCCACGGCGAACGCCCAGGCTCGACCCTGGACCCGACCCTGTACCGTACTTTTTCGGAGTAAGCGGAGTACTTGAGTAAACGGATGAATAGGAAGCTTGCGTGCTGTCCAGACTGGAGATTGAAGGTCTTGGACGGGCATTTGGAGTGAAAAACTCTTGATTTAGGTTAGTGATCAGAGATTGGTGGTCAGAGGACCCAAAATCTTGATTCAACGCCGAACTCGACGTTCGATAGCCGGTGTGCGTTCCAGTTTTCACCAAAATCTCTCTGGAATTTGAATTCGTGGATCTGTTGAGTCCAGAGACTCGAGAACTCGATTTCCCGTTTCCATAATGTTCCAAATGGCGAGAATTCCCATTTGAGCCCCTGCCTTGGCCCTGGTGCGCTCCAGATCCCTCAAATTTGTCAAAACTTTTTTCAGAACTTCTGGATTGGGCATAATTCTGGGCACTACCTAGCGACTCAACCTCGAGGTAGTCTGAATTGCTCAGATTTTTGTTTAAGCCCCCCGATTGGCTGAGGTGCGTTCCAGATTGCGGAAAAGCAGCGGAATCTCGAGAATTCGTTGTGTAGTTTCTCGTCTTTTTGCTCGAGTACGTGTCTTTCCGCTCTTGACGCTTGTAGGATTGGAATAACTTTTGCATTGTAAAGAAACTATATAGGAACAAAGAAATTAAAGAGAATAGAGCTAAAAACGGGCCGATTTGAGGCCAGAGGAAGAATTTCGATCGCTCGCAGGGATGATGGTGGGGAGAAATGGGGTTGGGGAGGAGAGACGAGAGAAAGGAGAGAGCCGAGAGGTAGAACCAAATGCCGAGAAAAGCTCCGCCCACCAGAAATAAATCACGCAATGCGATCGATGACATCCAGGATTCAGGAAAATAAAGAAAAATTTAAGCTTGCTTGCTTTTAAATGCAAATTTTTTGAGTAGTCCTGTTCCAGCTCCAACTCCAACTTTTTAGGCAATAGAATAATAAGAATTAACTATCCCAAATTATTTCGTGACATCCAGGATTCAGGAAAATGAAGGAAAATTTGGGTTTGCTTGCTTTTAAATGCAAATTTCGGGGCAGTCCTGATTCCAGCTCGGCTCCAACGTTTTTAGGCAATAGAATAATAAGAATTAACTATCCCAAATTATTCGGTGATATCCAGGATTCAGGAAAATGAAGAAAAATTTGGGATTGCTTGCTTTTAAATGCAAATTTCGAGGCAGTCCTGTTTCCAGCTCCAACTCCAATTTTTAGACGATCGATAACAATGTATTAACTATCCCAAATTATTTCGTGACATCCAGGATTTAGAAAAATAAAGAAAAATTTGGGCTTTTTTGCTTTTAAATGCAAATTTTGGGGTAGTCCTGTTCCAGCTCGGCTCCAACTCCAATTTTGTAGGCGATAGATAATAATATCTATCTCAAATTATCCGGTGACATCCAGGATTCGCAAAAATTACGTGGAATTGAGAATTCGATCGAAATCCAGCGAGAAAATCGTTTGATCGCTTTTCGTTGCGAATTCTCGTTAAGAAATTGTCGAAATTCCAAAAATTTTTGCGAAAAGCGTCAATCTGGAGTGCAGTGGTGAGGTTGGAAAAGAAAAAAATGTAAATTTATGTTTACAGAAAAATGTAAATTTTAAATGATCGACAAATAAAAAATATTCAGTTAAGTGGTTGTGTATTTTTTTAAGGACGGCTTTTCAGCTAAAGAATAAGATATTCAGTTGACAAAAAAGGGGATTATTTGCTTAGAGGGGCGATTCATCAGATTTCTTTCCGCCGGGCTTCGATTTTCCCTCCAAAAACGTTGAAAAAGGGCGATAAAATGTCGGTTGATAAAAATCTCGTAAAATCTCGGGCATAAGTTGTAAGAAGGGGGGTTTTTGAAAAAAATTCGACCAATCTGGAAGGCAACTTAGAGTTCTAATGAAAGAATTTCACAAAATTCGTTGATTTAAAATAATGCTGAATGCCAAGAAATTTCTCGAAGCCTGAAAGCTTCTTGAGAATCGTTTAAAGGAATTCTAAAAGTCGAAATGACCAATCTGGAAGGCAACTTAGAGTTCTAGTAAAAGAATTTCATAAGATTCATTGATTAGAAAAAGTGCTGATTGACAAGAAATTTCTCGGAGACTGAACTTTTCTTGAGAATCATTTAAAGGAATTCTAAAAGTCGAAATGACCAATCTGGGGGGCAACTTAGAGGTCTAGTAAAAGAATTTCATTAGATTCATTGATTTAAAAAAATACTGAATGACAAGAAATTTCGCGAAGCCTGAAAGCTTCTTGAGAATCGTTTTTAGAAATTCTAAAAGTCGAAATTATCAATCTGGAAGGCAACTTAGAGTTCTAATGAAAGAATTTCACAAAATTCGTTGATTTTAAAAAATGCTGAATGACAAAAAATTTCTCGGAGACTGAACTTTTCTTGAGAAGCGTTTTAAGAAATTCTAAAAATCGAAATGATCAATCTGGAGGTCAACTTAGAAAACTAAAATAGAAAAAGAGAATTATTCCGTTGAAAAATGCTCAAGCGCTCAAGCGGAATCAAAATGAGTGTTTTTCTTTGCTAAGTGTCTTTAGGAGTATAAAAGATTGGAAAAGAAAAAAAGAATATTTTAATTTAAGCTCAGAAGAGATCGGAAGAGATCGGAAGAGATCGGAAGAGATCGGAAGAGATCGGAAGAGATCGGAAGAGATCGGAAGAGAATATTATAAGAAATGAATAGTTTGAAGAGCTTAGTTTTGAAAAGAAACAAAAATTTAATCTAAACTAGGTGGTGGATAAAAGATCGGTATTCCGAAATTCAAAAGAAAATGATGTTTTCAAATTTCACTGGCATTGGAATGAGGTTTCGATGAAAGAAATGAAAGAACTTGATTATAATATAATGATAGTAAAGAGCAAAATGATCTAAAGACCAAAATGATCTGTTTTTGAAAGCCACAAACCTTCAGCGAATCCCCGTTTCCATTCGCGTGCTTTTGCTGGTGCAAGCGTTGCACTTGGGAGACCTGAAAAAACGACAACGATAAGCATTCGGGATGGATAATCGATTCTGTATCTCTGTATCTAGATATCTACCATAGCAACTAACAACCCAGGGAGATCTTGATTGACATATTGACAACTTTGAGCTCAATTTTCTCGGTGTTGAGCTGTCCAATTTATATGTTTTTGATATCATTAGATTCGCCAAATCTTTCTCTATCGATTAATACCAAGAACATCAAAATTCGACAACCCAAAGCCAAGAAATTTGAGTTCAAAGATGTACAGGGTGACTTATCATAGAAGCAGTGGCTAATTGTAAATAGAAACAGTGGCTAATTATAAAATAGAAACAGTGGCTAATGATAGATAGAAGCAGTGGCTTTTTAATCTATTACCATTAACTATCTCGATCTTCTCAAAGCTACAATTGCAAGATTTGCAAGAGATTTTGCACTAGGCACAAAAGGCTTTCAAAAACCAAATTTGAACATTTCAACAAGACTAGGCTCCGGTCCAAAAAGTCTTCTGAAAGCTTGGAATGAACTCGATGAGTTACTTAACTCGAGTGCTTATCAAATGTCCAATACTTGGTCAGTTATTGAACATTTGATGTTGCTGCCCCTTTTGCTATTGGCAAGCTAACTTTGAGCTCAAATTTCTCGGTGTTGGGCTGTCCAATTTAAGTGTTCTTGATATCATTAGATCCCCCAAGTCTTTCTCTGTCGATTGGTTCAAAAAGTATTCAAATTGGACAGTCCAATCCCAAGATATTTAAGCTCAAAGTTAGATTGCGAAATATCTTCGTGTTGCGTGATCCAATTTGAATAGTTTTTATACCAATCGACAGAAAAAGAATTGGCGCATCTAATGATGCTAAGACTATTGAAATTGGACAGTCCAACCCCAAGATATTCAAGCTAAAAGCTAGATTGTCAATGGGAAAGGAGACGGGGCACGAAAAAGGGGCGGGCACCTCCTTTGCCATTGGCAATCCAACTTTAAGCTCAAATATCTTTGGATTGGACCGTCCAATTTAAATACTTTTTTTACCAAACGAAAGAGAAAGACTTTGCGCATCAAATGACACTAAGAACACTGAAATTGAACAGCCCAACACCAAGATATTTTAGCTCAAAGTTAGCTCGCCAATGGCAAAGGGTCAGGGCGCGTATCAAATGTCCCACAATCCTGTGGACACCTTTCCTAAACGCTTGATAGCGTGCTTGGCGTGCTTGGCTAAAAATGGTGATTGCTTTGAATTTAATTGTTAATCTGTTGTTTATTGATATGAAATAAAGATTTGCTTCAAATAAAGATTGATAAAACCGATGAATCATGGAACATGGTTTGGCTTTACTGTCTAGATTTAACCCAGTAGAACAAGAGTGCCCAGAACTGAGGTAAGAACTGAGGTAAGAAATGGAAAGAGTAACAAAAGTTGTTGTTTAGAACCCAAGAAATCTTAAACTAAAGAAATCTTAAACTAAAGAAATCTTAAACTCAAGAAATCTTAAACTCAAGAAATTATCTTAAACTCAAGAAATCTTAAATCCACGGGTACCCCAGGCTTTCGAACTTCTATGACGGCAATGTGAAGGATTTTGGCGAGCTGAAGCTGAGTAGAATTCAGCACTTTGTACTCTCGTAAACTAAGCCTAAGCCTCAGCCTAAGCCTCAGCCTAAGCCTAAGCCTAAGCCTCAGCCTAAGCCTAAGCCTAAGCCTAAGCCTCAGCCTAAGCCTAAGCCTAAGCCTCACAGCCGAAGCCTCAGCCTAAGCCTCAGCCTAAGCCTAAGCCTAAGCCTCAGCCTAAGCCTCAGCCTAAGCCTCAGCCTAAGCCTAAGCCTAATGGCAAACCAAATGGCTAATGGCTTGCGTACAAAAAGAGCGCAAAGTTCACGAGAAATCTGTACGTTTAGCTCCGAAAGCGCACCTGGAAATTGAGAATGATCGTCCAGATGAGTCCGAGCGTCAATTTCCCATTCCCATCCACAATATCCTCGGCTCTGATATTGACGAGCTTGATGTTTTTCTGTTTGAGATAGTCGAGACAGCATTGCACGTTTTGCATTCGATGAAACTGGGTCACACCGCGCTCGCGATTCTGAAAATTGATGTTGAAAATTAGACCAAAGCCAGGTCGCGTTACCAGACCAGGGTCAAGTCAGTCTAGGCAGGTCAAGTCTAGGCAGCCTAGGCAGGGTCGAGATCAGGCTAGGTCAGGTCCGGTCAGGTCCGGTCAGGTCCGGTCATGTCAGGTCAGGTCCGGTCAGGTCAGGTCCGGTCAGGTCAGGTCAGGTCAGGTCAGGTCAGGTCAGGTCAGGTCAGGTCAGGTCAGGTCAGGTCAGGTCAGGTCAGGTCAGGTCAGGTCAGGTCAGGTCAGGTCAGGTCAGGTCAGGTCAGGTCAGGTCAGGTCAGGTCAGGTCAGGTCCGGTTAGGTCGGGTCCGGTCAGGTCAGGTCAGGCCAGGTCCAGTCAGGTCAGGTCCGGTGAGGTCCGGTCAGGTCAGGGTCGTTACTCAGTCAAGTTCACCTTTAGATTGACCCAGAACCAGTTTTAGGCCTTTTGGATTCAAAAGTATGACCAGGTTCAGATAAGGATTAGGTTCGAGATTAGGATTAGGTCCGAGACTCAGCCTAGGCTATGACCATCTAAGAAAGAGCAGCGCAAGATTAAGGCATTAAGGCATTAAAGCCAGGTCACTTCCAAAATCTGACCTCAGGCCCTGGCCCTCTGACCCCAGGCCCTGGCCCTCTGACCTCAGACCCTCTGACCTCAGGCCCTGGCCCTCTGACCTCAGGCCCTGACCCTCTGACCTCAGGCCCTGGCCCTCTGACCCCAGGCCCTGGTCTATCCAAGAGTCGTCCCAACTCGTCTCTATTATAATAAAGTGCGTTGCAAAATGATAGATTTCTGCGTCGTCAATTTCTGCGATTTTTTTGAATTTAAATAACCAAAGTAGCAAAACGGGGCTTAAATTCTAATTTCATCGCTGCCGCTAGCGTCGCGACGTCAATACAAAAATTAGGGCTCCCATCCACAAAAGCACTCTTTCTCGAGCCATCAAGTGTATGCCTTACATCAAAAGAGATCCAAGAGCTATTTGACGTTATTAAGTTTCATAGCTAAAAGATGTAAAATTTAAGGGTGGTCTTTTGCTTATTTTGTGCCACTTGCGCTTCTAGCTCTGGCCTAGCTCTAGCCTAGCTCTAGCCTAGCTCTAGCCTAGCTCTAGCCTAGCTCTAGCCTCTAGCCTAGCTCTAGCCTAGCTCTAGCCTAGCTCTAGCCTAGCTCTAGCCTAGCTCTAGCCTAGCTCTAGCCTAGCTCTAGCCTAGCTCTAGCCTAGCTCTAGCCTAGCTCTAGCCTAGCTCTAGCCTAGCTCTAGCCTGGCACCTGGTCAAGGGCTAGATATCAATCCTCGGCCATCTGGGCCTAACCATACCCCAAACCATCCATCCTGGTCATACTGGCTTAACCTTAAATCGTCGCAAGACCTGTGCCTGGTTTGTTTTAACTCCGAAACTCACAAATCGATCTCCCGTCAACGCTTCGAGTAGAATGATCAAATTGATTCCATCGCGGAGATCCTCGAACAAATCAGTGACACTTCGGGAGGACTAGAAAAGGAAATGAAAAGAAGATTCATCAAAAACATTAGCATGAATAAATCAGTTGAAAACAAGACTGACACGAGTATTTTATAGTAATTATGCATAGTTTTTGATCTAGACTAGATCTAGACTAGATCTAGACTCTAGCTGAAAGACTAAAATATAGCTGAGCTCACCTTTTGCAAGTGTTTATTCACCCATTTCGTGAAGGTTTTTTTCTGGATCGAGTCTCGTTCATCTGAAAAAGGAATTGCTTTTAAATTTAAGTAAGTTTCCAGATTTGTTGCCTATTTGTGATTATACAGGATGGTCGATAATTATCGGTGCAATGGCTTATTCTCTGTTATTTTTCACTAGTAAAACGAGTAGTTTTTTAGACGAGTAAAACGGGCGCTTGGCAAGCTAACTTTGAGCTCAAATTTCTCGGTGTTGGGCTGTCCAATTTAAGTGTTCTTAGTATCATTCGATTCGCCAAGTCTTTCTCTGTCGATTGGTACAAAAAGTATTTAGATTGGATTGTCCAATCCCAAGATATTTGAGCTCAAAGTTAGCTTGCCAATGGCAAAAGGGGCAGGACCAATAATACGCGTCCCGCCCCTTTTGCCATTGGTAATCTAACTTTAGCTCAAATATCTTGGTGTTGGGCTGTTCAATTTTGCCCAACACCAAGATATCTGAGCAAATAGTTAGACTCCCAATGGCAAAAGAGGCGGGGCGCGTATAAAAGGTCTTTCTAGCCCCGCCCCTTTGCCAATCCAACTTTGAGCTCAAATTTCTCGGTGTTGGGCTGTCCAATTTAAGTGTTCTTAGTATCATTTGATTCGCCAAGTCTTTCTCTGTCGATTGGTACAAAAAGTATTCAGATTGGACTGTCCAATCCCAAGATATTGGAGCTCAAAGTTAGATTGCCAATGGCGAAGGGGCGGGGCGCGTATAAAAGGTCTTTCTAGCCCCGCCCCTTTTGTCAGTCCGACTTTGAGCCTAAAGATCTAAGTTTTTGTCTAAGTTTAACTTTGTCTACCTACAAAGCTTTTTATCTGCACGTAGAATTATGGGCCACCCTGTAGGACTCTGGTCAGTCAGGTTCCCCTCTAGCTGTCATCGAAGCGTGGCCTCCTGGGCGTTGTTTATTTATTCTTTTTGCCTCTTTTTGCCTCTTTGTCTAAACAACACTTTCCCTAGGCTCTAGTAGAAGTATTTTGACCCAACAACAAACAATCCGGCTCAAAGTATCCAATCAAAACAATGTGCTATCGATTTTTGTTCGTTTTCGTTGTGCTATCGTTTCCCAAGCGATGCCTTGCTCTCCTTAGCCTGCCTGTATCTGCCTTAGCCTTCAAAAGAGGCCTTAGCCTTCAAAACTACCGTAATCGTTGTCTTTTGTTCATTTTTCTATTTCTATTTCTATTAAATCTCTCGAATTTTTGTTTTTTTCTTTGCCATTTCACAAAGAATATAAAAATTAGAAAAAAAATTGGATAGATTTAATAAAAATAGAGACAACGAGCACGGTAATTTTGCTAGAAAATGAAAACGGAAAAGGAAGGGAATTAGGAAAAGGAAGGGCACGCTTTAGGAAACGAATTCGAAGAAATTAGAAGAAAGTTACTGTATTATTCGATAAAACACTTGTTTCTATTCTATTGGGTTGATTAAAATGGTCTTAAAAGGCCTTAAAAGGCCTTAAGATGGCCTTAAAATGGCCTTAAAACGGTCCATTTGATGAATAATTGGGTAATTAAATCTTTATATTGGGTTGATGGAAAAGTCCTTTCCGATTTTTTTGATTTTTTGGGAGAGTACCTTAAATTTGTCCAACGTTTTGTAGCTTTTATAGCTTATTTGACGTTTTATAGCTCATTCTAAAGCTGAATTCAATACGGATCGATTGGTAAAAACCGTTTTGAGATATCTCTTTTCTAAAAGTTTTTACAGCTATTTTAGTAAAGGCAGAGCCAAAAAAGCCAAAAAATGGCTGTTTTCACGTTTCGTTAGTTTTTCGTGCAGAAACCTAGGCTAAAAACATGTTTTTCGTGATCAGCGTCCAAAATAACCCCTAGACACGCATTTTCACGAGAAAAACGAAGGAAAATCGCAAAATAGCGGCGGAAAATAGGCTATTGATCTGAGGGTCGCTGGTTCGACTCCCACCGGTGACAATATTTTTCACAAATTTCTTGCCAAGATTCTGAGAATGCGTGTCTAGGGGTTATTTTGGACGCTGATCACGAAACACATGTTTTTAGCCTAGATTTCTGCACGAAAAACTAACGAAACGTGAAAACAGCCATTTTTTGGCTCTTTTTGGCTGCCGCCCTTTACTAAAATAGCTGTAAAAACTTTTAGAAAAGAGATATCTCAAAACGGTTTTTACCAATCGATCCGTCTTGAATTCAGCTTTAGGATGAGCTATAAAACGTCAAAATTCGACAAATTACTCAATTATTCATCAAATGGACCGTTTAAGGCCATTTTAAGGCCTTTTAAGGCCATTTTAAGGTCATTTTAAGGCCTTTTTAAGACCAGAATTGCCTTAAAAAGTGGAATTTTTCCAATTAGATGCCACTTGTTTTCCCATTTCACTCATCACATTGAAAAAATGCATGAGGTCGGTGATGGAGGGGAAAAGAAGAGTCAAGGGAAAGAAGACAGAAATATTTTTTGATGAAAGAGCCTTTGTGTAAGTCTTTTAGACCGATTCGAGAGTTTATCACGTACTTTAAACACGTGTTTACACACTTTAAACAGTGCACCAGAACTCGTGCGTTTACCAAAAAGCACAAACGAGGCTGATAGGGAGCCAAATTTAGAGAGATAAGGAACCAAATTTGAATGGAAACAACGAAAGCAAGGCTCATTTCCTGAACCGTTGCAAAACTCTAGCAAAACACTTTAGTGTAGAGGTTTCGATGATAAGTGATCACTTGAAGGATATCGGAAAGGTTAAAAAAGTGGAGAAGTGGATAACTCATCAGTTAGACGAGAAGTTTTCAAGAATGGCTCAAATTCAAAGCCCAATTATCATCCAAAACTCTCACTAAAGCGTTAAGGCTGTCAACGTTGTCTTAACATTCGCAAAAACAGATTTAAAGAGATAAGGAAGATAAGATAAATAGCTTTTGGGAACAGAAGGGGATCTTAAATGGGATCTTAAATGAGACCTTAATGATACTCTTATATTCTATTCTTCAACCGAACACTCAAGGTGATCGGTTGAAGAGTTTTACGACGTAAATAGAAATGAATAAATACCGTAAATACTGTAAAAAGTACTCCAGCTCCATAATGAAGGTGCGGAGTGTTGCGTAGTCTAGCTTTGAACGAGTTTTTCTCGACACTGGTTTATGCTACAATGCTCGTTTAAATATCAAAAAATAGCCCTGAATTTCAGCTATTTTTTGATATTTAAACGAGCATTGTAGCATAAACCAGTGTCGAGAAAAACTCGTTCAAAGCTAGACTACGCAACGCTCCGCACCGTCATTATGGGAGTGGGGCACCGTCATTATGGGGGTATTACAGGATTTACGGTAAGTTGAATGAATGAAGAAAAGGTTTAAAGACGAAGAAACAAGCTCTCTTTAAGGATTTTCAGTAAAAGGATGGATTTTGACTTCAAATTTTTTTTTTTCAAAGAATGGCCCAGTTTTTTCTTTCTGAATAGCTTTCGTGACATCCAGGATTCACAAAAAATTCACAAACGATACCTTTATGTGTCTGTAAATTGCTTTCATAGTGCTCAAGGCATTCGGCTTCGGCGTTGTCGCTATGAACCGGCTCGGAATACCCGGAAACACCAGCCGCCATCGAGTACAAAATCGACATTCTGGATTAGTTTTTGAAATGATTAAAGAAAGAAAGAAAGAAAAGAAGATTCAATGGAAGATCCAATGGAAGATTCAATGGAAAATCGAAAAGAAGATCCAATTGACAAATGGGAGAATTGAGCGAGCCAGACGGCTTGTGAAAACACAAGAACAAAGACAGATTTCTGTAGGATTTTATTGAAAATAAAAAAGAAAACGTAAAGACTGAGCAAATTAACAAATTGGGTATATGAATTGAACGAGAATTGAGCATTTAAGAATTGAGCAATTAAGGTAATCGTCAAAGCCAATCGACAAAGTCAATCGACAAAGTCAATCGACAAAGTCAATCGACAAAGTCAATCGTCAAAATCAATCGAAATCTTCCCGGAAAAGTGATCGTAAGGAAAGTTCTTCAAGAAAAAATTGATTGAGAAGAAAAGCGATGAAAAAAAAAGAAACGATAATGGAAATATTGGGTTGGTGAATAAAGGGAAAAGATAGAGCTTGATTACTTAGCTAATACAATAGTTAATACAAAATTTCGGATAGTTAATACAATTCAAAATTTCAAAAACCGATAAGGATCAGGTTTTACCGCCAATTTTGTGACGACCGCCTTTCCTAAACGTCTTTCCTAAACGTCTTTCTTTCCCTAAGAGAATGACGATGTTTTAAAAAGCTAAAAAGCTGTTGTGCATGCCAGGAAGATAGAATATTGCACTACTTTTTTAAATGAGTAAGCAAATGTGGGTAAAAGACCAGGGGTAGTGAACGGCCCGATGATCCATAGGGACAGGTATAGAATGACGATGTTTTAAAACACTAAAAAGCTGTTGTGCATGCCAGGAAGATAGAATATTGTAATACTTTTTTAAATGAGTAAGCAAATGTGGGTAAAAGACCCGGGGTAGTGGACGGCCCAATGGCCCATCGGAACAGGCACAGAATGACGATGTTTTAAAAAGTTAAAAAGCTGTTGTGCATGCCAGGAAGATAGAATATTGTAATACTTTTTAAAATGAGTAAGCAAATGTGGGTAAAAGACCCGGGGTAGTGAACGGCCCGATGATCCATAGGGATGGGGGTACACACAGAAGAGAAAAGGGGTCGAATACGGCCTGTGACTGTCGTGTGAAAGGAAAAAAAAGATGGAAAGATGGAAAAGAATTGAGAGAATGGAGAGAAAGGGGGAATTGTGGATGGGGAAGTGAATGGTCAACACGTGGAAATGTTAGAGAAGAAAAGGAACCGTAGAGATTGAGGAAAAGGGGAGGAATAGAAGGGTTTTTGACAGAAAACAGCAAAAACAGTCCACTCTTTGTTTTTTTGAGTGAGGGCAATATGGATATTGGATTAGGGAAGGCAATGAAGCACTTGGCGAAACGGAGAAACGGCTCGGACTAGTATACTACTAGTACGTACTAGTACGGAGAAATGGCTCGTACTGATCGTTAGGCTCGACAGGGTTGATCGTAGAGCCAAATTTCCAGATCAGAATCAGGTCAGAACCAGGCTAACCAGGCTAACCAGGCTAACCAGGCTAACCAGGCTAACCAGGCTAACCAGGCTAACCAGGCTAACCAGGCTAGCCAGGCTAACCAGGCTAGCCAGGCTAACCAGGCTAGCCAGGCTAACCAGGCTAGCCAGGCTAACCAGGCCAGAACCAGGCCAGAACCAGGCTAACCAGGCTAACCAGGCTAACCAGGCTAACCAGGCTAACCAGGCTAACCAGGCTAACCAGGCTAGCCAGGCTAACCAGGCTAACCAGGCTAACCAGGCTAGCCAGGCTAACCAGGCTAACCAGGCTAACCAGGCTAACCAGGCTAACCAGGCTAACCAGGCTAACCAGGCTAACCAGGCTAACCAGGCTAACCAGGCTAACCAGGCTAACCAGGCTAACCAGGCTAACCAGGCTAACCAGGCTAACCAGGCTAACCAGGCCAAAATCAGGTCAGAACCAGGGTAAAACCAGGCCAGAACCAGGCCAACCAGATCAAAACCAGGCCAGAACCAGGTCAGAACCAGGCTGACCAACCTACTTGTCTCCTTTATGAGCCTGAGATTGGTTTGGGTGATCTTTGGTCCAAGACCAGGTCTAGAATTCGCCAGACTAGTGCCTAGACAGAGCCAACCCCGGACTAAGCCGTGTCTGGGCCTGGACTCGAGGGACTTCCAGGCTAATACCAGGCTAGGAAAACTAGTCCGAACCAGGCCAGAACCAGGCCAAAACCCAGTCTGGAGTATGGATAGGTCTAGGCAGTCAAACCCGGCTAGGTCTAACGAAAAATTTGTATATAAAAGACGCCTGGTTCGAGGATCGGACTCTGCCAGCTCATCTCGCCAACAGTCCAGACTCCGGAACTAAGTCCGGAGTCGGCTCTTTTTTGGTTTGGAGATCGGTTTTGGAAATTCCGCTGGAGAGAGCCTGGGAAAGTTTTAAAGGTTCCAGCTTAGCTAAGCGTACAATTAGTGTCAAGAATCCAGGGAAAAAGGTTAAAAAATGATAAAAACCATTTAGGAGCCAGGGAAAACACAAAATTAAAATGTTGATACATCAAATCTACAAATCATAGCTGATACGATTGATGCACAGCTGTTTTACGAGTGTTATGCGAGTAGGACAAGGTAGAGATACAGATTAGGATAGTCTAGTACACGGGTGAAATATTGAACGATCGGTGAGGGTTGAGGGGTGGCGGGAGGCGCGCGAGTCACGGCCTTTTCTTTCTCTTGTCCGCCTTGTTCCCCTGTTCCCCTGTGCTCCCCCTCTTAGCCTCTTCACCCATTAGACGAATACGATCAGACGAATACCACTAGACGAATACCACTAGACGAATACCACCAAAATCCCCAGCATCTTTAGTCCTCACTAGTCCTACTTATCTAAAAGTCCTACCCATCTCATAGCCCTATCCATCTCACAGTCCTATCCATCTCAATTTCTGAGATTCGCACAAGGGCACAAGCCGTTCCTTACTTATAAGCCTAGCATAATAGCCTAGCAAATAAAAAAATAAAATGAGACTGACAGAGAAGGACAAGACTGGACAATAAAAGAATAGGAGGAACTTCGAAATTTCAATGAAATTTCGAAGTTCCTGCTATTTTTGATGATTCAGAAGCACCAGAGACAACAGAAAAACATTTCGGTATAGCTTTTTGAGTGAAAGGTTGCAGCTAAAGATTAGCGCGTTCCCTGTTCTTCCCTGTTCCCCTTTTCCGAATACCACCACACCCTCACCTCCTTTTTTGCTTTCTGGCGGTCTCTCTTTAGTTCTTTTACCCTTCTTTTTTGTTATCCCTGCAGGGTAACCCTCCTCTCAAATGTGCGCGCTTTGTTGTCTTCCCTTTTTCTTGTCTTCCCTTTTATCCATTTTTCTTACCTCCAGTCTCTTCTTCTCTTCCAGATTTATGGGCAAAGCCTATGCCCGTAAATCTCATTCCTGAGATTTGCATATTCTAGAGGCTAAAGTGAGTCTCTAGAATGTTTTTCTAGAATGAGACTCCTTTAGCCTCTAGAATATTTAAACGGCTTAGGCATACAGTAGTGTTAGGCGTAAAGAATGGAAAGTAATCAGTCACTAGACGATATTCGGCTGTCCGTTTGTTGTAGCTTGTATACTTAAAAAACCCCGTTTTTTAAGCTTGGCTTTTGAGTGAGTTTTTGTTCTCCTTTTTTTTTGCTTCTTATCATCTACATGCAAGTGTTGAATTAATTGTGATAGTGCCAGGTTGCTTCAGTTTGAGCGAAGTTGCCCTAATAAGGGAAAGTTGGATAAATTGTGCCTTTTCAAGAAGGCCACTATTGAACCACACCGAGACACGGTCTCACAAGAAATTATATAGATCAAAACATAAACATATATTTCTTACAAATGGCAAGGAATGGAAGGGAATGGAAAGGAATGGAAAGGAATGGAAGGGAATGGAAAGGAATGGAAAGGAATGGAAGGGAATGGAAAGGAATGGAAAGGAATGGAAAGGAATGGAAAGGAATGGAAGGGAATGGAAAGGAATGGAAAGGAATGGAAAGGAATGGAAAGGAATGGAAGGGAATGGAAGGGAATGGAAAGGAATGGAAAGGAATGGAAGGGAATGGAAAGGAATGGAAAGGAATGGAAAGGAATGGAAAGGAATGGAAAGGAATGGAAGGGAATGGAAAGGAATGGAAGGGAATGGAAAGGAATGGAAGGGAATGGAAAGGAATGGAAGGGAATGGGAAGGAATGGAAGGGAATGGAAAGGAATGGAAAGGAATGGAAAGGAATGGAAAGGAATGGAAGGGAATGGAAGGGAATGGAAAGGAATGGAAAGGAATGGAAGGGAATGGAAAGGAATGGAAAGGAATGGAAAGGAATGGAAAGGAATGGAAGGGAATGGAAGGGAATGGAAAGGAATGGAAAGGAATGGAAGGGAATGGAAAGGAATGGAAAGGAATGGAAAGGAATGGAAAGGAATGGAAGGGAATGGAAGGGAATGGAAAGGAATGGAAAGGAATGGAAGGGAATGGAAGGGAATGGAAAGGAATGGAAAGGAATGGAAAGGAATGGAAGGGAATGGAAAGGAATGGAAAGGAATGGAAAGGAATGGAAAGGAATGGAAGGGAATGGAAGGGAATGGAAAGGAATGGAAAGGAATGGAAGGGAATGGAAAGGAATGGAAAGGAATGGAAAGGAATGGAAGGGAATGGAAAGGAATGGAAGGGAATGGGAAGGAATGGAAAGGAATGGAAAGGAATGGAAGGGAATGGAAAGGAATGGAAGGGAATGGAAAGGAATGGAAGGGAATGGAAAGGAATGGAAGGGAATGGGAAGGAATGGAAAGGAATGGAAAGGAATGGAAGGGAATGGAAAGGAATGGAAGGGAATGGGAAGGAATGGAAGGGAATGGAAAGGAATGGAAGGGAATGGAAAGGAATGGAAGGGAATGGGAAGGAATGGAAAGGAATGGAAAGGAATGGAAGGGAATGGAAAGGAATGGAAGGGAATGGAAAGGAATGGAAGGGAATGGGAAGGAATGGAAAGGAATGGAAAGGAATGGAAGGGAATGGAAAGGAATGGAAGGGAATGGGAAGGAATGGGAAGGATATTGAGCAAAACAAAGGAAGGGAATGGAAAGGAATCCAAGGGAATGGAAGGAGTCATTTTCTGGGAAAGAGATTTTAAAAGAAAAAAGGTAACAAAAAAATCTCTGCGAAAGATTTGTGTTTGATTTGCTTTTGGCAAGAAAAGAAAAAGGCTTAAAAAGGCTTGAAAAAGACTTTTTTAAGGCTTTGTTATCTGATACTTTGGCCAAAAATGGATTAAGAATGGAAAAGAAGAAAAATTAAAGAAAAGAAGAAAAACTGAAGAAAAGAAAAAGAAAATTAAGTGTTTTGCAAACACTTAATTCCTAGCAGATTGAGATTCGACTTCAAATTGAGATTTGCTTTGCTAGAAGGCTCAAAGGCTTTGAACAGTACACGCTCGAAGGCTTTGAACAGTACACGAAGAGAAGATCGAATTCTTTCGGCATTTACATAAAAAAACCTTGTCCTTAAATGGATTAAAGAAAACGGAGGCGCTGAACGATTTGCATAAATTGTATAAATGAATCAAGCAAAACAATAGTTATAAAGTTTTCTATTCGGGAGAGAGAGCTACAGAGCCACTTTTGAGAGCTACAGCTGCAGTCTCGCAAAGATCTACAGTCTCGCAAAGATCTACAGTCTCGCAAAGATCTACAGTCCCACAAAGAGCTACAGTCTCGCAAAGAGCTGCAGTCCCGCAAAGATCTACAGTCTCGCAAAGATCTACAGTCCCACAAAGAGCTACAGTCCCACAAAGATCTACAGTCTCGCAGAGCTGCAGTCCCGTAAAGATCTACAGTCCAGCAAAGAGCTACAGTCTCGCAAAGATCTACAGTTCCGCAAAGAGCTACAGTCCCGCAAAGAGCTACAGTCGCCTGGTGATTTTTTCTACAGTTTCCACGGCTTCAAACTTGAGTTATCATCACATTCAAAACCATACATTTATATCATTCAACATCTACTCCTTGTTCTTCTTGGTAAATCTGTCATTTGTAACATAAATTTTCACACCTGCAATCGAGTGCAATGAGTAGGACGAGAGCCGCTGTTGTGCATCGATTCCACCGCTCATCTGACGAATGTCATCATAGGCACGGAGTGGAGAAGTGGGTGAATGAAGAAATCTGAGAATTGGATGAGTGAGTGGTGATTGAATGGTGGATGAATGGTGAGTGAATGGTGAGTGAATGGTGATTGAATGGTGGATGAATGGTGGATGAATGGTGAGTGAATGGTGAATGAAAATTGGGTGAATGAATGAATTTCATTGAAACATACATTGAACAATGTTAGATTTAAACTTTAGCACCAAAGCTCTTATCAGATTTTATTCTAAAGTGTACTCAGTAAAATGGAAATATCTTTTTCTTATCTTGAAGGGCTCAAACAAAACAAAACAAAGATATCTACCTATTCAAATGGTTATTTTAGTCTAATCTAATCATCTAGTCTAATAATCTAATCTAATAATCTAGTCTAATAATCTAGTCTAATAATCTAGTCTAATACTAGACCAATCTAATGACTCCTTTTGACACTAATGACTCTTTTTGGTGTCTTTTTTGGTCTGTCTGTCTGTCTGCTCAATGACAAAGCTGATCCGGAAACGTGACCAGGCTTACAAGCTCTAGCTAGATCAGGCTTGCTTAGCAGGAGTGTTCCAATCCCTTGCTTGAGCTGTATAAGTCGGGCCAGATCGGTCAGATCAGTTTCAGAGTAAAACTAGGACATGGCCTAGCCAAATAAGATGGTTTGACCTTGACCTAGATAGACTAGACTGGCTAGACTAGACTGGCTAGACTGGCTAGAATAGACTGGCTAGACTGGCTAGACTAGACTGGCTAGACTGGCTAGACTGGCTAGATTAGACTGGCTAGATTAGACTGGCTAGACTGGCTAGACTAGACTGGCTAGACTGGCTAGACTGGCTAGATTAGACTGGCTAGACTGGCTAGATTAGATTGGCTAGACTGGCTAGACTAGATTGGCTAGACTGGCTAGACTGGCTAGACTAGACTGGCTAGACTGGCTAGATTAGACTGGCTAGATTAGACTGGCTAGACTGGCTAGACTAGACTGGCTAGACTAGATTGGCTAGACTGGCTAGACTGGCTAGACTAGACTGGCTAGACTGGCTAGACTAGACTGGCTAGACTGGCTAGACTAGACTGGCTAGACTGGCTAGACTAGACTGGCTAGACTGGCTGACTGGCTAGATTAGACTGGCTAGATTAGCTGGCTGACTGGCTAGATTAGATTGGCTAGACTGGCTAGATTAGACTGGCTAGACTGGCTAGACTGGCTGGCTAGACTGGCTAGACTGGCTAGACTAGCCTGGCTAGACTGGCTAGACTAGACTGGCTAGACTGGCTAGACTAGACTGGCTAGACTGGCTAGACTAGACTGGCTAGACTGGCTAGACTAGACTGGCTAGACTGGCTAGACTGGCTAGACCTGTTAGATCGGATTTGACGGTACTATATGTTATTCAAAATTTAAACCGCACCTCCTTCTCTCCTCTCGTTCCTGAATCGAGACTCTTGATGAAGAGAAATGAGTCAATCCATTGCCAGAAAAGAGTGACGAGCTTCGTTGCGGAATTGACGGTGGAGTGGATAAATGGAATGGAGAAGGAGAGGTGAATGACGGGGTGACCGAGGTGATCGCGGTTCTTTGAATTGATTGACTGTTGTTTGGTTGTGGGGTGCCCGGGTAATCACGCCAAGACATGCTATCTGAAAAGAAAAAACAAATGAGTTAATGCACTTCAAACAGAAATTAGTTAGATTGAATTTAAGGGTGATGTTAAAGAAAGAAAAAGCACGTGGACATTGTAGCAATAGCTGCCCGACTATAACATTTTGAGTTGACAGTTTGACAAGGTTTAGTTTAGTCAAAAAGGAATCGAGAATCCAGGAATTCACTCTATAATAGGCAAAGTATAGTTTAGTCAAAGAGTACTCCAGAAATTCACTCCGTAACATTACTGTTTCCATGACAAAACAAAACATGACATTATTTCTAGAAAGTATTCAGATAAATGATGAAAAATTGAGGTTGAGCTTTGAATTGAACTTCTAAAACTAGTTACTAGGTTGATGCAAAAGAAGCTTTGATTATTTACAAACATTAAATTAAATCAAGAGTCATTTAGGTAACAATTTCTTCTAAACAGCAGAATAAATTGCAGAATAAACAAAAGCATCATCGTTATCTATAACATCTCTCCAACATTGCTTTGACTCCCTTATCGAAGAGCTCTTGATTCTGTGATTGAAGAGAGTCGGTCAGCCAAAACTCGACCTTTTGCGCATTTTGAAACTCGCAATTCGCAAGGAAACGTTGCATCGTCTGAAGAAGTGAAAATCAGATAGTGATAAGTGAACTATCTGGCGCATGCGGACTATATGGCCCATCGATCGCTGCCAAGTGATGCTCATGTGGCTCGTCCTCAAGAGATTCAATACCATCAATCGCTGCCGATTTTGTGATGCTCAGTGGCTCGTCCTCAAGAGATTCAATACCATCAATCGCTGCCGAGTGATGCTCATGTGGCCCGTCCTCAAGAGATTCAATATGGCCCATCGATCGCTGCCGAGTGATGCTCATGTGGCTCGTCCACAAGAGATTCAATACCATCGATCGCTGCCGAGTGATGCTCATGTGGCTCGTCCTCAAGAGATTCAATACCATCGATCGCTGCCAAGTGATGCTCATGTGGCTCGTCCTCAAGAGATTCAATACCATCGATCGCTGCCAAGTGATGCTCATGTGGCTCGTCCTCAAGAGATTCAATACCTTCTCGGAATCGGACAAACCAACTCTTCCATATACGAAGCTTTCGCTGTGTGCTGTGTTACGGAGAAAATTAAAAGTCGAGAGATTGAAACCCTTTTCACGCAAAATTTCATCAAACTTCTTGAGCTGTTGAATAAAAAAAGGTGATTCAGCACTTTGATTCAACTGTTTTTCCGGGCTCTAATAATTCGAAATAAACAATATCGTTGATAATATCGTCCGTTGATATTTCAAGCAAGACAACATCACTTTCTGCCCATGAAAATCCGGCTTTGGAGTTGGAATTGGGCATTTGACCTTTGCTGAGCCATTGCCTTTTTCGAGAAGTGTAGCAAAGTGTAGCAGTGTAGCAAAGCAAATCCAATTCTTGTCTATCGCCAAGATATTCAAAAGAATGGCTTCTTTTCTAGCTTCTTTTTGACTTGAGCTTCTTTCCTGGCTTCTTTTCGACTTGAGATCTGGCTGATCGAAACGCGTGCTTTCAGATTCTCGATGTTCAATTCATTTGGAACCCATCGTCCATTACGATTGTCGCAAAAATAGCTCGATATCTCCACCCATTCTCCATAAAACTTCTTTTTGGGGGGGCTATCTGTCATTTGGTTTGACTCAAAATGGGAGCGGGACAAATGCGACCTTTTTTTTTTGCGCATCCGGACATTTTCGCACCTTTTTTTCTACACTTAGCCCATTAGCGCACCTTTTTTCGCGTTTTAAAAAGCTCTAAAAGCTAATGTTAACCAATTTCTATTCCAAAACTTGTTTTTCTAGGTAATTTTAGGGCGTAGAATCGAAATTTTGACATAACAGAGCGTGTATATGACATAACATAAGCTAATATTAATCAATTTGAAAGACTAGGTCAAATTACAGAAAATTGTTCATTTTTCTCTTTGTATGACTCCGTCCGTTCGCTTCCACAAGCTCTGAAATGCCAAAATCTCGATTCTACGCCCTAAAATTACCTAGAAAAACAACTTTTGGAATAGAAAATGGTTAATATTAGCTTTTAGAGCTTTTTGCTTTTTTAAAACGCGAAAAAAGGTGCGATAATGGGTTAAGTGTAGAAAAAAAGGTTCGCAAATGTCCGGGTGCGCAAAAAAAAAGGTCGCATTTGTCCCACTCCCCTAAAACCTATAGATAAATAAAGAAAACGATGTATTCTAGCATTATTCTAAAAGATTTAGGGCTAAAAGAAGGGCTTAAAAGAAAGGAAAACCAAGAAAGGAAACCCCAAAAAAAAGAAAGAAACAGAATCTCAGAGAAAACAGAGTCAAAAATGTATTCTGAAGTAGCAAATCGATTGTTTTGTGGACTTTTTTTGGGCGTGGATCGACGGAATGGTGATTAGACTTGGAGAAATCAGTTGGAAGTGGTAAGAAAAAGGCAAAAAGGGGAGGAAAGGAGAGGAAAGGGGAGGAAAAAGGGAGAAAAAGAGTAAAAAAAGAGGGATTTTGTGAACGAAATTTGAAAACGTTGAAAGAAATTTAGCATTGGAAAAGAAATTTGGCGTTGGAAAAGAAAAATTTGTTGCTTTTCGGGGCTTATCAAAGCTTTTTGGAGAGGCTGGCAGGCTGTGATGACTCATTTTTCCGTCAGAAAATCACACTTTTCAAGTCATTTACAACTCAAATCTTGTGTTTATGATGGAATTTTGGTCATTTTCACCTAATTTCCGGTGATTTTACGAGTTTTTAACAAAAAAAATAGGTTTATAGTAAAAAAAGAGGGTTTTTTCGGATTCCAATATGGTTCCAATGTGGTTCCAATGTGGTTCGGATACGGTACCAATATGTTTCCAATATGGTTCCAATATGGTTCCAATATGGTTCGGATACGGTTCCAATATGGTTCCATATGTTTCCAATATGGTTCCAATGCGGTTCCAATATGTTTCCAATATGGTTCCAATATGGTTCCACTATGGTTCCAATACGGTTCCAATGCGGTTCCAATATGTTTCCAATATGGTTCCAATATGGTTCCACTATGGTTCCAATACGGTTCCAATATGTTTCCAATATGGTTCCAATATGGTTCCAATACGGTTCCAACATGGTTCCAATATGGTTCCAATATGGTTTGGATACGGTTCCAATATGGTTCCATATGTTTCCAATATGGTTCCAATATGGTTCCAATATGGTTTGGATACGGTTCCAATATGGTTCCATAGTTCCAATATGGTCCAATTGGTTTGGTACGGTTCCAATTGGTTCCTAGTTTCCAATTGGTTCCAATTGGTTTGGATCGGTTCCAATATGGTTCCATATGTTTCCAATATGGTTCCAATATGGTTCCAATATGGTTCGGATACGGTTCCAATATGGTTCCAATATGGTTCCAATATGGTCCCAATATGGTTCGGATACGGTTCCAATATCTTTCCAATATGGTTCCAATATGGTTCGGATACGGTTCCAATATGGTTCCATATGTTTCCAATATGGTTCCAATACGGTTCCAATATGTTTCCAATATGGTTCCAATATGGTTCCAATATGGTTCCAAGTAGCTTAGATTTAGCAAAAATCAGATCAAATTCATGCTTGAAAACAACTCCTAGACATTTTCAGACTAGGAGAACATTTCCCAAAAGAAATAACTGAAAAAAAAATCGGAAAATTGATCGACACGGGATCGAACCCTCGAGCTTTCGCGTCTCAGCCGATTGCCGACCAAGCGGTGACCCACTGCACCACGCCACCATGGTGCAGTGGGTTTAGAGGCGAGTCGTCGTCAGTCGTCAGAAGGCAAATGGTCGCTGGTTCGACCCCCGGTCAGGCCAGAAAGATGCGAAAACTTTTACAAAATCAAGAATTTCAATAGGAAATCGATATTTCACCGTATTTTGTTCAATTTCAAGCAGAAAACTTCCAGAAAATCAGTGAAAATCAGTGAAAATCTGGGGGAATTTCATTTGAAAGCCGCTTATCACCAGAAAGAGCCTCTTTTTTGTTAAAAAAAGCGGGGAAAGAAGAAAGTTGGTAAGTGATTTAAAATATAGCTGAAAAGGGATAGAAAATTTGATTTTGAATGTTTTTAATGAGAATTTGAATGTGCAGCTGTGTGTGAAAGAGGAAAAATGACTCATTTTTCTCAAAAGAATGGTTTTTTTTCTGAAAAAAAGCAAAAAATGGAAGAAAATGGGGAAAATTGCGAAATTTTATAGACAAACTAATGAAAAACGAAGAAAAATAGAGGGTTTTGGCCATTTTTCCTTCAACTTTCGCCGTTGCCAACCTTGGCTTGGCAAGCTGGAAATTTTTGTTGAGTTGCCAACTTTGACAGCGCATAACTTTGCCTAGAAACAATATTATCTTTAGTTCTTTATTTCATTGGATAGAGGAGATTTTAGGCTTTCGAATGATATTAAAAAGATTTTGATGGGATTATCCGAACTTGAGAAAATCAAGGAAAAAAACGCTCGAGTCCGTCACAGCGCTCTCCCTATTTAGCCTCTATTTTCTCCGGATTCCCTAATCCAATCAAGCTGAATTTGATATCATTCGAAAGCCTGTAATCTCAGCTATTCAATGATATAGAATAATTAAGAACATTACGATCTCTAACTAAAGTTATGAACGATCAAAACCAACTGCTGATTCAAAAAGCCCAAGAGCCTGCCAAGAGCCCAGCCAGCCAAGTAAAAAGTGATTATCTTTTATAAAACTCACCCAATTCCTCATAGAGATCTCCATCTTCCGTAGATTTTGTCGATTTTTCCGTTCCAATCGTCGAAATTTGCGGTTTTTCATCGAAAACCGGGATTGGCGGCGGTTTTCGATGAGTGGTGACTTGTTGTGAGTGCTGGGATTCAATCCATCTGAAAAAAAGAATTTAAAGAATCAATCTGGATGTCACCGACTTTATTGCAACTATTCAATATATCTGAAATGCAAATTTTCAGTATCGATCTCTGTACCTTAGTGTTGACAGTCTGTGTTCAGTACTATCTGAAATAGCAGTACTGTGCTCGTTTAAGGTTGTTCATAGTACTCTTGCGTACTGCTAGGTGTTACTGTGCCTGCCAGGTTAGATTATCGAACTGTACTGTTAAACTGTACTCGTTACTGTATCTGTAGCTATTATAGTACAAGTAAAATCCCCTAGCTAAGTACAGTACTCTTTGGCTTACACAAGAGTATTGATAGGGTACAGTACCTGGATGAGGATACAGTACCTGGATGAGGATACAGTACCTGGATGAGGGTACAGTACCTGGATGAGGGTACTGTACCTGTCCCAGGGTAGAGTATCTGTCCCAGGGTTCAGTATCTGTCCCGCAGGGTAGAGTATCTGTCCCAGGGTTCAGTATCTGTCCCAGGGTACTGTACCTGTCCCCGGGTACAGTATCTGTCCCAGGGTACAGTACCTGTCCCAGGGTACTGTACTTGTCCCAGGGTACTGTAGTTGTCCCAGGGTACTGTACTTATCCCAGGGTACTGTACTTATCCCAGGGTACTGTACTTGTCCCAGGGTACTATACCTGTCCCGGGTTACAGTACCTGTCCCAGGTTACAGTACTTGTCCTAGGCTACAGTACTTGTCTCAGGTTTCCTCAAAACATCGAATATTTTCTTATTTTATGCAAATTTCAATTCAAACCTCTCCATTTCGCCTTTATCTTTCGTTCTTTTCCTCCCCGAATCCCCATGTCGCTCATTTCGGCGTTTCTTTGAGTTCGATCGACTGATTGAGTGAAAACACTCGAGAGAACCGGCACTGAAAACACGACTAAGTTACAGTTGTGCAAATTTCGATAACAGATAACATTCGATAACAAAAAACAATTCTTACACATAATGATAGTGCACAACGGGTGTGTCTCCGTGAAAATCGCTTTCTTTCAGCGGTGGTCCTCCATTTGCTCGAGTCAGCAAATGCTCGCAACGATAGCGCTCCTCTTCTTCGTAACTGAAAAGAAAAGTGGAATTGAAAATCGGTTTAAAGTTAATTCCTCTTGTACTCGGTCAGAGCAGAAGCAAGCATTGGTACTCAAAAATTGACCAGTCAGAGGTCAGGCTCTGGCTTAGGCTTGGGCTTGGGCTTAGGCTTAGGCTCAGGCTTAGGCTTAGGCTTAGGCTTAGGCTTGGGCTTAGGCTTAGGTTTCTCTTTGTCTGACTCTGGGGGCTAGTTTTACTGTTGAGTGACTTGGTCTAATGCAGGAAAAGTATCTTTCCAGTTCAGGATTTGAGCTAGCTTCTGGCCAACTGAATTGGCTTCTAGCCAACTGAAGTTCAAGTGGTGCTACTGTTAAACTTGATCTGATTTTGATTTAGAGAAATGACACCCTTATATCAGATGCTACAATGGATTGCTTGCAGGTTCAGGCTCTGGCTTAGGCTGAAGCTTAGGCTTAGGCTAAGGCTTAGGCTTAGGCTCAAGCTCAGGCTCAGGCTTAGGCTTAGGCTTAGGCTTAGGCTCAGGCTCAGGCTTAGGCTGAAGCTTAGGCTTAGGCTTAGGCTTAGGCCTAGGCTGAGGCTGAGGCTCAGGCTCAGGCTTAGGCTGAAGCTTAGGCTTACGCTTAGGCTTAGGCTTAGGCTTAGGCTTAGGCTTAGGCTCAAGCTGAGGCTGAGGCTCAGGCTCAGGCTTAGGCTGAAGCTTAGGCTTACGCTTAGGCTTAGGCTTAGGCTTAGGCTTAGGCTCAAGCTCAGGCTCAGGCTCAGGCTTAGGCTTAGGCTTAGGCTCAGACTTAGGCTTAGGCCCAGGCTCAGGCTTAGGCTTAGGCTTAGGCCCAGGCTCGGGCTTAGGCCCAGGCTCAGGTTCAGGCTTAGGCTGAGGCATGATTACAATGCTTACTTCTGTTCTACCTACAGCAACACAAAAGTAACCTAATGAATCTTCTAATGAAAATCACAAACTAGTGTTTGGTGGTGTACTGTACCTCGTTTTTGTGGCATTTGTCGAGGCGGACGAGTGATGACTTCGGAATGACGAGACAAGGACTCCGCGTCCCTTCGTCAGCCCCTTTTCATCCAAAAGATTTCCTTTCTGAAAAATAGGTTTGTAGAAGCCTTAACTGAAAGACTATATGATTTTAATGGATGAACCTGATAAATCGCTGTTGTACTGAACTCTTCGGGCAATCGGGCAGTTTTTACCGTTGAAAAGACATCATTTTGATGATCTAAAGACATCAGTTAGTGAGCACGTGACTGTTATAACTTTTACAAACTGTTATAACTGTTGCAAATGACTGTTACGCATGTTTATTACCTCTAACATGCGTGTGTTGTCGATGCTGTTGTTTGAGTACAGTGGAGTGAAGACTTTGCGAGCTGGCTGTCCGAAGCGGCGTTTTCGGTGGCTCGCGTTCTAAAGAAAAAATAAGATCAAAGTAAGACAGCGATTTAGTAGAAAAAACTTTAGTAAAAAAAGCTTTTCTGTGCTAAAATGAATCGATTGAATGAAGGAATCGATTGAATGAATGAATGCGCGCAATAGAAACAGGTGCTTAATTGCAAAAACTAGAGCACATCGGGCTAAATCTAGAAACGATCATTTTTCTTTGATCTAGATGCTGTGTAAGCACTAGTGTCTGGTCTAGAGGTCTAGATGATCTAGATGCAAGCACCCAGGCCATAGCCTGTTCCGTAAATTTGCCTACTTTTAAACAATTTGAATCAGAATCAATCAATCAATCAAAATCAATCAATCACTCTCAAAATCAATTTGAATAACCAAAAATCTATATTCTGAAAACCAACCAATCGCAATATGATGCACGAATTCTCTCGGTTCACTCTTTCTCGTGGCGCGCGTCGTGAATTCGATCGTCGCATAGCGATCATGTGATGAGGAACGGGGACGAATTTCCTGGACAACAATTTTGGAGAATCAGTGAAACAACAATTTTGGAGATTTTGTCAGTGAAACAGTTTTCTCCCCAAACCTCGTAGTGATATGCGTGTCTTTCCCCTGAATTCCCGGCGTTCACGAATTCCTCGTAGTGGTGCTCGTTTGGGTGCGGGTTTTGATTGATTGGATCCGAGTTTCTGTTTTCGTCTTCCTACAAGAATTATATTTGTAGCCGATTAAGTTAAACGGCCAGCCGGCTTAGTAAGTTGGTCGGCCAGCCGGCTTAGTAAGTTGATCGGCTAGCCGCCTAGCTAGTTGATCGGCTAGCCGGCTAGCTAGTTGATCGGCTAGCCGGCCTAGCTAGTTGATCGGCTAGCCGCCTAGCTAGTTGATCGGCTAGCCGGCCTAGCTAGTTGATCGGCTAGCCGCCTAGCTAGTTGATCGGCTAGCCGGCCTAGCTAGTTGATCGGCTAGCCGGCTTAGCAAGTTAGTCGGCCAGCCGGCTTAGCAAGTTAATCAGCTAGCCGCCTAGCAAGTTGATCGGCTAGCCGGCTAGCAAGTTAATCGACTAGCCGGCTTAGCAAGTTAGTCGGCCAGCCGGCTTAGCTAGTTGATCGGCTAGCCGGCTAGCAAGTTAATCGGCTAGCCGGCCTAGCAAGGTAGTCGGCTAGCCGGTCGGCTAGCTAGTCGGCCAGCCGCCATTGATCGGCCAGCCGCCATTGATCGGCCAGCCGCCATTGATCGGCCAGCCGCCATTGATCGGCCAGCCGCCATTGATCGGCCAGCCGCCATTGATCGGCCAGCCGCCATTGATCGGCCAGCCGCCATTGATCGGCCAGCCGCCAGCTTCATGGCCTTTTGATCAAGGCCATGAAGCTAATCAAACTCGAACCAGCCTTGACCCTGAGCCTGTTAGGGATCTGGCCGGGATCTGACTTAGATCTGGCGCTGATTCAAACTCGAGAACTAAAGCCTAACTAGAACAGTCATCTAGTATTCAAAATCTTTCATTTAGATTCAGATTTTTAAAACTCACCGAATTTTTTCGTTTCCAAAAGCGCGCATCGCCGCTTTTAAACGAGAAATAACGGGGCATTGCTGCGAAAAAAAATGGATTTATCTAAAAAAATCGATTCTAGAAAGATATAAATCGAAAAATAAGAAAGATTGAATATATAAGAAGAGAAAAACATTGAAAAACATTATTTTACTGTTGATTTACAATGCTTTGACGATCAGTGAAAGCCGAGGAAATAAACCGTAATGTAAATCGATGTAAATAGATGTAAATAGATGTGCACAAAGGTTGTTCTATTTGCAAAAAAACAAAACAAACTTGTAATTAGTAGTCCAATTAGTCCAATCTCGCAAACATAGAGTGGGGCTTAAATCAATTTGGGCTTAAATCTTTGTTCTGCCTGGCGCACTGACCAGTCTTGTCAACTTTCCGGTTCAATTACCCAACACAGCTTTGGATGGCTGTTGGGTAAGTAAACCGGGTAGCCAGGTACAGCACTGGACAATGAAATATCATATTTGAAAAACTGTCGTCACTTTCGCGCGTCTGTAACTCCATTGTCTTTGAGTTTAAACTATTAGTGTTATACATTTTCTGAAAGCTCTTTTCAAGGGCTACACAATGGTAATATTAATATTAAGAAATACGGTAAAGACAAGAGAGTTACAGGCGCGTGAAAGTGATGATCGTTTTTTAATATGATTTTTTCAAATATGATATTTCATTGTCCATTAGTGTAGGGAGAGCTAAGATAGACCAAACCAGAGCTCCAGCGCTCCAGAGTTCCAGCTCCAGAGCTCCGGAGCTCTAGTAGCTCCAGCTCCTGAGCTCCAGAGCTCCAGAGCTCCAGCTCCAAAGTTCTCCAGAGTTCCAGCTCCAGAGTTCCGGAGCTCTAGTAGCTCCAGCTCCTGAGCTCCAGAGCTCCAGAGCTCCAGCTCCAAAGTTCTCCTGAGTTCCAGCTCCTGAGTTCCAGCTCCAGAGCTCCGGAGCTCTAGTACCTTCTTTTCAACTTTCTAAATAATAAAAAAACAATAAAATAAACAAAAAACAAGCAAAAAACAAGCAAAAAACAATAAAATAAATAAAAAGCTTTGTGTTAACTGAGAATTGGACGAAAAATCGAGTCCGATTGAAGGGGGAAGGATCGAGAGTGGACATTGCAATGGAAAAGTGGAGGAAAAGAGAGAAAGGGAAGGGAAAAAGGGAAAAGGGAAAAGACACAAAAAGTGAGGAAAAAGTCAAGAGGACACATTTTATAGTCAAAGAAGAGTCAAAGAAGAACAGGAGAATGGGTGAATGGAAAGAACGGGTGGATTGAAAGAACGGGAGGAGTGGGGACAGTTGGCCTACACTTGGAAGAGTGGGGGTCAATCTCCTTGCTTTTCCCGTACCAAAGGAGTACTCCTTTCACTCCTTTGATACTCTTTTCACCCCTTTGATCTCTAGATGCTAGTTATTTCGTCATAATTATGATTAATGTTTCTTTTAAATAACTTCAGAGGTTTCTTTTTGAATTAGCTTTTTTGGAATTAGCTTTTTTTAATTAGCTTAGATTGGGATTTCTAGTGTTAATGAAATCAAAAGAAGACGCGCAACAGAAAGTTTTAGCTTTACTTTAGGTGTCCAGGGTCCAGGTCCTCAAGGCCCAGGCCCAGGCCCAGGTCCACCAGGCCCAGGCCCAGGTCCACCAGGCCCAGGACCAGGTCCACCAGGCCCAGGACCAGGTCCACCAGGCCCAGGCCCAGGTCTCTGTGCCTGGGTCCACAAGACTTTCTGTGCATCGCAAATCAATCATTCAACTTCATAAGGACGATATCCGACATTTCTTAGCGATTTCTTAGCGACTGAACGTTTCCAAAAAACCTGTATCAACCACTATTGCACTTCTGGAATTTGGGAATTGGCAACCACTTCTGAAAAGGAATTGAGAACCACTTCTGATCGTCAGAGACGAAGGAGAAAGCATACGGTGATCTACAAAGTGATCTACGATCTACGTGATCGTGATTATCAATAGTGTACTTGATCGTGAACCCACGTCACTCCATTCCCAAGATGGTCGCTCATGTTGACTCATGTTGACCATCTTCATCTCCAATCAAGGGCCATCTTCCTCTCCGATCAATGTCCATCTTCCTCTCCGATCAATGCCCATCTTCCTCTCCGATCAATGCCCATCTTCCTCTCCGATCAATGACCATCTTCATCTCCGATCAATGCCCATCTTCCTCTCCGATCAATGGCCATCTTCATCTCCAATCAATGCCCATCTTCATCTCCGATCAATGCCCATGTTCATCTTCATCTGCGGACCACAATTCAATGCATTACTCTGTGTGAAGTGTCAAAAGCTTGTGCAAAAGCCTATTCCAACTTGGATTCATTCAAATCACTTCAAAAAGCATGGAGCTTCAAAAAACCACTTCAAAAAGCTCAACCCCCAATATCTTCTCGCCATGGTTGACCCATTCCCAAAACGTCTATAGCGTATATAAGCTTGTCTATAACGTCTATAAGCTTGTCTATAACGTCTATAAGTTTGTCTATAACGTCTATAAGCTTGTCTACAACGTCTATAAGCTTGTCAATAACGTCTATAAGCCAAGGGCAATACTTTTGAAAAGAACTAAATGAAGAAAAAGAAAGACTAAACTAAACTAAACGATGTTTGCTTTTTTGCTGACTTAATATATTAGCTTTATGTGACAGCATCAGAAGATTCAGTCTACAAGAAAGAAAACTCGATTTTGCTTTGTTTTATCTAAATAGTTTTGGCTAGCATTTAGCAGTTAGAAGTTAGCAGTTAGCAGTTAGCAGTTAGCAGTTAGCAGTTAGCAGTTAGCAGTTAGCATTTAGCAGTTAGCAGTTAGCAGTTAGCAGTTAGCAGTTAGCAGTTAGCAGTTAGCAGTTAGCAGTTAGCAGTTAGAAGTTAGCAGTTAGCAGTTAGCAGTTAGCAGCTAGCATTTAGCAGTTAGCAGTTAGCAGTTAGCAGTTAGCAGTTAGCAGTTAGCAGTTAGCAGTTAGAAGTTAGCAGCTAGCAGTTAGCAGTTAGCAGTTAGAAGTTAGCAGTTAGCAGTTAGCAGTTAGAAGTTAGCAGTTAGCAGTTAGCAGTTAGCAGTTAGCAGCTAGCAGCTAGCATTTAGCAGTTAGCAGTTAGAAGTTAGCAGTTAGCAGTTAGCAGTTAGCAGCTAGCATTTAGCAGTTAGCAGTTAGAAGTTAGCAGTTAGCAGTTAGCAGTTAGCAGTTAGCAGTTAGCAGTTAGCAGTTAGCAGTTAGCAGTTAGCAGTTAGCAGTTAGCAGCTAGCATTTAGCAGTTAGCAGTTAGCAGTTAGCTGTCTAGCTTTAGCTGTCTAGCTTTAGCTGTTTAGCTTTAACTGTTAGCTGTTAACTGCTTAGCAGTTAGCAATGTCAAAAGTTAGCAAAAGCTAAATCTTTTGACTAATCGGTCACATCGGTCACATAAAACTCGTTTTCCAGTAGAAAAAAGTGGCGTCTAACTTAATCCGCTTTGTTATTTTTTGTTTCTTTCCTATTTTTTTGTTATTGAAGCTTCGTTATTGAAGTTATTTTCCAAAAAAAGGTCTGTTTTTCAGCGTTATTTTCAATTTTGTAAAGAATGTTTAAATGAAATTGGATAAAACCCTTTCGGGGTTTAAAAAAATACAGTCACCTCTCTCTCTCTAACGGAATGAAAGGGACGAGAAAAGTTTTCTATTATATAGAGCTTTCCGTTGTATAGAGCTTTCCGTTGTATAGAGAGATAATTTCAATTTTTGAGATCTAGTGGGAGATTAGAGTGTTGAGCTTCTGCAAAAGCTTGGAAAAGAAATAAAACGTCCGACCGTCCGTCCGTTCGTCCGCGCTGAGCGACCACGTAGAGGACGCCCGAAACCGTAAAATAATCATCAACCCGGCTCGGCTGGGTGCACTACTAGAGAGAATTACTATTAATATTAGAGAGAATACGGTATTATTATTATTATTATATTACCAGCTGCGCTGGGCGTTCTCTAGCTCAGCGTGGACGCGGAGCGCTGACGCTCAGCACGGACGCGGAGCGCTGACGCTCAGCACGGACGCGGAGCGCTGACGCTCAGCACGGACGCGGAGCGCTGACGCTCAGCACGGACGCGGAGCGCTGACGCTCAGCACGGACGCGGAGCGCTGACGCTCAGCACGGACGCGGAGCGCTGACGCTCAGCACGGACGCGGAGCGCTGACGCTCAGCGCCGACGGACGGACGGACGGTCGGACGTTTTATTTCTTATAGTTAGAATAGTGTAATGTCGGCCGAGAGCAAAATTCCATTCCGTTATATAGAGTTTTCCTTAATATAGAGTTCCGGAGAGAGTCGACTGTATCAAAAAATCGGTTGAAGTTTTAAAAGCGGAGGGCGCTAGGGGAGGACACTAGTGGAGGACACTAGTGGAGGGCACTAGCAGAGGGCACTAGTGGAGGACAATAGCGGAGGGCACTAGTGGAGGGCACTAGGGGAGGGCACTAGTGGAGGGCACTAGTGGAGGGCACTAGGGGAGGGCACTAGCAGAGGGCACTAGGGGAGGGCACTAGTGGAGGGCACTAGGGGAGGGCACTAGCAGAGGGCACTAGGGGAGGGCACTAGTGGAGGGCACTATGATTATTATTATTATTATTATTATCATCATCATCATCAATATCAATACTTTATTCATTTAAGCATAAAAAAGTGACAACGGAACATGTTTAATAAACTTGAACACACAGGAAACTTGAACAAAAGAAGAGAAAAATTGTAGAGACTGAAGCATAAAATTAATTGTATCTAAAATGAATTCTATATAAATTCTATTTAAATTCAAATTTAAATTCAAAGTAAAATAGAATCATCAAAAGACGAATGGTCAGCAGTTTCAAATATGTTTCGGAGAAGTTTGAGAGTAAGTGAAAGTACTCCAATATGAATGAATAATCCGGGTGAAATCTGAATAATCCCGGTGGAAATCCGATCCCTTTTCACACTCATCGCTTGTTCTGTACTTTCGGAAAGTGTTTCAAATCAGAAAAAGAGTGAAACATAGCTGAGAATATGAGAGAACCTTGAGAATTTCGTTTTTTAAGTAAATATTTATTAAGTAAGTAAATATCTATTAAATAAATATCTATTAAATAAATATTTATTATCATTTTAGTTATGTACAAAGAACGGTGGCCGTTTTCGTCTTTTCATCACCGCTTTCCATGTAAGAATAGGTGAACGAAGGCATTCCGGCACAGGCAGCACCGTGATCACCCTGGAAATTTGGATTGAAGTACATTGAACAAATTGAACTGCATTGAAGTACAATGAACTACAATGAACTACAATGAACTACATTGAACTATTGGGTTGGGGAGAATGAGTCGGCGCCAAACTTTAAAGGGACTTTTTGCACACATAAAGCCTTTTTTAAACATACGTTTGGTTTCATCAAAAGGATCCACTATTTCTCTACAAAATCACTTTTGAGAGATTCCACAAAGCTTTTCTTTCGTCGAGTTTATGAATTGTGACCGGAGATCAGAAATGGGTTTATCTGTGAACTTTCGAAGGAAGCGGCAATGGGTGGGGCCAGGCGAGAAACCCGAAAGTGACCCTAAGCCCGATTTGCACCAGAAGAAGTTGATGCTCTGCGTTTTCTGGGATATAGAGAGAGTGGTGTGCTGGGAGTTGCTGGATAGCAAGACGACCGTTAATGCAATCAAATACAGTGAACAGTTGAGAAAGGTGAATGAATCCCTGAAGAAGAATAGTCAAAGAATAGAATAAGAAGATATTTCCTTGAAGAATAGTCTAATCCAAGTCAAAGATCGTTCTCATCCACGACAACGCGCGCCCTCATGTTGCAAAAGTGACTAGCTCTAAAATCAACAGCCTTGTTTGGGAACTTTTGGCTTGAATAGACTTTTGGTGTCTTCCCCATACAGTCCGGACCTCGATGACTACTTGATTACTATTTATTCCGGATCATGAGTAACTGGTCCGGAATAAATATTGGGTTGGGGAGAATGAGTCGGCGCCAAACTTTAAAGGGACTTTTTGCACACATAAAGCCTTCTTTAAACATACGTTTGGTTTCATCAAAAGGATCCACTATTTCTCTACAAAATCACTTTTGGGAGATTCCACAAAGCTTTTCTTTCGTGGAGTTTATGAACTTCCAAACGCAGCTGGTTAAAATGGCAAAGAGTCCGACTCATCATTTGAACAGTTTCTTTCACATAAACCTTCTTTGGTGTTTATATAAAAAAGATAGAGCACATTCAATTACTTAAGTTGCCAAATTTGCAGGAAGATCCCACCAATGGTTTTTTCTAGATCACAGTTTGTAGTTTTTGTGAAAAAATGGCTTTTTCTTGAGCGGAGGCGCTGTTTGAATTTTCTTTTAAATGTCATTTTGTAGAGAATTAATTAACCATTCTACTGATATCAAACGCATATTATTTGACGAAGTCGAATAGAAGTTTTAGACATTTTTTTGATTTTCGGCGCCGACTCATTCTCCCCAACCCAATAGTAATCAAAATGAGCTTGCGGGAGAACACTTCGATTCGGAAGAAGCAGTCAAAAATTGGCTTTGAAAGTTTTTCGATCCGAAACCAAGATCCTACCACGAAAGAGGAATCCGCAAATTGCCTGTAAAATGGGCAGAAGTCGTCAATAATAATGGAGGTTATTTGGAATGAATTGATGGTTTGATGTTGAATAAATTTTAGTTCAAAGTCCGGCAGTTTTCAATTCACCAATCTAATACATTGAACTGCATTGAACTAGATTGAATTACATTGAACTATTGGGTTGATGCATAATTATCCGGACTTCTTTTTGCGTGCTTGTATCTTTTTTGTTTTGAAAGCTTTTTGTCTATTTCTTTTTTTAAAATATTCGTTATTCTTTAGTGAACAAAATGCGTGTCGACAATCATATCCATCTTCGCCATATCATGCTCTACCACTTCGAAAAGGGATGGTCTGCCGCAGAGTCGTTTCGCGATCTCAAAGAACTTTTTGGTCAAGGAACAATTGGACGCGCAACAGTTTATGAATGGTTCGATCGTTTCAAGTCCGGTAACACAAGTGTTGATGATGAACCAGGAAGAGGACGGCCATCAGAATTCGATGACAAGGCACTTCTGGAAGCCGTTGAAGAATACGAAAGCCTGACAACCAGAATGCTGGCAGATGAATTCAATGTTGACCAGTCAACGATCGTGCGCCATCTCAAAAAGCTTGGCAAAGTATGGAAATTGGCTGGATGGGTCCCACACGAACTCTCCGTCCGCACGTTGAGCGCCATGTCGTCGAATCCATCGCTAGTAAGGGCTGGGATCTTCTTCCACACCCGCCATATTCTCCTACTGAAGCCCCAACGGACTACCACGTCAATCGATCGCTCAAAAATTGGCAAACAAATAAGATCTACAACGATTTGGATGACTTGATAGACGATGTTAAAGCGTGGATTGCCTCCAAAGATCGTTTATTCTTCGCTCGTGGAATCGATCGTCTTCCAAGCAAATGGCAATCAGTTATTGATGTAGGCGGTGAATATGCTCCAGAATAATCAATTAAACATATTTTTCTAACTATTTATGTTATTTTTTGTTAAATAAAATCATTTATAAAAGAAGTCCGGATAATTATGCATCAACCCAATAGATTGAACTAGATTGAACTGCATTGAACCACAGTAAACAAAAACTACAATATTATCTGACTCACTTTCACATTGGCTGCCACAATAGCTCCCTGGAATTTGGGATAAAATTGAGAGATCCTTGCTAGGGCTTTTCTCGCGGCTTCACTTGGAGCAGCGCCTTGTCGCATGAATTCCACCGTTTGATAACTGAAATCAAGAGTACTTTAGAAGAAATGAAGTCAATCCAAATTTTCCCTAGCGCCTTTTGAAGCATGTATTGCAGCAGATCTTTTTCAAAAACCTCTTTCAAACCAAACCTCTCAAAAGAACAAACTTTTCTTGTTTTTAGAATAGAAAGAATCAATTTCTTATCTAAGATAAAGACAAAAAAACAGCCTAAGACAAAAACAGTCAAAAAACAAACAATGTTAAAAACTTATTGAATAGATTGGCTTAGAAATATATTGATTTCTATAATTGTAACTTGTAAACAGCTCTTCAGTGCTTAAAACTGGTACTCAATGCTAGATTGGGCCGTAATTTTCAAAGCTCTTCCCACAAACCTCGGCAAGAACCTCATCATCACATCGCCGTCTCCTGTCGCCGCCGCTCCACCCACTTTCTGTGTCAAATAGGCTCCAGAGCCGGGAATCGATGAATCTCCGACTCTTCCTGGGATCTAGAAATTTGTCTGTCTTGTCTGGCTATTCGTTTGTCCGTCTGTCCGTCTGTCTACCCGTTTGTCCATCTGTCCGTCTGTCCGTTTGTCCATATGTCCTTTCTAATTGAGCAAACCGTATGTGTCAATCAGTGGATTGGTTAAAATAGCTTTTTAAAATGAACTGATAAGTCTTAGATAAACTGATAAGATGACTTATCAGCCTAAAAGATAGATTTCCCAAAAGGCAGGCATTGTTTAAACTGTCACAGAAAATGTAGAACATCTAGCGTAAATCTGCCTTAATTATGCTCTAGTTCCTAGTCTAGATTTAGCATGTTTGTCTGTCTGTTGTCTGCTTGTCTGTTCTAATGGCCTAAAGCAATGATCTGGTTTGATTTTTGGCTTTTCTGTGAGGTTAGTACTGTGATAAATGTATAAATGAGTACTGGGAAACTGTAGAGTACTCTACTGTACTCTACTGGACCGTATAGTACTCTACTGGACGGTATAGTACTCTACTGTTCGCTATAGTACTATACCGGACGGTATAGTACTATACCGGACGGTATAGTACTCTACTGTACGAGATAGTACTCTACTGGACCGTATAGTACTCTACTGGTCCGTATAGTACTCTACTGATCGCTATAGTACTATACCGGACGGTATAGTACTATACCGGACGGTATAGTACTCTACTGGGCGGTATAGTACTCTACTGGACGGTATAGTACTCTACTGGACGGTATAGTACTCTACTGGACGGTATAGTACTCTACTGGACGGTATAGTACTCTACTGTACGAGATAGTACTCTACTGGACGGTATAGTACTCTACTGTACGAGATAGTACTCTACTGGACGGTATAGTACTCTACTGTACGAGATAGTACTCTACTGGACGGTATAGTACTCTACTGTACGAGATAGTACTCTGCTGGACCGTATAGTACTCTACTGGACGGTATAGTACTCTACTGGACGGTATAGTACTACTGTACGAGATAGTACTCTACTGGACGGTATAGTACTCTACTGTACGAGATAGTACTCTGCTGGACCGTATAGTACTCTACTGGACGGTATAGTACTCTACTGTTCGCTATAGTACTATACCGGACGGTATAGTACTATACCGGACGGTATAGTACTCTACTGTACGAGATAGTACTCTACTGGACCGTATAGTACTCTACTGGTCCGTATAGTACTCTACTGATCGCTATAGTACTATACCGGACGGTATAGTACTATACCGGACGGTATAGTACTCACTGGGCGGTATAGTACCTACCGGACGGTATAGTACTCTACCGGACGGTATAGTACTCTACTGGACGGTATAGTACTCTACTGGACGGTATAGTACTCTACTGTACGAGATAGTACTCTACTGGACGGTATAGTACTCTACTGTACGAGATAGTACTCTACTGGACGGTATAGTACTCTACTGTACGAGATAGTACTCTACTGGACGGTATAGTACTCTACTGTACGAGATAGTACTCTGCTGGACCGTATAGTACTCTACTGGACGGTATAGTACTCTACTGGACGGTATAGTACTCTACTGTACGAGATAGTACTCTACTGGACGGTATAGTACTCTACTGTACGAGATAGTACTCTGCTGGACCGTATAGTACTCTACTGGACGGTATAGTACTCTACCGGACGGTATAGTACTCTACCGTACGAGATAGTACTCTACTGGACGGTATAGTAATCTACTGTACGAGATAGTACTCTACTGGACGGTATAGTACTCTACTGTACGAGATAGTACTCTACTGGGCGGTATAGTACTCTACTGTACGAGATAGTACTCTACTGGACCGTATAGTACTCTACTGGTCCGTATAGTACTCTACTGATCGGTATAGTATTCTACTGTACGAGATAGTACTCTACTGTTCGGCAATGTACCCTATAGTACTCTAATGTACCCTATGGTACTCTATTGTTCGGTATAGTACTCTACAGTTCAGTATAGTACTCTACCAGAGTTACAAAAGGACTCTAGCATCTCTAGATCTCTAGATCTCTAAATCTCGACCCACTTTATGACTAGCGCCATTCGTCGAAGTTCCCGCAGAGATTTCTCCACTTTCATCAATGATTACCATGCCAATTGTATCGTGATTGTAGCTAAAAATGTTTACTAGATGTTTACTAGATATTACTTTAATTTACATTACATTTAATTCCTTTTTATTTAAAATAAATCTGAAATAGACGATTTTTACACGTTTTTACACCATAGTGCACTTTCGCAAAAAAAGCCGTTACCCAAAATCTAGTCCCTCTTTTCCCCGGGGTCTCTCATCGGTCTCGTGGTGTAGTGGTTATCACATCTGTCTAACACACAGAAGGTCGGCGGTTCGATCCCGCCCGAGATCATTTTTGATTTCTTTTTCTGATTTAAGATGGGGAAAGCTTAAGATGGATATCTTTAAGCATGGCTATGACTTTTCGAAGTGATAAGCTTCAGTTTTTTCATTTTTCAGACAATTTTCAGACATTTTTAGACATTTCAGACAATTTTTAGACATTTCAGACGATTTTCAGACATTTCAGACGATTTTTAGACATTTCAGACGATTTTCAGACATTTCAGACGATTTTTAGACATTTCAGACGATTTTCAGACATTTTTCAGACATTTTTCAGTTAAACCTCGAAAAGCTGAAAGATTTTTGGGAAAATCTGTGAGATTTCGCGCGAATGTATGTGGAGAGATTGAAAGTCCAAGAAGCGCTGCTGATTTTATGATTGTGCCCCAGATTTTGGCCAAGTTTAGCAACAGAACAGAGACCAATAAAGCTAAAATTTCTTTAGAAAACCTTAGAATATAATATAGTTCTGTCATTTAAAATAAAAATTAAAAAGCCAAGACTTCGCGTCACTACGGGAAGTCGAACCCGGACCATGTGCCTTGTATACAAGGGCCCTGCCTACTGCGCCATGGCGACAATGGAGACCCGCCGGAAAAACTAGCTCTTAACCGACCAACGAAGCTTTTTAGTCTAGCCAGATGACAGATTTTAGTCAATTTGACCCACAGATCATTGAAAAGAACCCCTATTTTCAAAGGCCGGTCAACCGGTCTCGTGGTGTAGTGGTTATCACATCTGTCTAACACACAGAAGGTCGGCGGTTCGATCCCGCCCGAGATCATTTTTGATTTCTTTTTTGATTTTGGATCAAGGATTTGTTTCGTTTTGGGATTTTTAAGATTAAGATCTTGTTTTTAAGAATTCTGGAAGGTTCTGGGTGAATTTTTGACTCAAAAAGAGCTAAAACGGACGAAATAAACGATGAAAACGGGAAAAATGAGCGAAAAACGATGACAATTGGCTCGTTTAAAGGGTTTAAAGGGAAAATTTACTTGAAAATACTATGGATGATATGCAAATTTAAGATTTACCGATCGATCACACGATTCGTAACGATTTCTGACTTCGAATTCGTCTTGAAAATCTCATTTCGATGATATGGACCACAAGTTTGTTTTGGATTTGGAAAAACATTCTGAAAAAAGATTTGAAATCGAAACCTCGAACAAATCTCTAACAAACCGTCCAAAAATTCGGCTGACAATTGTTGTTTTTCCATTTTTGAAGCATTTCCAGTGACGCATTCGTCGTTAAATCCGTCTCCGAAAAGCCCATCCTTAACGCGAATTGGGTGGCTGAAAAAGCAAGAGTCTGAGACTGGTTCTGGTTCAGGCTTTGGTTCTGGCTCTGATTAATATTCAATCCTCCCTCGTGCCTTCCAGATCTCTCATTTCTGCAAAAAAAATCAAATCTAGCACTTCCTCAATTCTAAATCTCGTTCCACAATGTCGAATGTCGGTATTGGTGTCAACTCTTGCGCACTTTTTTCCCATTTCCCCTTCACCAACCTCTTTCGTGCGTTCCAAATCGTCCATTTTTTTAGAAATTTTTACCTTGTTCCCCAACTAGCATCGTGTGTTCCGTGTAATTCATCACCGCCCATGCCACCCGTGCCGCGTCTTTCACCCGTCTCAGCTGAGCCACCCCCGACATTTTATGGCCGGGGCTGGAGTGGTAATCTTATTGTATTTTTTATCTACTCTACCAGTGAAACTACTAACTACTACTAACGTTTTTTTTCACGCAATCTAGGCCCCGCCCCTTTTTGACAGACGGGACAGACGGGCAGACAGACAGACAGACAGACGGACAGACCAACAAACAAACAGGCAGAAAGACAGAGAGACAGGCAGACAGACAGAGAAGCAGGCAGGCAGACAGACAGACGGGCATACAGGCAAACAGGCAAACAGACAGACAGACAGACAGACAAACGTCTCTTCTGCTGTATATATAGTAGATAAAATGTTCGATTTTTTGGCTACCAGCCGAAAAACCGGTTTTTCCGGGTTTACGGGTCTTTCTGACTAGACGTTTCGGTCGCCGTGGGGCAGTCGGGAGCTCGCTTGTCTACGGCCCACACGATCCGAGTTAGAATCCCGGCTGTGTCGTGAGCTTTGCTATTTAAAAAAAATGGAATACGCGATGAACAACTACATAGAATTCTAAGCCTAACAAACTAAAAAGCCTGTAAATCGCGTACAGACGGACGGACAGACTTCTTCTGACGGGAATATGTCGAGCTGATAGGCTATTCAATCAAGAAAACCGTTTTACATGAATTTCAGCGGCTGAAATGAATCATACGTAGAGGACGGATAGACAGATAGGCAGACGGACGAACAGACGGACAGACAGACGGACAGACAGACGGACAGACGGACGGACAGACGGACGACCGCACAGACACTGCTCTTTTACATATAGTAGATGATTTCCCTCACCCATCAATGAGCAAAGCGTCCAGTGTCGTTTCTCCGTTCTCATCCGGCGATCCACCGTAACCAACTGTTGTATCACACTGGGATTTACGATTTTGCAAATTTAATGCGATTTTAATCCAAAGTTAGATATATTTCTAAGTAAATTTTTCAAATAAACCTACTTGCAAGCGTTCACACGTGGATAAACCCTCGACAAGCGAGGCCATTCGCGAGTTCCCATTTCTGTACGCTTCGAAAGCTAAAACGAAAGTACAAGTACATATACTTTATGCTTTTTTTATAAACTCACAACTTCTGGCGCACTGGTTTGACATAATTCTTAAGAAATGTGCGCCAGAAAGCGTGCGTTTTAGAAGATTTGAGCACAAAGTGCATCTAGATTTGCTTTTAGATTCTGCTCTTTTAATTTTAGATTATAATTCTTTCGCTTTCGCTTTCTGCTACGCTTTCTGCTTTCGCGCAAACGCTCATCCTTTGGCGCATCGTTTTCGTAAGATAAAGCACCTTGAGTTAAGGTCAAAAGAAGCAAGCAAGTCTACTAGATGGCGTGCGTTTACTAGCAGACAAAGTACAGTCGCGTATACAGCTGATCAAGAGGATCAAGAGAATCGAGATGAGCAAGAGGACCAAGAAGGTCAAGAGGACCAAGCCGATCAAGAGGACCAAGAGGACCAAGAAGGTCAAGAGGACCAAGAAGGTCAAGAGGACCAAGAGGACCAAGAAGGTCAAGAGGACCAAGCCGATCAAGAGGACCAAGAGGACCAAGAAGGTCAAGAGGACCAAGAAGGTCAAGAGGACCAAGAAGGTCAAGAGGATCAAGAAGGCCAAGAGGATCAAGAGGACCAAGAAGGTCAAGAGGACCAAGAAGGTCAAGGGGACCAAGAAGGCCAAGAGGATCAAGAAGGCCAAGAGGATCAAGAGGACCAAGAAGGTCAAGAGGATCAAGACGGTCAAGAGGACCAAGACGGTCAAGAGGACCAAGTCGATCAAGTCGATCAAGCCGATTGGCGCGTACTTTGTGCGCTCAAACACATGCTATTTAGCAGGGTAAATTGAAAAACGATAGAGTTTGGTGTGTTGGATGCAATGCGTTTACAAGATTACAAAGTGGAAAAAAAGAAATCCCCAAAACAAACCATTGAAAGTGGCCTCTTGAAATCCGTCGGCTCCCCACGTCGTGACCACAATTTGGGCTTTAACAACTCCAATAAATAGTAAAATATCGAAAATTAACATATTAATATGTGCAAATGGCTTTAAACCTGAAAAACAATCAAATTTGATCGATTCACTAACGTAAAAAAACGGAAAACGTAAAAAAAAGGAAAACGCAAATTTTTTTGATGAAAAATGACCTTATCAGATCGTTTTTTAGCCATTGGCACGTGTTTACTGATCAAAGGAGCAAAGAGAAATGGAGGAAATGAAACTATACAATTTGGAGGTGTTTAAAGACTGAAAAAAGTGCGAAAGAAACGAATCAATTGAGGTCACTGGGGTGATTTATTGTTTTTCTTTGAAAGCAAAAAATCAATGCTGAAATCAATGAATGCTTTAGACTTTGTGCTCATTTTTTTGGAAATCGAGTTACAAGTTACGAGAAATGAATCGGAAACGAATCGGAGCTGGCAACTGAATCGGAGCTGGCAACTGAATCGGAGCTGGCAACTGAATCGGAGCCTAATCGGAACCGGATTGCAATCGAATTGAAGCGCAATCGGAACCGAATCGGAGCCAAATCGGAGCTGGCAACCGAATCGGAGTTAGCAACCGAATCGGAACCGGATTGCAACCGAATCGGAAACGAATTGGAAACGAATTGGAAACGAATCGGAGCCGAACCAAATGGGAAACGAATCGGAAACGAATCGGAACCGGATTGCAGCCGAATCGCTGGCAATCGAATCGAAGCCGAATCGGAACCGGATTGCAACCGAATTGAAGCGGAATCGGAACCGGATGGCAACCGAATCGGAGCCGAACCAAATGAGAAACGAATCGGAACCGAATCAGAACCGGATTGCAACCGAATCGGAGCCGAATCGGAACCGAATGGCAACCTTTCTGATACAGGACTTTAATATAGGATTCTTCACTTTTCCCGTGAAACCGAGTTACAAGTTAAAAATAGGTTAAATCGGAAACGAATCGGAGCCGAAGGGCCCGGCCCCGCCCCGGCCGGGCCCCCCCCCGACCCCGGCCCCACCCGCACCCGGGCGCCCCCCCACCCAAAAAAAAAAAAACCCCAACCCCACCCCAACCCCAACCCGAACCGGGTTGCAACCCAATTGAAACGGAATCGGAACCGAATTGCAACCGAATCGGAACCGAACCAAATGAGAAACGAATCGGAACCGAATCGGAATTTCAGCGGTTAAACATCAAATAAATCATCACTGATAGGAAACCGAATCGGAACTATCCGGTACTTTAACTTGCCAAAAGAAAGAAGAAAAGACAAAGAGGAAGAAGAAAGGAAGGAAGGAAGGAAGGAAGGAAGAAACAAACAAACAAACAAACAAACAAAAAAAAAAAAAAAAAAAAAAAAAAAAAAAAAAAAAAAAAAAAAAAAAAAAAAAAAAAAAAAAAAAAAAAAAAAAAAAAAAAAAAAAAAAAAAAAAAAAAAAAAAAAAAAGAAAGAAAGAAAGAAAGAAAGAAAGAAAGAAAGAAAGAAGAAAGAAAGAAGAAAGAAAGAAAGAAGAAATAAGGAAATCTAGTCATTTGGCCAGTTTGTAAGGCAATTGAGAGAAGGTCGTAGGCTACAAAGATAGCCTTGTGTTCATAGAGATACAAAGTTGTGAGATATTTGATAGTGTAAGATTCAAATATCGACTAGTGACTCACAGCCGTTTAGTAGAACAACGAGTCTTCCTGGATCTATGATCAGGGGAAAAGGGTCAGCTGTCCACTCCCTTCCCTCCAGCTGATCCTTTCCTTTTACTCGATTATCGATTGCTGACCATTACCCTAAATTTGAAGCTTTATCCTTTTTCTTTGTTTGTTAGCCTTCTTTAGCTTGTCCTTTAGCTTATCCTTTAGCTTTTCCTTGTTTAGCTTGTCCTTTAGCTTGTCCTTCTTTAGCTTGTCCTTTAGCTTGTTCTTTAGCTTCTCCTTCTTTAGCTTGTCCTTTAGCTTGTCCTTGTTTAGCTTGTCCTTTAGCTTGTCCTTCTTTAGCTTGTCCTTTAGCTTGTCCTTGTTTAGCTTGTCCTTTAGCTTTTCCTTCTTTAGCTTGTTCTTTAGCTTGTCCTTGAGCTTGTCCTTTAGCTTTTCCTTGTTCGCTTGTCCTTGTTTATCGTAATCTCGTAAAACTTTATGCTCTCACAATTATGTACTTTGTGCTTTTACTCGATGACTTTGTGCTTGATGGCAAATTGAATTGTTTCAGAACAAAGAATATTTCCTTTGCACCATTTCTAGACTATCCCCTTTCCAGTATGGATTTAAAATTGCGAAACGCTGCAGCGCCAATTCGCGAGATGCATGTGGCACTTGTCGGAATGGCTGGCTCGGGAAAATCGGGTGATTAGAAGCCAGAAACTATAAAGATATCTAGGCCAGAAACTGAAAATTAGGCTATTTTTTGAAACTATGGATCTCACAGGGATCTAGACTAAAGAATTCTTTTCATTTCAATTCTTTTTCAACCATTTCCCTTTTCAGCGCTCACCGTCAAGTACATCACGAAGCGCTTCATTGGCGAGTACGATCCGATGCTTGGTTCGAGAAATTGTTTACAAATTTCTATTGTTGTTGTTTACAACAATCTATTGTTGTCTACTCTTTTATCAAAGCCAATTCCAGAAGACACCTATTGCCGTCAGGACACAGTCGTGCAACAACCGTTGATGGTTTGGTTGATGGATACGGTCGATGATGCGAAACGGTTAGTGGAAAGACATTCTAGACAAGGCTTCTAGACAGGCAAGGCTTCGAGACAAGGCTTCTAGACAGGCAAGGCTTCGAGACAAGGCTTCTAGACAGGCAAGGCTACCAGAAAAGGCTTCTAGACAGGCAAGGCTTCGAGACAAGGCTTCTAGACAGGCAAGGCTTCGAGACAAGGCTTCTAGACAGGCAAGGCTACCAGAAAAGGCTTCTAGACAGGCAGGCTTCGAGACAGGCTTCTAGACGGCAAGGCTTCGAGACAGGCTTCTAGACAGGCAAGGCTACCAGAAAGGCTTCTAGACAGGCGGCTTCGAGACAAGGCTTCTAGACAGGCAAGGCTTCGAGACAAGGCTTCTAGACAGGCAAGGCTTCGAGACAAGGCTTCTAGACAGGCAAGGGTTCTAGACAAGGCTTCTAGACAGGCAAGGCTTCGAGACAAGGCTTCTAGACAGGCAAGGCTACCAGAAAAGGCTTCTAGACAAGGCTTCTAGACAGGCAAGGCTTCTAGACAAAAGCAGGTTAGTGCCAAGCTGAGCCAGATCCTGGCTAAACCAGGAGAACGAGAAAGGTCAAGCAAGCCAAGGCCAAGCAAGCCAAGGCCAAGCAGCCAAAAGAGGCTTTGATTTGGCTTTACTGTAAGGGGTAGCCAAAAGTTAGAGAGTGCTTTTTTTCTGTTTTTTGTCTGTCATCTCCCTAAACTTGGCTAAAGCTCAGGCTCAGGCTCAGGCTCAGGCTAAAGCCCAAGCTCAATGAAGAAGGCTTAAGCTTTCAGAAGACTTTTCTTCAAACTTTCAACATTTTAATCTAGTTTTGAGCAAGCTTTTGCCTCAAGAACGGACCAGACAGAATAATCCATCGGATTGAAAACCGGCGAGCTGAACGATTCAGAAAAAGAGATGAAATTTGGAAACTTCACTTTGCAAAAATCTGGGATTTTCTGGGCTTTCTGGGCCGGAGCCTAGTCTTTTTGGAATGTCGAAATTTGATTTTTGAAATGCTTTTGTGCTTAGTGGAAAATTTCGGCTTTGAGGAGATCGAGATAGTTAATAATAATAGATAATAAGGACTGGACCTAGAATTATGGGCCATTCTGTAGATCAGAGACATCCTGTAGATCGGAGACATCCTGTAGATCAGAGAAATCCCATTCATTTGCCCATTGTCAAAAGCTAGGACAGGTCAATCATTCTAGGCCGAAAAGTGGGTTCAGATTTAGCCAGGTTAGAGTTAGGCAAGTTAGAGTTAGGCAAGTTAGAGCTAAGCAAGTTAGAATAGGTCATGTGCCAGGCCAGTTCAAGTCATGATCATGACCAAGCCATAACCGATCCAGACAAGTTTGTGCAATTGGCAATTGGCAATTTTGGCAAGTTTAGCGATGATATGCGATGGATCGCGTGGGCCGATGTGTACCTAATCGTTTACGATGTCACCAGTCAATTGTCGTTACAGTGAGCGCTTAGATATTGCTCTTAAGCATTCAAATTTTAGATTTCAGAGCCAGATTCAGATTTCCGATTCCTTTCAAAGCATTCAAATTCCAGATACGCCGAGGGTTTACTCGAGAAAATCGCTCAACACGAGCATTTACTTTGCGCAAGAGAACATAAAAGTATTCTCTTGGGGAACAAGAGTGATTTGGAGAGATATCGGTGCGTGAAATTGCTTTGTATTGTTGTCTTTTGGCCAAAAGTTGCCCACAAAAGTTGGCCAGGCCAAGGCCACGCTTTAGAAAACGAAAGTTTCAGACAAGTCAGCGAGGCGGATGCCTCCCGCACGGCCACCAAGTACGGCGCTTCGTTTTTCGAGACGAACGCTGTTGGGGTGAGGATTTTGAGGAGTTATTAATGCTTTTTCGAGTACATTTTTTACTTGTTGCTTATTAATGCAGTGATATTCGGTTGTCAGTTTATCGGGACTTATAAAGAAAAGCAACGACCTAACTCCGCTCGATTAAAAGGGAAAAAATAGGTGAAATCGCCTTATATACGCGTTGCTTGACGGCGGCGGGGGTACGGTAGCTGGGGTACGTTATTAAGTGGAGAATAGCCACAGCAAAAGAACGAAAGTTTACATTCACTTGGCAACTTTTCGTTTTTCAACAAGAAATCTTTTGTTTTCGAATCAGTTAAACAGTAAACAGTAACAGTTAAACAGCTTCGAAATCTATTAGTGTCCGTCTGTCTGTCCGTCTGTCTGTCCGTCTGTCTGTCCGTCTGTCTGTCCGTCTGTCTGTCCGTCGGTCTGTCCGTCTGTCTGTCCGTCGGTCTGTCCGTATGTCTGTCCGTATGTCTGTCCGTATGTCGGTCCGTCGGTCTGTCCGTATGTCGGTCCGTCGGTCTGTCCGTCTGTCTGTCCGTCTGTCCGTCTGTATATCCGTCAGTTTGTCTGTCCATCTGTCCGTCCGTCTGTCTGTCCGTTTGTCTGTCCGTCTGTCTGTTTGTTTGTCTGTCTGTCTGCCTGTCTGTCTGCCCGTCCGTCAGTCCGTCTGTCCGTCAGTTTGTCTGCCCATCTGTGCGTCCGTTTGTCTGTCCGTCTGTCTGTTTGTTTGTCTGTCTGCCCGTCCTTAAGTCCGTCTGTCCGTCCGTCTGTCTGTCCATCTGTCCGTCCTTCTGTCTGTCCATCTGTCCGTCCGTCTGTCTGTCCGTTTGTCTGTCCGTCTGTCTGTTTGTTTGTCTGTCCGTCTGTCTGTCCGTTTGTCGGTCCGTATGTCTGTCCGTCTGTCTGTCCGTAAGTCTGTCTGTATGTCTGTTCGTCAGTTTGTCTGTCTGTCCGTTTGTCTGAAACAAGAATGAATAGTTTAGTTGAACATGCTTTAGAAGTAATCATAGCCTCACATTGGCTTCGCATTGAAGCAATGAGTGCATCAATAGTTGCTTGTGCGATCTCCGAACCCAACTATAGATATAAAGTCACTTTTCAGGACGCCCGTCCTTTAGCCCAACTCTTGCACGAGACCTTCGCATCGATTTTGACCGGCACTCGCTCACCGTCACCGCGAATGTGCAGTTCGGACTCGGAAATAACGAATAGCACAAGTGAGAGTTCAAAGGCTGGTTTCTATAGCTGTAGCTCTATAGCTGGTTTGTATAGTCTAGAAAGCTATCGTTGTGTTCTACGAAAGCCTAGAAAGCCAGAATTTGGGTAACTTTGCCTGGCTTTCTCTCTATAGTCTATTGTCTAATAAAAGCTGCCGTAACCCAAAAATATCCCTAATTTCTAGACTTTATTAAAAAACTGACTTTTTTGATTGGCTTTTTGTTTTTTCTATTGAAAAAATGACTCTTTAGCCTTTTTTTCATTGATTTTTCTTGATTTTCATTGATTTAAGCTGTTTTTCGCTTAAAATCTCAACCAGTACTTTTCTGAATACTTTAAAAACTATCTAAATGTGAAAAATGTTTTAAAAAATTAATCCTAAGCTTTACCAAAGTTAGAAGAAAAAAGAAAACGCAAATGATCTCGGGCGGGATCGAACCGCCGACCTTCTGTGTGTTAGACAGATGTGATAACCACTACACCACGAGACCGCTGTGCCGCCGTGAGAAAAAAGGGCTTTTGACTAGCGACTAAGATGAGCCTCATTTGCAGTACTTTTGCTCAAAACAAGACAAAAGTTAAGCTTTTAGACTTTTCTGGCTTTTCTGAGCTTTCAAGATTCAAGGCTAAGGCTTGTCGTGATTAACTTGGCTCTTGTTCGACCTTAGATTGATCCTCATTTGATCTTAAGCCAATTTTGGCCGATTGGCGATTCTAACATTTCATCCTAACCTAATTTTGGCCGATTTCAAAGCAGTTTTAGTCAAAGTTCAAAGCAGTTCAAACCTGGCTAAGCTTAGGTTTGTAAACAGGTTTCTTGGTCTGGCAGAGCTTCTAAATCGGCTAGATCTAGCTCTGAGCCAGAACTAGACTGGTCTAAAGTAAAGCCTGAGTTGAATGGTCATCAGCTAATAACTGGATAGGTAAAACAGAGCCTGAACAGAGCTACAGAGCCTGAACGGATCTACAGAGCCTGAACAGATCTACAAAAGTTTTCCCACTTCCGTTTCTGATCTGTTTTGAACCTAATCTAGTTCTAAACCTAGTCTTATCCCGTTACTAACTTAACCTTCCGTCTAGCTAGCTTCTGAGCAGATCCTACAGATCCTACAGATCCTACAGATCGTACCGATCCTATAGATCCTACAGATCCTACATATCGTGCCGATCCTATAGATCCTATAGATCCTACAGATCCTGCAGATCCTGGCCGATCCTGCAGATCCTGGCCGATCATAGCTTGGCTCAGAACCAGTAAGTAAATCCTAGTCCTAAATGCCTTTGTCTTGTCCTAAATGCCTTTGCCATAGTCTAAAACGAAATCTGGCTTAGGCCTGAGCTTTGGTCAAAAGCCAGACGTTTTCCAGGAACTACCTCATCTGGAGGATAAAGTTTGACCTTAGCTTGACCCGGAAATCACATCCTAAGCCGGTTAACCTTATCCTGATCCTAAACTCATCCGATTATCCAGTTTTAAATCCCGTAAACAAAATTGAGTCTTGTTTTCAAAGTACAGACTGATCGCGACTAAAGGCTGACATTTACGACACGGAAAAGTCGCTCACAAACGACTGCCTTATTATGAAAGTGTTAAGTGTTATCTAGAGAATTGTAGCCCTGGATCTTGGCTTTATTTATCTACCAAAAACTTCTCGATTGGACTTATACAACTCATTTTACAAGCTCTTGAATGAGCTTAGCCTCTTTCCAGTAATCCACTCATTCAAGAGCTTGTAAAATGAGTTGTATGAGTCCAATCGGGAAACTTTTATAACATAAATGTAGCCAAGATCCAGGGCTACAATTCTCTATATAACACTTGACACTTTGATAATAAGGCAGTCGTTTGTCAGCGACTTTTCGAATGCGGATGCTATCTGGAAAAAGCTACGAAAAAATTTCGTCGCTATAAGTCGCAGTTCTCGTATTTTAATGAAATTTTCAGGAAAATCGGGTTTCTCGTTTCGTTCCTCGTCTCGTTCCTCACACATTACTCGAAAAGGATCAACGACAAAAGCCCCCACAACTCCGCCTACTCCTCTCCACAAAAGTCCATCTATTAGTAAATTGAAAACTGGCAGCAAGCTGTTGAAATTGTTTCACAATTCGAATTCTTGATTTATTAGAATCAAATAAATGCTTATCTTTCTTTTATGAAGACAATTTAAAGAATTAAAATTAAAAATTAAAAGAAAAATCTGTTTTCGAACTTTTCCGAGCAACTTTTCCGAGTTCACTAACCACTGCGATAGTTTAGACAATAAAGCTTAGATAATAAAGCTTTCAATATCTAGAACTAAAGCATGACATCCATATCAACTGAATTCGAAATTAGATTTCGATTTTGCTTAATCAATGAGTCAGAATTGCTATGAACAGGAAAAAAGAGGTAGGTTTGACTTAAATCTAAATCTAAATATCTAGAACTAAAGCATGACATCCAGATCAACTGTATTCAGAATCAGATTTCGATTTTGATTAATCAATGAGTCAGAATTGCTGTGAACAGGAAAAATGGTAGATTTTGACTTGAAAAAGACGAAATGGAGGAGAAATCGTTAGATAAGGTCTACAGAATAGTTTCAAAATAGTACTTTTAAGTAAAAACGAGTGGCTATTACGAAAAAAGGAAAGAATTCTTGTTCGAATGGTTCGAGCAGGGTTCGAACCCGAGGGGTGACCGGCACCGCTCAGCTCGCAGACAAGCACACTATCCACTGCGCCATGAGAAAAAGTTTAGATAATGAAGCTTTCAATATCTAGAACCAAAGCATGACATCCAGATCAACTGTATTCGAGATTAGATTTCGATTTTGCTTAATCAATGAGTCAGAATTGCTATGAACAAGGAAAATAAAGGTAGATTCGACTTAAATCTAAATCTAAATATCTAGAACTAAAGCATGACATCCAGGACTACTGTATTCGAGATCAGACTTCGATTTTGCTTAATCAATCGGTCAGAATTGCTGTGAACAGAGATAGATTTGACTTGAAACCACCTAAAGTATGCCCCAGTTACCGTAAACCGATCTGACTCTTAATAATATGTTTTGTGTTTAGAATCGCTCTATTATGTTGGTTGGCTATAGTACAAGGCTTACTGTAAAAGGCTTAAGGCTTACTGTAAAATCAACCAGCCAAATCGTACTTTAATTTTCAACAGAAAAGTCAATTGAATTCTGAAAGTTTATGCAATTTTTTCGTAAGGAACAAAGAAACTATATACACGAAATTCGAAAATGAATTAGAATTAGAATGAATTAGAATGAATTAGAATGAATTAGAATGAATTAGAATGAATTAGAATTAGAAATGAATTAGATTTGAGCGTGCCGATAAGAAACGGATAAGAAACTTTCGCTACGTGACATTTGTTGATTGATGGTTGAGCTAAAAATCGTGTTCTGAGTCAATACTTTGATTAAAATCCCACTCTTAATCGTAGACATCAGCCCAAACATATTCCTGTCCATCGTCAGTAATCAAAATCGTCTTTTTTCGCGTTTCCTCGATCGACTCTGGCATTGTTTTGACAGCTAAATCGTGTTAATATTTTAGATAGCTCAAAGCATATGCATACAAAAGTTTCTGATGAGATTTTTGATGAAAAAAACGTACCGTAAATACTGTAATAGTACCCCACCCCCATAATGACGGTGCGGAGCGTTGCGTAGTCTAGCTTTGAACGAGTTTTTCTCGACACTGGTTTATGCTACAATGCTCGTTTAAATATCAAAAAATAGCTGAAATTCAGGGCTATTTTTTGATACCAAAGACGCATTTTTTGAAAGTACGGGTGCTTTGAAAAAAATTAAATACTAAAAAACGACTACGCGACTGTACGAGGGGGGTGGGGTACTATTACAGTATTTACGGTATCAGATGCACCAATCCCTTTCCTAAAACATGCCCTTTTTTCCCAGAAACTACCCTAATCTCTATTTTCATCGGTTGTCTCTATTTTCATCGATTATCGGACATTTGATATGCGCCCCACGCCTATTGCCATTGGCAATCCAACCCTGAGCAACCCAACTTTGTGCAATCCAACTTCGAGCGTCGGGCTGTTCAATTTAAATCTTCTTGATATCATTGGATGCACCAAGTCTTTCTCTATCGATTGGCACAAAAACTATTCAAATTGGACAGTCCAATTCCAAGATATTTAAGCTCAAAGTTGGATGGCAAAGTTGGATGGCAAAGTTGAATTAGGTTCCGATTGGGTTCCGATTAGGTTCCGGTTAGGTTCCGAATAGACTCATTTAAAGTTTCAATTAGGTCCCAATTAGGTTCTATATGGTTGATGGATGGGACATTCTAGATGGTCGATGGATGGGACATTCTAGATGGTCGATGGATGGGACATTCTAGATGGTCGATGGATGGGACATTCTAGATGGTCGATGGATGGGACATTCTAGATGGTCGATGGGAACATTCTATGCAAACCCTTTCGGCTTCAAACAACATCTTTTATCATATTCAGCTCGCACACTCGTTTGTTCCATGTGCATTCCTTGTAAGCAAAGAGGCGCATCGATATGCCGATGTTTTTAAAGTACTACAGCAAGAAGGTGTCCCAGCACCAATAAAAGATAAAACGGGTATGGCTTTTATTTTATAATAAAAGCCATACCCGTTTTATCTTTTATCTTATAATTTAGCAATACTAATTTAGACATGGAGATTGCAATTGCTAATGGCTTCTATAGTGTTTTCGACATACAAATCTGCCTGGCAAAGTTAGATTGTCAATGGCAAAGGGGCAATCAAATGGCAATCAAATGGCAATCAAATGTCCGACAATCACTTTTATCGAATCTATCGACTTTTTTTTGATTCTGTGAGGATTCACAAAGGATTTTGAAACGAAACAAAAAGTGGGTGATTCGATAAAAATATATGTCGTAGCCGTTTACGAAATTCAGCCGCTAACGAATAAGGGTATTTCCGGGCATCCAATCAAAAAGTCACCCAAATAAAAAATGTTCATAATACATATATTTTATAATAAATTTTTGAAATTAACTCATTTGGTTCAGGAGAAAATTTTTTTTGAGCCCCCAAAGTTTAGCTTCAAAAATGGCTATAAAAAATTTTCTACTTAGCCAAAAAACTTGCCTAATAGCTCATTTTGTAGCCAAATTGATGTAGATTCTTAAAGTAAAGCTACATTGAACATTTGTTTTTCAAAGCTAGGAGAACGAGGGCGAGGAACGACTTCAGTTCAACTCGGTCGCTGTTTTCACATTTGAGAATTGCCCTGAATTTGTTCCTCGCCCTCTTTCTCCTACTTTCAACAAAAAAATTGTTTTAGATGGCTTTCCTTTAAGAAACTACATCAAATTGGCTACAAAATGAGCTATTAGGCAAGTTTTTTGGTTGAGTAGAAAATTTTTTATAGCCATTTTAGGGCATTTTTGAACCTAAACTTTGGGGGCTCAAAAAAAATTTTCTCCTGAACCAAATGAGCTAATTTCAAAAATTTATTATAAAATATATGTATTATGAACATTTTTTATTTGGGTGACTTTTTGATTGGATGCCCGGAAATACCCTCATTCGTTAGCGGCTAGTCTTAGTCGGCTGAATTTCGTAAACGGCTACGACATATAGATATTAGTTTTGGGGAAAATGGAGAGGTTTAGAAAACGAATTAGAGACCAACTTCGGACTTCCATCAGCAAAAAAAGAAACTTTGCAAAACTATACGAATCAAATGTCTTTTTGGCGACATAGCAATTGAAAGCCCGCTTGAAACCTTGACACAACAAAATTTTACGATCACCGAATGCAACGAATGAGTGACCAGGTGACCGAGTGACCGATCGGAGAGGGGAAATTGTTAGATAAGGTCTAGAAAATAGTTTCAAAATAGTACTTTCGAGTAAAAACGAGGCTGTAGAGAAGTAGTAGTAACGTAGAGAATTCAGTGCACTAGAAGGGGTGCCTGGATGCCACTGTAGATGAAATTTGGCTTTTCGAGCTTTTTCTGCAAAACCAAACTTTGAGCGGTTTCGAACCCGTGGGCCGGCACCGCTCACCTCGTAGCCAAGCACACTATCCACTGCGCCATGAAAAAAAGTCTAGATCATGAAGTTTTAAATATATAGAATTCAAGCATGACATCCAGGATTACTGTATTTGAGGTCAGATTTCGATTTTGTTTAATCAATAAGACAGAATTGCTATGAACAGGAAAAAAGGGGTAGATTTGACTTAAATCTAAATCTAAATATCTAGATCTAAAGCATGACATCCAGGTCAACTGTATTCGAGATCAGAATTCTATTTTGCTTAATCAATAAGACAGAATTGCCGTGAACAGGAAAAAAAGGTAGATTTCACTTAAATCTAGATCTAAATATCTAGAGCTAAAGCATGACATCCAGATCAACTGTATTCAAAATCAGAATTCAATTTTGCTTAATCAATGAGTCAGAATTGCTGTGAACAGGACAAAAAGATAGATTTCACTTGAAAAAGAGGAATCTTGTGCACCGGAAAGTGTGTGTTTACAAGATTTTCGCACAAAATTCACGAAAAAGACCATAGAAATCGAGTCTACTGCGAGATTTTCGAAAAAAGTGACCGATTTGGGGAGCTAAAGTACTCAAAACTGTCATGAAAATCGCGAAAAAAACGCCTTTGACGACAGATTCTTATCTTTTTTGGGAAAAAGAATTTCCCTACTGACACATTTTTTTTGTGGATTTGAGACTGAAAGAACTTTTCTGAGACGATCCATTTTCAATTTTCTTACCAAAAAATGCAACTTTCGCTGAAAAATGCTGAAAAATCGGGTAAAATCGAAAAATCGACGAAACGGAAGCTTTTTTGCGCGAATAAATTTGGTAAAATGTTGAAATTTTAAATTTTTTTGGAAAAATAAGTGTCATTCAAAATTTTATGGCCAATTTTATGAGAATTTTGTGATAAAGACACAAAAAATGAACTTTTCATTGTTTTGAGTGGCGAAAACTGACTTCAAACTGCTTCCTTTCGAGAATTTCTGCTTTCTGGATGTCACTGTAGATGAAATTTAGATTTTTGAGCCTTTTCTGAACAAAATTTTGACATAGGGGTCGAACCCGCGGGGTGGCCGGCATCGCTCGCCTCGTAGCCAAGCGCACTATCCACTGAGCCATGAGAAAAAGTTGAGATAGTAAAGCTTTAAATATATAGAATTCAAGCATGACATCCAGGATTACGGTATTTGAGGTCGGATTTCGATTTTGTTTAATCAATAAGACAGAATTGCTGTGAACAGGAAAAAAAGGTAGGCTTGGCTTAAATCTAGATCTAAATATCTAGAGCTAAAGCATGACATCCAGATCAACTGTATTCAAAATCAGAATTCAATTTTGCTTAATCAATGAGTCAGAATTGCTGTGAACAGGAAAAAGGATGGATTTCACTTGAAAAAGACGAATCGGAGGGGAAATCGTTAGATAAGGTCTATAAAATAGTTTCAAAATAGCACTTTTAAGTAAAAACGAGTGGCTATTACGAAAAAAGCAAAGAATTGTTGTTCCAATGTTTCGAGCAGGGTTCGAACCCGCGGGTGGCCGGCGTCGCTCGTTTCGCAGCCAAGCGCACTATCCACTGCGCCATGAGAAAGAGTTGAGATAATAAAGTTTTAAATATCTAGATCTAAAGAATGACATCCAGATCAACTGAATTCGAGATTAGATTTCGATTTTGCTTAATCAATTGGTCAGAATTGCTGTGAACAGGAAAAAGAGGTAGATTTGACTTAAATCTAGAGCTAAATATCTAGATCTAAAGCATGACATCCAGATCAACTGGATTCGAGATCAGATTTCGATTTTGCTCAATCAGTGAGTCAGAATTGCTGTGAACAGGAAAATGGATGTATTTCACTTGAAAAGACGCCATTGGAAAGACGATCAAATCCGGGAAATCGCTTCCTCACGAGTTAATCAGTGCAAACGCTCGTTTATATCCGAATAACCTAATATTCTCAATATTTGTTCATATCTATTTTATTTTTGAGTTTCTCAAAATATTTACGCAATGATAGTACAAATGATAGCTTATTTTTGTAAATTTGAATTGAAAATGGACAAAATTTGAATTGAAAATGGCATTCAAAAAGTGATCTCGTTTTGACCAAACAAGCTTTTAATAATGGAAGCCAGGGGTGTTTGATGTTTTGAAAAACTATATAAAAGTAGCACTAGACAACAAATTTACAAAAATAAGCTATTATAATATTTTCTCTCAAAATGCTTTTCCCTATTCTCACTTTGATCTGTTTATGTTTAACGAAAATGGCAGTTTTGGCAGCACCAGTAAATGGTGAGTAGACAAATGTTTTTTCGTTTTTTGTTTTCGTTCGTTTTCGTTCGTTTTTCTTTACCAAATTTGTTGCGGCTTAAACTATTAAAAAGGCCTTTCATTTCGCTAGAAAATGGCTGTTGAGCTGGTGAGTTGTTGAGCTGGTGAGTTGTTGAGCTGGTGAGTTGTTGAGCTGCTGAGCTGTTGAGCTGTTGAGGAGCTGTTGAGCTGTTGAGGAGCTATTGAGCTGTTGAGGAGCTATTGAGCTGTTGAGGAGCTATTGAGCTGTTGAGGAGCTATTGAGCTGTTGAGGAGCTATTGAGCTGTTGAGGAGCTGTTGAGCTGTTGAGGAGCTGTTGAGCTGTTGAGGAGCTGTTGAGCTGTTGAGGAGCTATTGAGTTGCTAAGCTAAATTCAACAAAAATCAAAATAACAGTAAAATTAAACATACTCGTTGAAGAATCAAGCCAAACAGCCATTTCGTCGAAGGCAAATATGCGCTTAAAAGGGCTCCCTTCGATTTTCCAGGAAATGGTTGACAAGAAATTTCTCAAATTCGCTAGGAAGCTTTTGACATGTTGTGGTTTTGACTTTTGACAGTTTTGACTCTCAATGATAATTGGTGCCGCTTTAGAAACGATTCCATCCAACCCATTTCATCCCATTCCATCTTTTGACGGGGAATCTCTGCATCAACAAATCGATTAGCCGAAGCCGTAGAAATCAATGGTTTCTTTGCCTCTCTTTGCCATCCGAGCTTCTTCCAAATAGGGCAGCTGATTTAAACGTCGTTGCACAGTACGAGGACTGATAGAATTTCAAAGCATTGCCGGTAATTCTTCATAGATTTCAGCAGCGGTTAGCTTCTCAAATGTCTGTTCCCTAGTTTGCTTCTTTGTCCAATTCTTCGTGCAATTCCTGATTCAATTCACGTTAATGTTCTTGCCCTTAGAAGAATCTTTAAAGAATCCGTTTAGTTCGTGCTCACGTCGATCACAAAATGCTTTAAAGTCATTTCAGCTTTCGTGATCGCTCATTGAACCTAAAAATATAAAATTATTAAAGAAAACGCAGTAGAAATGCTAGAAAAGTAGTAAAAAGGTGAAGAATTGAATGAAAATGTTGTAGTTGCAAGCTAAAAAGCAAAAAAATCTTACAAACAGAACCCAAAAAATGCAATTTTACCATCTATGATTCTCAGTTATAACCAAGACTTTTCAGGCAGCCCAATCCCGGTGACCCCATTGCCTCCACTTGTCACCAATGAAAACCGCATCAATCACCCTCCAACAGTCACTCTTCCCATTCATTTATGTCCGATGTTTATGTGTCCGATGATTCTTCCCGAATCTCGATTTTCTGAAGATTCTCATCCCATCCGTCCATGTCATTGTCCTCAATTTCCGATAGATCATCCACCAATGATTTTCTAAACCTAACAACCACACGCAGAAGTAAATTTATATCAAAATAGAAATCGATTATATCTCATGAAAGTATAAAAACTGCATTTTCAATAGAATTTTCGTTGTTTTAAGAGGTTTTTGTGATATTTGATGTCAAAAATCGTTTTTTTTAAATCTTCCCAAGGTTTTTTTTACCGTATCTGAATCAATACATACAAATTGAACAGTTATTTCTATAAAAAAAGCACAGACAGAAGACAGACTCTTTTCCATGATTTACTGAGGCTTTAATCAAGAAAATCTTTAGAATAATGTGTCTGTGCCTAAGCATAGAGGCTGAGCCTGAATCGGAGCCTGAGCCTGAGCCTAAGCACTAGGCTGTTTCGGCACAGACACATTATTCTAGGCTGCCGAAGCACTAGGCTGCTTTGGCTTTGGCTTAGGCTCAGGCCTAGGCTCAGGCTTAGGCTTAGGGATAGGCTTAGGCTTGGGCTCAAGCTTAGGCTTAGACTTAGGCTCAGGCTCTGGCTTAGGCTTAGGCTTAGACTCAGGCTCAGGCTTTGGCTTTGGCTTTGGCTTTGGCTTAGGCTGTTTAGGCACAGATACATTATTAGAAAGATTTTCTTGATTAAGGCCTCAGTAAATCATGGAAAAGAGGTCTCTTTATACATCACTTTGCAAAAAAACAAAACTCTTTCAATAACACTTCATGTAAAAACTTTCTTTTTGTTCCAAAACTTCTCAAAGCCTTCTTTCATCGTTCGACGATACTTTTCTCGTTGTTTATCACTTGCATCCTCGTTCGAGCCTGAAAAAAAAGATTTGAATTACAATTACAATACAATTTTCAATTACGATAGAGATAAACTATCTATTTTAAAACAAAATTCATTCCAAACTTAATGGGTGAAGGAGAATGTAATGGCGTCGAACTTTAAAGAGACTTTTTGTCAAGCATTCTTTAAATACACGTCTTTTTTCGTTCTTGCTTGTTGCTCTATTATGTGCCCTATTATCAAAAGGTTAACTATCTTTCTACAAAATGCCTTTTGAAAGATTCTACAAAGCCTTTCTTTCGCGAGTTTATGGACTCCCAAGTCCCAAAGTTTTTGAGCAACAACAAAATTTATTCGTAAAAAATAAACTGGAGACAATAATCAACAATATATTCCCCACAGCTATCAATAACCTATTTCCATCTTTGACACGCAAATTATGGATTCCCTCTTGAAAGAATTGTGCTGGTTTTGATTGAAAGAAAGCAGAGATCCATTTTTTGATGTCGTCAATGTTCTGGAACTTGCGGCCTTCGAGTGAATGCTGCAAACTTCGAAATAAATGGTAGTCAGATGGAGCAATATCTGGACTATAAGGCGGATGAACTAGAAGTTCCCAGCCCAATTGCCAAATTTTCTCTTGCGTAATTTTGGCAACGTGAGGACGAGCATTGTCGTGTAACAATCGCACTGTTGTCGGATCAATTCCTTTTGAGCGAAGAACCGCGTTCGCGCGATCTAGTTGTTGAACGTAAAGATTTGCATCAACAGTCTGACCAGAAATTAACACTTCAAAATGAACCAGGCCTCGGGTATTCCACCAAACCGACATCATAACTTTCTTTCCGTGAAAATCCGGTTTAGGTATTGGCTTTGGAATTTCACCCGGGTCGAGCCATTGTCTTTTCCTTGTAATATTATCATAATGAATCCATTTCTCATCAGCAGTTAAAATTGAATCCGAAAAGCCACTATTTTTGGAGATTCGAAGCAAATTTCCTGAACAAAGAACTCTGATTGCTTTGTTTGCATCGCTTAGTGAATGTGGAATCCATTTTCCAGCTTTATTGATCTTGATCATGCAAATGGTTTTCGATTGTTTTATGATCACAATTAAAATATTCACGTGTAGCCTTTGTCGGATCACTTTCGATTATCTGCTTCAAATCGTCGTTTGCGCTGTCGACATCGACAATCGACAGCCTGCGAGCGGTGTCCTCGTTCCAGATCTTCCAGACTTCGTCACCAGCTCGAAATCTTTTGAACCGGTTTTGACATTGACGAACAGTGATAACATCTTTCCCAAATACGTTACAAAGTGATTCATGCGATTCCGTTGATGTTTTCCTTGTTTGAAATCGTACAGCAAACAGATGCGAAGTCGATATTCGAGGTCGTCTAGCAAAAAAAAATCTAAAAGATTTTTTTATTAAAATTCTTCAACTGGGAATAAAGAAAAGACGCGTAATAAAGCACAATAATTATATCTTTAAAGCAGAAGAGATTGCGGTGGTAATAGTATCCACAGTGTTAAAATCCATAAAGAGAAAAGCAAACGAAATTTCAATGTCGCCAACCTAATATAATGTAATATAAGTGGAAGAAGAAGATCCCTGACATGAAAAATCTTGACACTCCGAAGAAGCTCCAAATCGCTAAGGCCCGGGAAAATGGGATGCGGGAGGAGGACCTGGCCAACCTCTTTAATTGCTCGATATGGACAGTGCGCCGCATTTTTTCTCAATCAAAAGTCGGCAAAAACCTTCATTAAGGCCTCAAGAGTGGCCGACGACCAATCACAACCATAAAAGAAGATCGAGCCCTGATCCAAATGGTGAAAAACAATCCGAACAAAACATCAACCGATGGAAGCCAAACGATGAGGGATCAATTTAACAAGATCGTATCGCCGGAAACGATCAGACGACGATTAAATCAAGCTGAATTACATGCAAGAAGGGCTGCCCGTAAACCCCTGATGAATTCTAAGCACCGGAAGCAGCGCTTTGATTTTGCACGGACCTACCGAAGTTGCACAATAAGTGATTGGGCGAAAGTGCTATTTAGCGATGAGACAAAAATCAATTTATTTCACGCTGACGGAAACCATCTTATTCGGCTGCCGACTGGAAAGCGATCAACACTCAAGTACATTCGGCCTACGGTGAAATTCAATGGAGACAACATAATGTGTTGGGGTAAGAGCATTTTTAGTATTTTGTCACCTGAATGTTTTTCTTTAGCTGCGATGTCACGAACTTCAGTAGGTTCATTAGTTCACCATATTACAAGAAGAAGTGGGCCTTTGTACTTGCAAGAAGTAGGCCTTTGTATATATATATATATAATATATAATATAAGGCACAAGGTGTCACAAGAGTCTGCCAAGAGTTTTATAAATCCCTTTGATTATCGGCGCCATTTCATTCTCCAAATCCAATATTTTTTTGAAAAAGAATAACTCACCTTTTCCAGAACCGGTCAGGTATTGAAACATCACCTTCAGAAATTTCTGCATTTCAAATAGGCTAATGTACACTAAACCAAGATATTCTAAAAGACAAAGATCCGAGATCGTCTCGAATCGGAAATCTTTGTTCCAGAAAGCGTTGGGCTGTGGTTCTTGGAGGGCAACGAGGAGCCCCGTTCTCTCAGCTGGTTCGCCTTGTTTCTCCTCGGTGTGACAAATGAAACGCTTGTTTCCCGTTTGTTTCCCGTTTCCCGGCCAACTTTTCTCTTTCATCAAAATGAAATGAAAACCAAATGATGGATCTTTTTTTTCTTCGATTTCGTGAATGATTTTCTCCAGAAGATAAAAATGGGTTACTTGGTGGAGTTTCACGTCGTACCAATCATTCAATAAACGAAAAGCTCTTTCAAAAAGTAAATGAGTTTCAAGGAATTGCAAATGGTTTTGATGAAGACAAGTGGAATATTCTATTTGCAGATCTTCCGGCTTTAAGAATCGTTCAGAAACCACAGGGAAAACCCTGGTTTCGCATGGTTTTTCACAAGAACAAGAAGAACGAACAATAGATTCCGGAATCGAGTCCAACAAATAGATGTAGCCCTTAAACTTCGTCTCTTCTGCTTCAAAAGTTCGTTCAACTAGTTCTTTTGCGGATGTTGGTAGAAGTCCGACAAAATCATTCGGCAAGCATGAAATCGGTCCCAGCCGATTCAGTCGCAACATGTTATATCGATGGAAGAAAAGATCTAACTCTTTGCTTACATCTTCCCGGCTTTTCTTTTCATAACCAGCATATTCTTCAACCAATCCAATTCTTTTAAGCAAGGCTCTTCGGATCAACTCCAAATCAATAGGCGTCTCCCCTAAAAAAGCGGCACGGAAAGTCCGTTTCGACCATTTGCTGTAGACACGAAAATCGCTGAGATCTTTTTTAAAGACCAAATCGTAGCCCCTGCACCATTGATTTCTCGATTCGCCTAAGTACCGGAAGAAAAAAAGCTTTCTTCTTGAGAACACTTTCTCGAGTTGTTCAATGTTATGAATGCTGGTGTTTAGAAGATCTGCTAACTCTACCCAAGAGAGCGACAACGAGTTGCAGTTCCACAATGTGTGAATGGCGAAAGGGATGCAACGATCTTGTAGAATATAATCGAAGCAGAGAAGCTCTCGAAAACTCGATAACGGTTCGGGTAAACGATTTTCCGGATCATCCACGATTTCGATATTTTCAAAATCAAATTGTTCTCCGGAGAAATGGTCAGGGGGGATGTCATAGTGAAATTTCACGGAAAAGTCTATTTCAAAGGATTGTATCTCTTTGACTAAAACCTCTTTTTCGTTTTTTTCAAAGAATCAAGTTTTAGAAGGCTTGTGAATTTCTCGCAAAGCTCTGCTCTCGCTTTGTTCACATCGTCTTTATTATGTTTGAAGCGAAGTCTTTCTCTTGTCAAATTCACGAATTGTGTCAACGATTGAGCTTTCGGTAGAAGTCCGTCGAGAAACAGTTGACTATTGTGGATGTTTTGTGTGGTTCCATCCTCGGAAATCGCTTCGAAATCACTTTGAGATGTGAATATCACTCCTGGGGCTGTAAAAGAATCATAGAAAAGGCCAAGCGGTTCGATTGGTTTGCTTAGATGGATTTGATGCCGCTTTCGCTCGGGTAGCACGATAGACTTTTTGAAAAGCTAAAGTTTTCATTTTCTTTTCCATTATTTGTCTTTACCTCTTCTAATGCTTTCATCTCAACTAAAACACTTTCAGCATTCTTTCGATCTTCAACGGGAATCGTCGGGCAAGAGCAACTAAAGGATAACAAAAAATTATGGGCTTACCCTTTTGGCAAAGTAGTTGTCAAAGGCCTGATTTCATTCAAAAGTAGCGGGTGGCTACCTTGCGCTAAATTTTTTGTCTTTTGAGTCAACTAGGTCTTTTGAGCCAATCTCTCTGATTTGATTGATTTTGTTACACTTGTTGAGATCTACAAAATGACACCAAAAGCATAAAGATGATCAATAAATTTCTTTCAATTTCCTTTTTGATCAATAAATTTCACCAAAGTCAGAGAGATTGGCTCACTGAGAGCAAAGAGCAATGCAGCAAAGATTCAGTGCTTCAATTCTCTGCAGGGTGTCCAAAAAAAAGTCACTTTGTTGAGTCACAAAAATTTAAGTGGCTCAAAGTGGTAGGTGCAAAAATGATTTTTTTGGAACCAGTTGAGTTAAGTCAAAGGTTGAGTTAAGACAAGAGTTGCCATAAAATTAAAACTTTCTACTGACATTGTGACGCATAATAAACACTATCAGGATCATGGCTTTGGCTTAAATGATGATAAGATTTGAGTTAAGCCAAGAGATAAACGCTTTGAGAGCTGTTCTTTGTTTACGAAGAAACCGATTCAACCAACCAGCGAATCAAGTCTTGCAACTTTTCGACGTCACCAGATTGAGTTGGTGTGAAAAGAAGAGAGTTAAAAGACGCTATCCTTTCCATCAGTTGAAAAATAGTCAAACCGGCAGCAAAGACATCACCTCGATAAAGATCCTAAAATGGTTTTGGTTCTCCTAAGTCAATTTTTAAAATATGATCTTCACCTCGATACTCAAGTCGTTTTTCTCTTTGAAATCCGGTGGCTGATAGAGGGCTGTGCCCGGGATACCATTGATTCGCTCGCTTTCCTGTGTGATTATTCCAAAATCGCCAAGCTTCAAGGTGAATTGCTCGTCGACGAAAATGCTAATGAAATTTTTGTTAGAGTCTTTTTAGAAAGTTTTGAAAAGCGAAGCAACTTTTGCGGTTTCACATCTCGATGAGCGATCTTTTTTGTCTTTATATAGATGAGAGCGGTGAAGATCTCGTTTGCCCATTTTACAATTGTGGCCACCGAATAGATGAGAGTCTTATCGCAGATCACTAAAATTTATCTAATCATCAAACAATCAATCAAAAATAATCAAAAAGAACTGAAATTTTTCCAACCATGCCGCAAATCTCCCTCCTCGCAATATTCCATAAAAATCGGGAAGAAACCCTCCTGGATGTTGTACTCGTAATCAGGTGGCGGATCCAAATAGCTAACGATATTGCCATGGGCAAGTTTCTTCAGGGCCTTCAACTCCTCCTGTGCATTCCATTGATTCAACTTCATCACATAGGGACTAAAATTATCAGGGTGGGAAAGAAAATAATGCGCGCTGCGAATTTCCCAGTGCTGACAATTTGCTAACTGTTTGCTGACGAGTTCTGAACAAAATAAACTAAACGCTCACTAGATTTATAATCGCTTCCCTTTCCAAAAGGATTGGAGGGAAAAGGATAACAACTTACGGTTTGTATTTCTTCAGCAAAAAGCAGTGCCCTTGTCCACCTTGGCCAATTTTCTCAACCATTGGATCATCAAGCATTTTAGATTCGAATATTTCAAAAAATCAAAAGAAACAGGGGAAATCAAGCAATTTTTGGGAAGCAATCAAGCCTTGATAAGAGTCGATGGGCCGTTTCCATGCATCAATTTGATTGCAAAACAAAAAACGCAGCAAATAAAATACCGAGCAACCTCACTGTTTCAAAAAAAAACGATAAAATTTTTTTATAAAAAATGCCAACCGTTTGGTAGGGATTTGTGAAAATGATGCCTAAATTCGAATTTTATATACAAAAGTACGCCCAAATACCGTTTGCCAAATAATTTACTTTAAAAGGCACTTTTACATCCGTTATATCAAAAGAGCAATCATGAAAAAAGCACCAAAACTGAAGCCGGCACACAAAGAAAAAAAGGATGTCTTGGGCTCGGGATCACATCACCATCGATTGAAAAAAAAAGTAAACTTTTTGCCTTGAGTTGTTAACGATTTTTTTCTTTGTAGGTCATCTTGAGTGATAAGAAAAAATTTAATTTGGATGGTCCCAACAGCAAAAAGTACAATTGGCAGAATTTTGAGAAGAGATCCAATGCTTTGTGGGCGTCGAAACTTCGGAGGAGGATCACTGATGATATGGGGCGCTTTCAATGTGGATGACGTTCTTGATTTAGAATTTGTGACTTGTCGCATGAACTCGAACGATTACCAGGATGTCCTTGCGGATCAACTACTTCCTTTCCTAGCACAAAATCGAGGGAAACACTATATTTTTCAACAGGATAATGCTTCAATTCATGTCAGCTAATCCACTAAAGCTTTTCTGGAACGTCACAACATCGATTTTCTCGAATGACCTGCCTGCTCACCGGACTTAAACCCAATGGAAAACTTATGGGGCATCCCTGTGAGGAATATTTATGCTAAGGGAAAGACTTACGACACGATTTCGCAACTCAAAAAAGCAATTTTGCAAGCTTGGACGTCAATTCCACCACAAACGCTTCAAAACTTAGTGAACTCGATGAAAAGTCGACAACTCGACGTCATCGAGAAAAAGGGAGCATCTATTGATTATTAATGAACTTTTCATTCGTTTCATTCATTATTTTATTGTTTATTCTCAAAATCGCTATTTTTTATGTGGTTCTACAATTTCGCAACAGGTGTTACATAAAGAAAATGCTATAATTTTGTTGCAATTTGTTCAGATAATGTTAAAAATGGTATAGATGCCTATTTTTGTATATATTTCTAGGATTTAAAAGCTATTCCGCGTTATTAAATTTCATAGCCAAAAAATGTAAAATTTAGGGGTAGTCCTATCATTTTGCAACACACCTTAGAAAATCCCACCCGTTCGTAGGGATTTTTCATTTTTAATTAGAATAATACATGTACACTTTATTTACAAAAACTAATTTGAAGTTAACAAAAAAACACCTTATTTACAAAAAACAAAAAAGTAAATGACAAAACTACTAAAAAATACCCTAAGAACTGGGTGCAAAAGTCTTGCAACATTCTATGTTTCTCATTTTTACACTTTATTGATCAGCGTTTCCTTGGAAAAACGGGACACTTCTTTAAAAAAGGCGAGCTGAAAATCTCTTATGTGCGACAGATTATCATATAATGTAGATGAATAGAGTTTTTGGCTAAAAATCTTAGTTTATATATTATCTCTAATATGATATCATGCGACAGTATAAAGTTATTTTATGGCAAAAATCTCATGGTGGTGGCCCATATGGGGGAGCTGATCAAAACAACGCCGTTTACAAACAGAAGATTGTTCCTTGATTTACTAAATGTAGCAAATTTAAGCTAATATTCTTCAAAAGACGCACCTCAAGTAATATCGTGGTAGTGTTGAGCACGAAGACCTGCTTCTAATCCACCTGCAGCCGTCAGAGCGTCGAGACCCGCAAATTCTATGTAGACATCGAGCTCACCCAATCTTTTCCAATTGTTTCGAACATGTTTCTAAAATAATCTAATCAAATTGATCTATTATAAGCAACGTTCAAACCTCTAACTGAACTTCTGGAATGAACACTTGGCAATAGGGCTTTCCACCGATGGATTTAATTGGAGGGTTTCGTCGCGGCAGACAACAGAATCGTGGATTCTGCTGACAATGACGAAAACGGTAGGCTACACCGCCGTAAGCGAATTCGAAGTGACTCACCGTCACATGGAATGGTGAATTCACTCGAAAGAAACAGATTCGTGGTGCCATGTTGATACGCCTAAAAGTGAAATGAAAGTAAAACAATTAATAATAACATAATTAAACCAAGATAATGTCCGGTTTGATTCATAACCGTAGGATCCGCCATTTATCAACGGATTGATAGGCCATATAACAAAAGAAAATCATTTATTGGATAGAACGACAAAAATTTTAACAGAAGCTTGATCCTGTCGAATCAGTAATTGTTTTCATGGTCTCGGGCAGCTTATCCTGAAAAAAAATCAATGAAGCTTGAAGTCTGAAAATCAAAAGCTAGACACAATTATTATATTTTGACCATCAAAGACTGAGGAAAATGAATCTTTATATGATCAATGCTAATGACTCCCCTTAGAGGCTCCATCCTACATAGCTTATGAGTGATTATTGCAAATAGATTTAACCAATCCGAGCTATTTCTTAAAACATTAAACCGAACCTCGTGAGACATCCACGTATCCCTGGGCTTCCAAACCGCGCGCCAAATCACCACCAGCTTGCATGCAACCAGCCCCACCGAATTCAATGTAAACATCCATTATGTCCACATTGTGCCAGACCTTCTGGGGATCTTCTTTCTAAAAATAATCCAATCAATCAACTTATAAGAGAAATTTCCTACCTTTAACATTACTCCCGTAATTAGCATATGAGCAGATGAACCAGTCGGTACAGAATTCAATCCGCGTTGGGTGGTAAATTGACGAGGTAGCTGTTGGTTTCGACGCCGCCGCGGAGGATTCACGTTGCCGTGAATGAAGCGATACTTCTCACCGTCATAGGTCAGTTCAAAATGGTTGGCATTGACCGTGAAACCCGCAGCAACATCATGAAACATGATTTTGGGTCCCATTCCGATGAGACTAAAAGAAAAATGTAAAATCGGCGAATACGATAACTAATCAAGATTTATATATAGATGTAAGAGCTATTATAAGTATTCTGATTTCCGAAAACTATTAGCGAAAATAAAAACGAATACCGTATTTATTCTAATAACCGCCGCACTAAACTGATGAAGCCCCGCTCACCCACCTGAGAGACAAAAAGTTGCACCAAATTGCGGGTTTTTACCTAAAAGTCCTGAAACTTTGTCAGAATGTGCACATTCCATAGGCGCATCTGTAAAAAACAAACCAAATTCGATTTGCTTCATTCATTGCTAAGGAAGTTTTTGAGTTTTCTCAGCAACAAATAAAGCAAATCGAATTTGGTTTGTTTTTTACAGATGCGCCTATGGAATGTGCACATTCTGACAAAGTTTCAGGACTTTTAGGTAAAAACCCGCAATTCAAAAAAGGTCACGAAGAATGTTGACTGATGAAGAAAGTCTTTGAAACGATTGAAAATTTTCGGCTTTTATCAGCTAGTTTTTCAAATGTAAATGAGCTATCCTTTAATGCAAATACAACCAACATATTGAGATCCATCTCATCGCTTTCTTCATCCCCATCACTCGAGAATTCCTCGTCTTCGGAAGTGATTTTCGGATTTGGGCGCACCTAAACAAGCAATTTCGACTTGTTTCTCGGGTATGCGTAGACGGACTACACGATCAAGGTAATAGAAACCTGTTTATAGCCTCCCATGTTTTTGAGGTTTGAGGCCATCTCTCCTAGCTGTGCCACATCTTCAAAATCGACGGATAAATTGACCAGGAGAGCGTCCTGCCAAACTTCAGTCGTGTCCACAGTCTTAAAAAGAATCCATTTTGAATGTAAAACTTAAAATACCTGCAACATCATGTCAGAAATCGTGATCTGACACCTGGGAAATGATTGCACCCAGTAATTCCGATTGTTCGATTTGAGCGGATAGTTGAAACGAAAATGTTTCTTTAGATAGACTATCTCCAAATATTCAGGTGTCAGCTCAAAAGAATCTAGATCCTTGAAGAACAGAAGTTCCGGTAGCATTTCGAGAGATCTGAATAAGATCAGTTAATTGATCAATATCTACAAATTCAAAAATGCCAGAAAGAAATAGTAAAAAAAGCTAGCCAAAAATATGTGAGAAAGTCAAATTCAACCCATAATTAAACCAAGATAATGTCCGGTTTGATTCATAACCGTAGGATCCGCCATTTATCAATTATTGTATATTTTTGTTTAACAGGCTATTGGAAGTAAGGAGGGAGGCTTCGGGGTTTCTGCCCCGAAATGGGCGGTATGGTAGTCATTTTCTAGGCTTAGTTCATTTAGAAAACTTAGAAAATGAACATTTCTGAAATTTAGTAGAGCCATTTTCGGGGATGGGACAAATGCGACCTTTTTTTTGCGCGCCTGATTGCGCCCTTTTTGCTGGAAAAGGCCTTGGGCAATCAGACCTCGCTGACCGTCAATTTGGTTAAAGGCAAAAACTCGCAACTTAACGCTTTTCCGCAGTTTTTGCCTTTTAGCCCAAATTTGACGTGTCAGCGAGGTCTGATTTGTCGAAATTCGGAATCTACGCATCGATTCCCTTTTATGGGAATATTTTCGAAGCTCTACGACCTTGCCTAAGGCCTTTTCCAGCAAAAAAAGGTCGCATTTGTCCCACCACCATTTTTTCGAGCTTATAAGCTGTCTTTTCCTGAAAAGTTCATCTATTTTTTTTAACTTTACCTTTACGAAAAGAAATTTACCAGTCTCACCACGTAACTTTTCTAAAATTCTCTCTGGTGGGAGCCAGATTTCTTCAAAACTTCTTGTAACGTCGTTTCTTTCTTTCATAAAATCTGTTTTTGTTTTATAATTCTGTCTCTTTTAACGTTTCGTTTTAGAAAATGTCGGAGAATGGGAAGAAGCACTCGATTTCCCGTGAATCTCTCCTCAAAATGTTCTCTGGATCGACAGTGCTCGACTCAATCAGCCCGAAAGCCGCTTCTAAGGATCCTATAGCTGAAAAGGAAAATAACGGTGTGTAATCTTTATGCTAATTTTTAAAGGTTCTGTGAGTGTGAAGTTCAGTCTCTACTTATATAGAGGTTTTGATAGAAGCCATGAAATCTTTAAAAGGCTTTGAATCACTTTATTTTTAGTACCCATCGGATATCAGCAAACGAACAAAATTATGATGCAGCAAATTCGACAATTGAAGCTCGATGTGGCAAACGGCAAAAGACAAATCGAGGATCTGCGAAAGGAAAACTTCCGACTAAGGTTTTAAACAAATTTTATTAATAAATTTAATTATTTAGCGAATGTCTCCACGCGCTCGAAGCGGCAACCGAGAATGAACGTGTGGAGATGATTTTGAACGAAAGATTAAAGGTTTTCTTTTGAAAATTTTACTTTTAGAAGAGGCTATGCATTTTGTTTTATAATTACATTTTGATCTTTTAGAAAAAACTTGGCCAGTTGGCTCAAATCTCTAAACGTTGCATCGAGACGATGGAAAAGCACAAAGAGGACTTTACAATTGTTTTGAGCGATATTGGGTAAGGTTTTCTAGATTATGCTTTAATGAGATAAAGAATTTAGCAGAATTAGGCATTTGTGAATTTAGTGAGTTAATTAGCAATTTACGGTTACTTAAGAATCTTTTGAGAGAGTGATAAGATGATACGGTCTTGATATATTTTAGGATATGGAAGAGCCATTTGATCCGGACGCCACTCCGAAAGCCGAACAACCACCGTCATCAACAGCGAAGTCAATAAAGAAATTAGCGCCTGAAACTCTTAAAGGTGCTTTTTTAAAGGGTAAAAGGTCTTAAGATAAATTTAGTTGTGCCACGTTCAGTAAAGCGAAAAGCTGCAGTCGAATTGGAGACGCCAAGGTTGGCGGCTGGAAGCGTGGGTTTCATTTTTGAACTACGCATATCATGTAAAGTGCCCGATTTTCATTAGAATACTATTGGATTTAAAAAATTAATGTTTATTTAGACAAATGAGCAATTGTTACCACCAGAGACCCCACTCGACTTCCCGAATCCATTCATTGAGACGGATACAGTGAGAAGACTACGTCAGGCAACCCTTCGAGTAAATCACTTTCATTTTCTGACTTGATAACTTTTATTCCTAGGTTCTCACATATGCTCTTCCCGCTTTGAATACGAAAATGAGACGACCTGGTAAATCGGATGAACCGAACCCTTATCCGAAAGCGGCGAAGCGGCAAATGAACCGAATCTCGTGAGTGCTTTATCGGTTTTGTGTAACTTTTTAAATTCGTCGTCTCTTGATTCTTGTGTTTTTATGTTATTCTGCTTTCTAGTGTTTTGGGAGAAAACATTTATTTATTTGCGCTAAATAAGAACAATAAATTTGTGTCTAATTTCTTTTTAGTTTTGATCAATTCGCACTGATACTCGGAATTGTGGAAAATTACGAAAACATCAAAGTACACGGAAGCTAGCAAAAACCACGCTGTGTTGCGAAAAAAAATTTTTTTTCCCCCCCCCCCCCCCCCCCCCCCCGGGGTTTTTTTTTTCCTCTTTTTTGTTTTTCCCCTTTTTTCCCCCCCCTCCTCCCCCTCCCCTCCCCCCCCCCCCCCCCCCCCCAACCCCCCTCTTTTTTTACCCCCCCCCCCTCTCCCCTTTCTTTCCCGCCCTTTCCTTCTTTCCCCATTTTTTTTTTTTTTTTTTTTTTTTGGGGCCGCGCCCCCCCCCCGGGAGGCCGTTTTTGTGAAAAAAAAAGATTTCGCGCCTTTTTTGCTAACTTCTTTCTTTTAACTCACTTGATAAAGCTTGGCAGCGCTTTGAAAACGCGAAGAAAGCTTTGAAAAGCTAATTTTGTCCAAGTTTTAAATATTCAAAAATGATTGGGATTTCCATTCCGTAAAGTTGTCTTTTTGTATCGAAAATTCGCTTTTAAAGAAGTGTTTCGACTGTGATTGCCTTGAGTTCTCTTTGATCAAAACTTTTCTAGTAAATAAGTTCAACTTAAGGAATCTTTTCCGAGAATGACTCGGAAATAGAGTAGCTAAACGGAGATTAAGGCTTACTCGCAAAAGTTTCAGTAATTCGTCGATATCCGTGCGATGAATGATGAGTTCTTTCAGAAATAGGATAATTTTGTTAATTTTTTTTACCATTACCATCTTCAGGTAGAAAAGTAGGAAAATGGAATAATTTGTTCAGATTCGACTGATTGCACACATGCTTGCCTTAATTGTCTTGCTACGAGGGAGGGTTTTCCAGTTTTAAACTTTGACGACTTTTGGAACCATTAAGATTTGATGTTTTAAACTAGAACTTTGGCCACATTAACTAAAAGGGCCAAAATTCTGTGCTGAAGTGAATTATCCTTGCAGTACCATTTTGTTTTCTATGTTTGATAAAATATTTAATGTTTAACGTCAACTTCATATTAAAACAATCAAATCAAAAAAAGCTTTCGAGAGATCATCGTTGTAGAGGGGCCAATCCGAGTTGCTTGCGTTGAGCGTTCGCCTCATCGACTTCGCTCCAATGAGCCAATTTCCCACGATCCTTTTCACGTCCACGCTCTCGATCTTTATCACGGCGATCTAAATAAAAAAATTGTTAGAGGTTCGCTCAAAAAATGTCGATCATATGTCAGATGGAAACAAATTTTTAAAGATCAGACACCAAGTCTTCAATTTTTGGCTAGAAACTCGCGCCCACCTTTATCATCACGTTCACGACTCTTCGAGCGCCTTCGACGATCACGGTCTCGTTCACGAGATCTAAAGTAACAACTGCTTTGACGACCAAAACGGATACAAAATTAGCAAAAACAAATAACAAAAGACAATACAAACCTATCTCTTTCTTTCTTATCACGATTATTTCGATCGTCGCGATCACGCGATCATTTGAATGAGCTCATGGAAAATACTATAAATAATAGGCTTAGCTTCGTTGTGACTTACTTTACTTTTAGTCTTTGTCAAAATCTACCTGCTTCTTTTTCGGCTAATCAAACTTGGCCTCTCCTCCTTGCGCGTGGCCTTATCATCATCGTCTGATTCAGACTCGGAGACCTAAAAGCTCCCTAGATTAATGAAAAAGTCAGCAGAAAACCTTTCTAAGATCCTCGTCAAGAGGCGATTTGTGCTCCTCGATGGCCGCTATTTCTTCAAGAGCGATTCGTTTCTAAAAACGATTTGATCCATAAAATAGCCAGAAGCTACCTGTAAGCGTGGCATTTGGATGTCGAACACGCGCTCTTCTCGCAATAGCATATCAATGAAGTCGTTCATAACATCAATTCGAATCCTAGTAAGAGAGTGTTAATTTAACAATGAAGTTTTAAAAACTTACTGCACATATGATTCATCACCCGAAGCTTTCGAAAGTCACTATACAATGGCTCCAAATAATTGTAGATGTCAAGCGACGGGAAGACCATTCGCAAGTATAGAGCACCCAAAGCTCGAATGTATCTAAAAAACAACTTTAGAGATGGTGCCATCACTTTTTAAACCTAATCCTTTTTTCAAAAACTTAAACAAAAACAAAAAAACTTACTTAAACTCGTCCTGTTTTATGAACTCCATTACAATCTCCCATTTTGGCTGAAGCTGAAGCATTTTGAGCACCAAACAGAGAAATGGAGTCGGCTTGATGTTTCCCGCGTAGATTCCGCCAAGGTACCGTAGCTCCATTCCTTTGTCGACGAGAAGTTCGGCTAAGGTAGAGAAAAATTGCTAGCAATCTATAATACGATCTAGCAAATTGTTATGAATGAAATATGCATAAACTTTTACCTGATAAGGCAAAGCATTCTTCTTTCCAGAACTTGCTGTCGTAGATACGTTGACGAATGATCTTCTCGATCAAAAATTGCGGATTGGTTCCTTTTACTGTAGAGGCATCTTTCACTGTCCTGTTCGCCGTTCTGAAAAAAGTGATGAAAGAGATTCGATAAAGTTTACGCTAGAACAAAAACGGTAGACGAACCATTGAATAGGAAAACAAATCTTCTCATTTACTTTTCTAGTATTTCATATCGAATATCGATAAACAGATAACTTGGCTTTCGACCATATAATAGATAACATTTATTCAATATCAGTTAAGAAACATGAATCAATAAGATAACCAAAAAATGGGTTCTTTTCCAATATCGGGCGAGCGGAAGGAAAATCGGGGGAGCAAATTTTGCCCCCTCGAAAAATGCATTTATTTTAACTGTATTTTAACTGCAACGTTTTTTTTAAACTTTAACGACGATGCGCTTCTCCGATATTGGTGCGTTCAAGGAATCGACGGCAATCGATTATTTCATCACCAAAGGAGTCATCCAGTCATCGGGAGAGCAAATTTTGGCAGCGCTACATATGTCCTATATTATACAAACTACCGCCATAAAATCGGCGAATTACCCGTTATTCTCACAACCTTTATATTAGATCACAAAAGTGACTTAAATACCTAACACCAAACCTACCTCTACCTTCCCTATCGGTCGCCTTCTCTTTTTGCCGAACGCTCCACAAACCCGAACGAACAAATAGCTACCTAAAAAATTATTCATTAATAGTATAATTGAACATAACAACGAAAGAAATGTAAACGAAGTAACCAAAACAAAACCTTTCTAGCAATCACAAATTAACTGTAAAAAGGGATTGTATTCATTTCCGCGGTACTTGTGGAGTATCCGGGGGGGTCTTTCAATATCCGGGGGGTAAAATTTTAAGATCCGGGGGGGTAAAATTTTAAGATCCGGGGGGGTAAAATTTTAAGATCCGGGGTAAACTTTCAAAAACCAACCAAATGCCCATGTTTTTCTTGTTAATAGAACTTTGCCAGGCTTCGATCCTCTTGGCTTTGCCGCTGTTTGCGTGTGGTAACTAAATTTTATAACTATAAAATAAAAGCAACGAATAAACAAGATGCACGAGTAATGCAAGAACATAAACATAAACCAAACATAATAATTAAATAAATTTGTGAAGTACAACAGTGACTATTTGTAACAGTGACAATGAATACTACTTGTAAAAATCTATGGAATTTACTTCTAGGCCAGGAGGCCAAAAATGAGCAATATCCTTGAGAATTTGCTCAAATGCGTCCGCGCCTTTGGGCAAACTAAGGCGCCAGAGTCCTTCAGCAATCCATGACTCAATCATGTGTTCGTGGGTTCCATGACGAAATCGATTGCTATCTTTGAAAGGTCGCCAGAAGCGTTCTATTGTTTGCGTATGGATAGTCGCATCTTTCGGATCCAAAAAATTTACGCTATGATTTACCCATCCCCAAGTGTATTGTTTGTCGTTCGCCAAAGGGCGGTATGCTTTCCATCCATCGGAAAGAATATGAGAACCTGACGCAATAAAGCGATGAATTTCTCTAATGAGAGTCTCCGAGGATCGATCAGGCACAATGACGGCAAAATATGATTTCGTTTCACGACATATGCCGCCAAATACCCACTTTTCTGGCACAATTCTCCCTTTGTGGTTTTTCCTCTTTGCAATTAGCGTCTCATCAATTCCAACCGTGAGTCCGGGGCCCCCGATTTGTCCTTGCTGCTTTCTTGATACAATCCAAGCGCATACTTGGCGCATATACTTGTTCCAATCCACCGTTGTGTTATTGGCCCATCCCAGTTCGTCTTTTAGAAAATCAATCGAGTGATGTCCAGAGCTCCAAATCGACATATATTTGACCAGTTCATGGAATGGGCGGTGTGAAAGAGAAAAGAAATTGTTTACTCTCATGCCCTTTATTGCTCCATTTCCTTTGGCTCGTTCACGAATACACTTGTCACACTCCCAACGATAAACATTCTTCTGCTTACTGCGAATCTTCATTTTACGACCACATCCACATGCTGGTGCTGCAAGGATTCCTGCTTGAACAAAAATATAAATCGCATCACGCTCGGAAAACGCGCTCACCTCAGAATATCGCATTCTGAAAAAAAACTTTTGATAGTATCCTAGTTGGGGGACCACTTTTTTCTTCAAAACCACATGTGGGTTAGGCATCTGCCGGACCCACATCAACACATAAAACTACCTCAAAAAATGGTTTTGAAGAAAAAAATGACCCGCCAACTAGGATATTATCAACATTTCTAATAATAACATAAAAAAAATTTGTAGAAGTTACGTTTTTGATCGAGTATCACCTCGAATCACGTAATCAAGTAATCACCTCAATAAATTGAATATCTTTACATTTGAAGCGAATTTGCCACCAAATCACTTAAGCGGCTGAATATCTTTAAAAGGGGTCGTGTATAACGTATATAAAATTTTACCCCCCCGGATCTTAAAATTTTACCCCCCCGGATATTGAAAGACCCCCCCGGATACTCCACAAGTACCATTTCCGCCCCTGCGAGCCAAAAATCGACGATGTCCTTCATGATCGACTCGAATGCATTCACTCCGGCAGGCAAATTGCGATGCCACGATCCCTCAGCGATGTACGAATCCACCATGGTGCCGTGGGTGCCGTGTCGACGTCTGTTCATGTATTTAAACGGTTTCCACATTCACTCGATTGTTTGCGTGTGCACGGTCGGATCTGCCGGCAAAACAAAATTTGTCGAGTGGTTGACCCATGCAAAATCGTAATTTGGGTCAGTAAGAAGCCCTTGGTATGCACGCCATCCATCAGAGATGATTCGAGTCCCCTTTTCGATATGTTTTCGAATCGCTTCAAGTAGAACCGGAGCCGTTCGGTTCGGCACAATAAAAGCGAAGCATTCCCTTGTTTCACGACACAGAGCACCAAAAAGCCAACGTTCTGGCAGCATCCTACCAGCGCATTTGTACTGTTTTTGGAGAAGCTGCTCTTACTTATAAACAATGTTGTGTTTGGTACGATCGCTTCAAAACGGGAAACGAGTCATTGGAAGATGCACCACATGGAAAGCCACCGATTACTTTGGACGATCAGCTGTTACAGAACGAGCTCGACTTGGCTCCATCGCACTTTTCAGGCCGCCCAATCCCGGTGAGCCCATTGCCTCCACTTATCACCAATAAAAACCGCACCAATCACCTTCCAACAGTCACTCTTTCCATTCATTTATGTCTGATCTTTTTGTGTCCGATGATTCTTCCCGAATCTCGATTTTCTGATGATTCTCGTCCCATCCGTCCATGTCATTGTCCTCAATTTCCGATAGATCGTCCACCAATGGTTCTTTAAACCTAACAACCACGAGCAGAAGTAAATTTCTATCAAAATAGAAATCGATTACATCTTATGAATGTACAAAAACTCTTATGAATGTACATCTTATGAATGTACAAAAACTGCATTTTGAATCGAGTTTTTCGTTGTTTTAAGACGTTTTTGTGATATTTGATGTCAAAAATTGTTTTTTTAAATCTTCCACACTTGTTTTTTACCTTATCTGAATCAATACATTAAAATTCAACAGTTCTTTCTATAAAAAAAGCACAGACAGAAGAAAGACTCTTTTCCATGATTTAATGAGGCTTTAATCAAGAAAATCTTTAAAATAATGTGTCTGTGCCTACGCATGGAGGCTGAGCCTGAGCCTGAGCCTAAGCACTAGGCCGTTTAGGCACAGACGTATCATTCTAAAGATTTTCTTGATTAAAGTCTCAGTAAATCATGGAAAAGAGGTCTCTTTATACATCACTTTGCAAAAAAACAAAACTCTTTCAATAACACTTCATGTAAAAACTTTCTTTTTGTTCCAAAACTTCTCAAAGCTTTCTTTCATCGTTCGGCGATACTTTTCTCGTTGTTTATCACTTGCATCCTCGTCCGAGCCTGACAAAAAGATTTGAATTACAATTACAATATAATTTTGAATTACGATAGAGATAAACTATCTATTCTAAAACAGAATTCATTTAAAATTAATGGGTGAAGGAGAATGTAATGGCGTCGAACTTTAAAGAGACTTTTTGCCTAGCATTCTTTAAATACAGGTCTTTTTTCGTTCTTGCTTGTTGCCCTGTTATGTGGCCTATCATCAAAAGATTCACTGAGGCGCTGTTTGAGTTCACTTTTAAATGCCATTTTCTAGAGAATTGGTTAACCTTTCTACTGATGTCAAACGCGTATCGCGTAACGCGTGGAGGGCACAAAGTGGAGCACAGAGTGGAGCACAAAGTGGGCCAAGAAGTGGGCCACACATGTGGCCACAGTGGGGCACAATGTGGAGCAGAAAGAACAGCACTTTGTATATAAATTATATAATATATAATATAAGTGGGGCACAAAGTGTCATAAGAGTCTGCCAAGAGTTTTATGAATCCCTTTGATTATCGGCGCCATTTCTTTCTCCAAATCCAATATTTTTTTGAAAAGGAACAACTCACCTCTTCCAGAACCAGTTAAGTATTGAAACATCCCCTTCAGAAATTTCTGCATTTCCAGTAGGCTAATGTACACTAGACCAAGATATTCTAAAAGACAAAGATCCGAGATCGTCTGGAAACGAAAATCTTTGTGCCAGAACGCGTTGGGCTGTGGTTGTTGGAGGGCAACGAGGAGCCCCCATCTCTCGGCTGGCTCACCTTGTTTCCCCTCGGTGTGACAAATGAAACGCTTGTTTCCCGTTTGTTTCCCGTTTTCCGGCCAACTTTTCTCTTTCATCAAAATGAAATGAAACCCAAATGATGGATCCTTTTTCCCTTCGATTTCGTGAATGATTTTCTCCAGAAGATAAAAATGGGTTACTTGGTGGAGTTTCACGTCGTACCAATCATTCAATAAACGAAAAGCTCTTTCAAAAAGTAGATGAGTTTCAAGGAATTGCAAATGATTTTGATGAAGACAAGTAGAATATTCTATTTGCAGATCTTCCGGTTTTAAAAATCGTTCAGAAACCACAGGGAAAACCCCGGTTTCGCATGGTGTTTCACAAGAACAAGAGGAATGAACGATAGATTCCGGAATCGAGTCCAACAAATAGATGTAACCCTTAAACTTCGTCTCTTCTGCTTCAAAAGTTCGTTCAACTAGTTCTTTTGCGGATGTTGGTAGAAGTCCGACAAAATCATTCGGCAAGTATGAAATCGATCCCAGCCGACTTATTCGCAGCATGTTATATTGATTGAAGAAAACATCCAACTCTTTGCTTGCATCTTTCCGGCTTTTCTTTTCAAAACTAGCATATTCCTCAACCAATTCAATTCTTTCGAGCAAGGTTCTTCGGATCAACTCCAAATCAATAGGCGTCTCTGCTAAAGTACCCGTACGGAAAGTCCGTCTCCACCATTTGCTGTAGACACGAAAATCGCTGAGATCTTTTTTAAAGACCAAATCGTAGCCTCTGCACCATTGATTTCTCGATTCGCCTAAGTACCGCAAGAAAAAAAGCTTTCTTCTTGAGAACACTTTCTCGAGTTGTTCAATGTTATGAATGCTGGTGTTTAAAAGATCTGCTAACTCGAGCCAAGAAAGCGACAACGAGTTGCAGTTCCACAATGTGTGAATGGCAAAAGGAATGCAACGATCTTGTAAAAGATAATCGAAGCAGAGAAGCTCTCGAAAACTCGATAACGGTTCGGGTAAACGATTTTCCGGGTCATCCACCATTTCGAGAGTTTCTACATCGAGTTTCTCTACGGAGCAATGGTCAGGGGTAATGTCACAGTGAAATTTTTCGGAAAAGTCGATTTCGAAGGATTGTATCTCTTTGACTAAAACCTCTTTTTCATTTCTATTCAAAGAATCAAGTTTTAGAAGGCTTGTGAATTTCTCGGAAAGTTCTGCCCTCGCTTTGTTCACGTCGTCTTTATTATTTTTGAAGCGAAGTCTTTCTCTTGTTAAATTCAAGAAATCTGTCAACAATTGAGCTTTCGGTAGAAGTTCGTCGAGAAACAATTGACTATTGTGGCTGTTTTGTGTGGTTTCATCATCGGAAATGGCTTTGAAATCACTTTGAGTTGTGAATGTGAATGTCAATGGTGGGGGTGTATAAGTGTTAGAAGTGTTAGAAGTATAGAAAAGGCCAATCGGTTTGGTTGGTTTGGTTTGACGCCGCTTTCGCTCGGGCAGCACGGGAATGTCTTTGAAAAGCTAAAGTTTTCATTTTTTTTTCCATTATTTGTCTTTACCTCTTCTAATGCTTTCATCTCAACTAAAACACTTTCAGCATTCTTTCGATCTTCCACGGGAATCGTCGAGCAAGAGCAACTACAGGATAACAAAAAAATTATGGGCTTACTCTTTTGGCAAAGTTGTTGTCAAAGGTCTAATTTCATTTAAAAGTAGCGGGTGGCTACTTTGCGCCAAATTTTTTGCGCAACTATGTCTTTCGCGCAACCCACCATAACTTTCTTCCAAATCGACCAATCTTTATGGTTTTCGTGTCTTTTTGTTACACTTGTTGAGATTCACAAAATGACACCAAAATCATAAAGGTTGGCCCACCTAGAAGAAAGTTATGAATCATCTAGGTCAGGACCATCTTCCTTCCGACTCTTCTGATCAATAACTTTCTTCTAAGTGATTCTTTATCATCTTATCATCAACCAATCTTTATGACTTTGATTGCATTTTGTAGATTTCAATAAGTGCAACAAATGGCACTAAAATCATAAAGATTGGCTCACTTATAAAAAGGTATGGTGAGTTGCGCGAAAGATCTAGTTGCGCGAAAAAATTTGGCGCAAAGTAGCCACCCGCTACTTTTGAATGAAATTAGCCATCCCCCAAAAGTGCCAAGTGTTATCTAGAGAATTGAAGCCCTGAATCTTTGCTGCATTTATCTAAGATTCAGGGCTTCAATTCTCTAGATAACACTTGGCACTTTTGGGGATTGCTAATTTCATTCAAAAAGTAGCGGGTGGCTACTTTGCGCAAAAGTCAAAAGTCAAAAGTTGATTTAAGTGAAGGGTTGAGTTAAGCCAAGAGATAAATCCTTTGAGAGCTGTTCTTTGTGTTTACAAAGGAACCGACTCTACCAACCAGCGAATCAATTCTTGCAACTTTTTGACGTCATCAGATTGAGTTGGTGTGAAAAGAAGAAAGTTAAAAGATTGTATCCTTTCCATGAGTTGAAAAATAGTCAAACCGGCAGCAAAGACATCACCTCGATAAAGATCCTCAAATGGTTTTGGTTCTCTTAACTTAATTTTTAAAATATGGTCTTCACCTCCATACTCAAGTCGTTTTTCTCTTTGAAATCCGGTGGTTGATAAAGGGGTGTGCCCGGCATACCATTGGTTCGCCCGCTTTTCTCCTGTGTGATTATCCCAAAATCGCCAAGTTTCAACGTGAATTGCTTGTCGACGAAAATGCTAATGAAAGTTTTGTTAGAAATTTTTGAAAAGCGAATCAACTTTTGTGGTTTCACATCTCGATGAGCGATCTCGTTTGTCTTTAGATAGATGAGAGCGGTGAAGATCTCGTTTGCCCATTTTACAATTGTGGCCACCGAATAGTTGAGAGTCGGATCGCGGATCACTAAAATTTATCTAATAATCAAAAAGAACTGCCAATTTTGCCAACCACGCAGCAAATCTCCCTCCTCGCAATATTGCATAAAAATCGGGAAGAAACCCTCTTTGATGTTGTACTTATAATCACGTGGCGGATCCAAATAACTAACAATATTGCGATGAGCAAGTTTCTTCAGGGTCTTCAACTCCTCCTGTGCATTCCATTGATTCAACTTCATCACATAGGGACTAAAATCATCAGGGTGGGAAAGAAAATAATGCGTGCTGCGAATTTCCCAGTGCTGGAAATTTGTCAACTGTTTGCTGACGTAGTTCTGAACAAAATAAACTAAATGTTCACTAGGTTTATAATCGTTTGCCTTTCCAAAAGGCCTGGAGGGAAAAGGATAACAACTTACGGTTTGTATTTCTTCAGCAAAAAGCAATCCCCTTGTCCACCTTCTCCAATTTTCTCAACCATTGGGTCTTCAAGCATTTTAGATTCGAATGTTTCAAAAAATCAAATGAAACAGGGAAAATCAAGCAATTGTTGGAAAGCAATCAAGCAATCAAGCTTTTGATAAGAGTCGATGAGCCGTTTCCTTGCATCAATTTGGTTGCAAAACAAAAAAATCCAGCAAATAAAATACCGAGCGAAAGTCTGGCAAAGTGCAAAGCTTGCGAAAGTCACTTTTTCAAAAAAATCGAGGAAATTTTTTTATAGAAAATGCCACCCGTTCGTAGGGATTTTTGTTTTTAATTAAAATAATACATGTACACTTTATTTAAAAAAAGCTAATTTGAAGTTCAGCTCGCAACATTATACAGAACATTTTACAGAAACATCAAAAATTATTAGGTTGGCAACTTCGCCAGCAACAGAGCATTATCTTCTTCCCATAGATATTCGCCTTGGAATCGTTGAAACCATGGTTGACATTGACGAATCTGTATACTTTCCTCTCCAAAAACAGTGATGATCGTGCGATGAGATTCAGCTGGTGATTTTCCTTGTTTAAAATCGTAGAACAGTGCAGCTCGAATAAGGAATTTGTTGTCCTCCATTTTTTGCCAAAAGGCGAATGATGAAATTGGGAGCACTAAATGTTATTTATGCAGACATCTTTTACTTTGTATATATGCAAAAAAGAGGGAAGAAACGGCGCTTGAAATTACAAAAAACATATAAAGTAGTGACGCGTCATTATTAAGCGCAAGGCTTTACTATTGCAAAGAAAAACAAAGGTCAACCCAGAAAGCCAACTTTTCGAGACAATAATCGTGCTCTTCTTGACTGACTGACTCTTCTTTCAAAGCCGGACCCACGCAAAACCGCTGTTGAAATCTATGAAGAATTAAGAAATCCTTCGAAATTCTATCAATCCTCGTACTGTGCAAATCAGCTGCCCTATTTGGTAGACGCTCGGCCGGCAAAGAGATGCAAAGAAACCATTGATTTCTACGGCTTCGGCTAATCGATTTGCTGATGCAGAGATTCCCGTCAAAAGATGGAATGGGATGGAATGGAATGGAATGGAATGGAATGGGTTGGATGGAATCGTTTCTAAAGCGGCACCAATTATCGCTTTTGGTTTTTGTTTTGGTTTTTGTTTATGGTTTTTGTTTATGGTTTTTGTTTATGGTTTTTTAATAATTATTGGTTTTTTTCAAGAAATTTGCATATTTTCTAAGAAAATTAGTCTAATTTAAGGAGAAATTGCAAAATTTTGATTTTTGATGTCCAATTTCTTCAAAGAAACGCGAAAATTCGTAATATGAGCCCGTTTTTGGAGGAGGGATACTTGAAAATAGAGTTTTCTTAGGCTAAATGGATGGCTAGACGTTCAAAAATGCCGAAAAGTATTCAAATATTCTCTCTAAATATCTCTAAACATCTAAACAAGATATTCAATGGGTTTTTCTATGAAAATTCTGGTTTTTCTATGAAAATTCTTCTTTTTCAACTTTTCCTTCTTTCCACCGGCTCATCTGAAGTTCAGTTCTCGAAAAATGGTATTCAGATTTGTGATTTTGATGATAAAGCAATGATAAAGCGATGCTAAAGCGATAAAGCAATGATAAAGCGATGATAAAGCAATGATAAAGCGATGATAGAGCTAAGATAATGCTACCGTAAATACTGTAATAGTACCCCACCCCCATAATGACGGTGCGGAGTGTTGAGTAGTCTAGCTTTGAACGAGTTTTTCTCGACACTGGTTTATGCTACAATAGCAAAACAATTATCAAAAAATAGCTCTGAATTTCAGCTTTTTTTTTGGTACCAAAGACGCATTTTTTGAAAGTACGGGCTCTTTGAAAAAAATGAAATACTAAAAAACTTTTGCGACTACGCGACTGTACGAGGGGAGTGGGGTACTATTACAGTATTTACGGTATGATAAAGCAATGATAAAGCGATGATAAAGCGATGATAGAGCTATGATAAAGCGATAAAGCTATGATAAAGCGATAAAGCAATGATAAAGCGATAAAGCTATGATAAAGCGATAATAAAGCCTTAAATATCTAGCATGACATCCAGAATTACTCGATTTAAGGTCAAATTTACTTTTTTATTAGTCGAATACAATCGTTTCCTGAGAGAACAAATCCGGCTACACGACGAGCTTTTTGTTGAGCGAAAATACGATAAAAGCACCGCGCCGATCTACTCAATTCCGGGTTTGTTTGAAAGTTTTGGTCTGTTTGAAAGATTTGTTCTGTTGGAAAGACTATCGTTTTGTAATCTTAGATTTAATAGCTTAATTTACAGTTTAAATTCGAAACTTAGCTGATTGTTAGCCAATTTACAGCAAGGGATTGCTTTGGGTTGGGCTAAATGATGGATTTTTCTAATCTTTAAGCCGAAACGTTGATTGATCTTGAGGCTGACAGCAGGTTTTCCTCCTGCAGTACTGCAGAGCGTAGTTCCTCCTGCAGTACGGCAGAAAACGTTAAATTATGTTTTTCTCGAGCTTTACCACGACTTACAACTTTGAAAGCTCATTTAAAGATTCCAGAAGCAGCAATCAGTTGGAAAATGAGCTTAGAGACAGGAGAAATACTCAAGAATCACTTCCAAAAATTCCATACGGATTCATTGAGTTCTTTCTGAGCTAGACTCTCAGAAGTGAGTCGCTATAATCCTGCAGCGAGTCTTGCCAAACCCGTTAGCAATTGTAATGCTAAAGGATGATCAACGGTTCATGGCCACTTGGATGATCAACGGAAATCAGGGAAAACCCAAAAACTCTTTTCAGGCAATCACACCTCAGTGCCCCGTTTCAACGTTCACGTCAAGTTAGATTTCGTCAAATTGATGACCGTGGTGAGCTCAAATTCGACTTTTTCGTTCAAGTCGGCGAAAAAGTCGGTTATAAAATCGACGATAAAGTCGGCCATAAAGTTCACTAAAGCTTTTTCACTCATTCAATCAATGCCAAGCCAAGCTAAGCCAAGCCAAGCCAAGCTAAGCCAAGCCAAGCCAAGCCAAGCCAAGCCAAGCCAAGCCAATCCAATCCAATCCAATCCAATCCAATCCAATCCAATCCAATCCAATCCAATCCAATCCAATCCAATCCAATCCAATCCAATCCAATCCAATCCTTTCAGAACGAAGAAAGTGAGCAAATCGGGCTACTCCTGGAGATCTTCTATGTAAATTTTCGGAAATTTTCAGAGATTTTCTTAAATCAAATTTCATTTCAGAAATAAAGTTCAGATTTGGGTGGATCCGCGTCTTTCCTGGCGTCCAAAGGATCACGGTGGAATCGAGAGACTTTACGTGAACTATAAAGATGTCTGGATTGTGGAGAACACGATTTCGGAAGCGTATTTGAGCGTTTCTAAGCGAAAAGTATCGATTTCAGCTCAATTGTGGCTGACTATTTGGACGATCACCGGAAACCGGTGAAAATCTTTGCCAATGGGACAGTCTCATATCTGCACAAGTTCTATGCGGAGGTGACGTGCAAATTGGAGGTGCAGGGAGTATTTCGGAAGCGTATTTGGAAAATTAGCTATCTAAAAGTACTATTTTTGAATATTCGGACAAAGGGGGCGGGGCAAAGGAGGCGCGGCGCGTATAAAAGGTCTTTGTAGCCCCGCCCCTTTTGCCAATCCAACTTTGAACTCAAATATCTTGGGATTGGGCTGTCCAATCTAAATGTTCTTGACATCATTAGATGCGCCAAGTCTTTCTCTATCGATTGGTACCAAAACTATCAAAATTGGACAGCCCAACACCAAGAAATTTGAGCTCAAAGTTGGATTGCCAATGGAAAGGAAAAAATGCCAATGGAAAGGGAAGCGTATTGGAAAATTAGCTATCTAAAAGTACTATTTTCAGATGTTCGGACAAAGGGGGCGGGGCAAAGGCGGCGCGGCGCGTATAAAAGGTCTTTGTAGCCCCGCCCCTTTTGCCAATCCAACTTTGAGCTCAAATTTCTTGGTGTTGGGCTGTCCAATTTTGATAGTTTTGGTACCAATCGATAGAGAAAGACGCGGCGCATCTAATGATGTCAAGAACATTCAGATTGGACAGCCGAACACCAAGATATTTGAGCTCAAAGTTGGATTGACAAAAGGGGCGGGGCTAGGAGGACCTTTTATACGCGCCGCGCCTCCTTCGCCATTGGCAATCTAACGTTGAGCTCAAATATCTTGGTATTGAGCAAAATTGGACAGCCGAACACCAGGATATTTGATCTCAAAGTCTATTATATTTGCAATGGCTTATTCTCTGTTATTTTTAACTTTTGCTATTGCTATTGAGCTCAAATATCTTGGGATTGGGCGATCCAATTTAGATATTCTTGGTATCATTAGATGTACCACGTCTTTCTCTGTCGATTAGTATAAAAACAATTCAGATTGGACAGCTCAACACCAAGATATTTAAGCTCAAAGTTAAGGCCAATTGCAAAGGGGCGGGGAGTCCACAATCTGTCTGACAATGAGTAGATCTTGTAAATAGCCTAGTAAACGTCCGGTATCAAGCCTGATCCGGTATCAAGCCTGGTCCGGTACCTAGCTTACCCTGGATCTCTGCTTTAGTGCTAGGACCGACCCCAATTTGATCCGATTCTAGTGCTAGACTCAAACTTTGTCTCGCTTCTAAATCTAGAGAATCTTTTCAGCTCTCGCATTTCCCATTCGATCGCCAAGTTTGTCCGATTTTTATGATGGCCATGTCTTTCGATTTCACCGAAATCTCGATGACAACAGAGATTGAGGATATGGAATTGAAGTGTGCGGTGAGTGAGCTAAACTTTGATCAGAGCTAGATCTTGCCTTGAACCTGAGCCTTGTTTCAAGATCAATAGCTCCAGAATTCCAGAGCACCGCCCAATGGATCCTGGAAAGCGTCAAGACCGATGTGACCCTGTACAACTATTCGACGAATCTTCTCGATATTGTGAGTCGTCTAAAACTTGCTATAGTATCCCAAGGCTTGAATTCAGCTCAGGGTTACTGTAAGTGCTTAGCTCTGGTTACTGTAGGCTTCGCGATACTGTAGGAGCTAGAGAAACATGTATTAGGGTTTGATTTGGTACTGGATGAAGCCTAGTCTGGGCTAGAAGACTGGACTACGGGACTGAACTGGATCAATCCTGATCTGGACTAGGAGACTGGACTGGATCAAGCCTAGTCTGGACTAAGGACTGGACTGGATCAAGCCTAGTCTGGACTAAGGACTGGACTGGATCAAGCCTAGTCTGGACTAGGAGACTTGACTAAGAAACTGGACTGGACTAGGAGACTGGATGGACCAAGCCTGGTCTGGACTAGGAAACTGGACTGGATCAAGCCTGGTCTGGACTAGGAGACTGGATGGACCAAGCCTGGTCTGGACTAGGGGACTGGACTAGATCAAGCCTGGTCTGGACTAGGAGACTGGACTAGATCAAGCCTGGTCTGGACTAGCCTGGCCTAGACATACAACCAGGATTACTGTAACTCAGGAGGTTACTGTGCACCGTAGTTACTGTGCTACTAGGCCACTGTAGTTACTTCCACAGTTTGATTACTGTATTTCCTTGCAATCCTAGATTACTGAATCCCAGATACACTGTATAATTACTGTAGCTCCTAGAATGGGTCTCTGTGGATTACTGTAGTCTGTAGATATTGTAGTCTGTAGTCTGTAGTCTGTAGTCCTGTAGATATTGATTTCCAGGCCACCTTCAGCCTCTCCATTCGTCGTCAACCTCTCTACTACTTGCACGTGATCGTTCTCCCCTGTTTGATCATCTCGATTTTATCCATTGAAGGCATTTTCTCAGTGCATGAGGGACAAGAGAAGAAGCTTGAGAAAGTGAGAAATTTGTTTGAGAAATTTCCTTGAAAACTTCCTTGAGAAATTCCCTTGAAAAACTTCCTTGAGAAATTTGACTTTTAAATGCAGCTTCTTCTTCTTTAAATGACTTCTTTCAGCTTACAATCGGTTTGACGAGTCTGATGGCGATGACGGTTTTGCTGGAAATCGTCGCCTCGTCGATCCCAAAAACGAACACTTTCCCATTGCTGGGTACGATACAGTACTGTTCACACTTTGCTCTACGATTCTAAAGGGTTTAGACTTGGCCAAATACGGTATAGGACTGGGATTACTGAGAAATTGGGGATTATGATAACTACAGTAACTCGGTGGACTACAGTAACTACAGTAACTCGGTTGATCGTAGGGTCCGGTAATCTGGAATGGGATTACGGTAGGCCAGGATAGGGTCCGGTAATCTGGGATGGGATTACGGTAGTCCAGGAGAGGGTCCGGTGATCTGGGATGGGATTACGGTAGTCCAGGATAGGGTCCGGTAATCTGGAAAGGGGTTCCGGTGGTCCGGGATAGGGTCCGGTGATCTGGAATGGGATTACTGTAGTCCAGGGTAGGGTCCGGTGATCTGGGATGGGATTACGGTAGTCCAGGATAGGGTCCGGTAATCTGGAATGGGATTACTGTAGTCCAGGATAGGGTCCGGTAATCTGGAAAGGGGTTGTGGTAGTCCAGGATAGGGTCCCATAAGCTGGAATGGGATTACGGTAGTCCAGGATAGGGTCCGGTAATCTGGAATGGGATTACTGTAGTCCAGGGTAGGGTCCGGTGATCTGGAAAGGGGTTCCGGTGGTCCGGGATAGGGTCCGGTGATCTGGAATGGGAATACGGTAGTCCAGGATGGGGTCCGGTGATCTGGGATGGGATTACGGTAGTCCAGGAAAGGTTCCAGTGATCTGGAATGGGATTACAGTAGTCCGGCAGGTAATCGAATTGATTCAGGTTTTCAAAATCTTCGAACCATTATCTTCGAAGCTTCGAATCGAATGGCTTCGATTTCTAAAGTCAAATCGAATCGATTTGATTCGATTCGTTTTGTTTGGATTCGATTCGATTCGCTTCAAGACCCATTTCTAGTGCAGGGCTACTGTAAATGGAGACTACGATAGCTTGTGCCCATTCCAGTCCATTACAGTGCCCATTCCAGGGATCTACGTGACAATTTGTCTGTTCAACATCGGTCTCGCTTGCCTCGTGCAAGTCACGATTCCAATTGAAAATGAATTGGATTGGAGATTGGAAAGGAGATTGGAAGGGAGAATGGAAAGGAGAACAAAAAGGGATTGGCGAGAATGCGCGCGAAGAGTTTTCACTCGAAATTTCGCTTTACATTCGGTTTTTCAACTCGTAAACGTTTGCAATTTTGGCGTTTTGTTGTCATTTTGGAAATAAAATGGAAATAAAATATTAAAATCAAAAAGAATAAAGTCTAAAACTTCTAAAAAAGTCCAAAACCCTTTCACAATTCGTTTTTTCACAATTCTTTCACAAAAATAACAGCTAAAATTGAATCGATAAGTTGCGAATTGCGAAAAATTGGCTCGTTTTGAGGAATGGGATCATTTTGCGAATTTCCGAGGGTTGAAAATCAGCCGCCTGATTAGCTGCTCCTAATCGGATCACTCGAGAAGGTGAAAGTCTCTTTCTTGCTGATTTTCCCCGTTTTCCAATCATTTCCTAACGATTTTCTGTCTTTTTTGATTGCTATTTAGTGGACTTTATTGACAGTATCCCTTAAGGGGAGCAGGAAACACCATCAATCCTGTCCTCGACTTGAACTCGCCTCAATGCTCATAAAATCTAAAATCATCCTCGTTAGAGGTGATCCTGGAAGTCACACTACTTTTCAAAAAAGAGAAATGATGGGGTCACACAAGAAAAATAGGACTAAAGTATGCTCAGAATTTGTCTGGGGATACTGTAGTCCTCTGTTTGGCCAAATTTCAAATCTTTTCACATTTTCTTCAATCCTGGAAGTCACACTACTTTTTAAAAAAGAGAGATGATGGGGTTACACATCAAAACTACAGTATGCTACCGACTACAGTATGCTCAGAATTTGTCTGGGGATACTGTAGTCCTCTGTTTAACCAAATTTCAAATCTTTTCACATTTTCTTCAATCCTGGAACGCACACTACTTTTTAAAAAAGAGAGATGATGGGGTTACATATCGAAACTACAGTATGCTACAGACTACAGTATGCCCAGATTTTGTCTGGGCATACTGTAGTCCTCTGTTTGATCAAATTTCGGATCTTTTCACATTTTCTTCAATCCTGGAAGTCACACTATTTTTTAGTAAGGAGAAATGATGGGGTCACCCATCAAAACTACAGTATGCTACAGACTACAGTATGCTCAGATTTTGTCTGGGCATACTGTAGTCCTCTGTTTGACCAAATTTCAAATCTTTTCACACTTTCGTCAATCCTGGAAGTCACACTACTTTTTAAAAAAGAGAGATGATGGGGTCACACACCAAAAATGGGACTACAGTATGCTCAGATTTTGTCTGGGCATACTGTAGTCCTCTGTTTGGCCAAATTTCGGATCTTTTCACATTTTCTTCAGTCCTGGAAGTCACACTACTTTTTAAAAAAGAGAGATGATGGGGTCACCCATCAAAACTACAGTATGCCCAGATTTTGTCTGGGCATACTGTAGTCCTCTGTTTGGCCAAATTTCGGATCTTTTCACATTTTCTTCAGTCCTGGAAGTCACACTACTTTTTAAAAAAGAGAGATGATGGGGTCACCCATCAAAACTACAGTTGCCCAGATTTTGTCTGGGCTCTGTAGTCCTCTGTTTGGCCAAATTTCGGATCTTTTCACATTTTCTTCAGTCCTGGAAGTCACACTACTTTTTAAAAAAGAGAGATGATGGGGTCACCCATCAAAACTACAGTATGCTACAGACTACAGTATGCTCAGATTTTGTCTGGGCATACTGTAGTTCTCTGTTTGATCAAATTTCAAATCTTTTCACATTTCCTTCAATCCTGGAACGCACACTATCTTCTCGATATCTCGAAACAAGACGAAGCCTTAGATCAAAACAAAACACTTTTCTCTTTTCGGCTTTCTTTGATTGTGATCTGAGTGGGTCAATTCCTTTCCACTAATCCCTTTTCGCAAAATAGAAATCACCGCTTTTCCACTCATTTGTCAAACTTTTTTCCTTTTCACACCTTTTCCATTTTCCCCCTTTTCCCATCGCAATCCCAAAATCCCGAATTTCTCAATCTCAAATTTTTGAATTTTTTCCTTATCATCCCAATTTCGAAACTTTCTTTAAAAATCCCAATACTGACATCCAGAACCAACGCTTCATTTCTAATTTTTTATTTTTAAATCACAGATCTCAAGATTTAAAGCCAAACTCAATTTCGCCATATCAAATTTGGTCAAAAGCTATTTTAAAACCTTGAAAACGAATTATTTCTCCCTAGTGCCTGCCAGATTGAGGATTTTGCGAAAAAAGCAATTTCATTGGCACCATTTTTCGGTTGGCACCGTTGGCACCATCAAGTACCCTAAAGTCGCGAGTATAAGTTCTGTTTGGTTATCGCATGCAAATTGACGGCTGTCTCCGGTGCGGTGTGTCGAGGGTTCGAACCCCGCTGCAGCAGTACTTTTTTGCTTTTTAAGAACAATAATAGAAGTTAATTTATTGAGGGTTATAGCAATTTTTTGCTGTTATTTGTTATTGGAACCGTATTGGAACCGTATTAGATCAAAATAGGAACCGTATTGGAAGCGTGTTGGAACCGTCTTGGAACCGTATTGGAACCGTATTGGAAACTTAAAAGGAACCGTTTTGGAACCGTATTGGAACCGTATTGGAAACTTAAAAGGAACCGTATTGGAACCGTATTGGAACCGTATTGGAAACTTAAAAGGAACCGTTTTAGAACCGTATTGGAACCGTATTGGAACCGTATTGGAACCGTATGGGAACCGTATTGGAACCGTATTGGTACCGTATTAGATCAAAATAGGAACCGTATTGGAACCGTATTGGAAACTTAAAAGGAACCGTATTGGAACCGTATTGGAAACTTAAAAGGAACCGTATTGGAACCGTATTGGAACCGTATTGGAACCGTATTAGATCAAAATAGGAAGCGTATTGGAACCGTATTAGAACCGTATTGGAACCGTATTGGAAACGTATTGGAAACGTATTAGATCAAAATAGGAGCCGTATTGGAAGCGTGTTGGAACCGTCTTGGAACCGCATTGGAACCGTATTAGATCAAAATAGGAAGCATATTCGAACCGTATTAGATCAAAAACCGTATTGGAACCGTATTAGATCAAAATAGGAAGCGTATTCGAACCATATTGGAACCGTATTGGAACCGTATTGGAACCGTACCTAAATTTGGTTCCTTATCTTTCTAAAATGGGTTCGTTATCTCTCTAAATTTGGTTGAAAGTAAATGTTTCAACTTTCCACAAAAGAAAAGCTTTTTTTGTAGAGCAATGAACCGTATTGAAACCGTATTAGATCAAAAAAGGAGCCGTATTGGAACCGTATTGGAAACGTATTGGAACCGTATTGGAAACGTATTGGAAACGTATTGGAACCGGAAAGCGTGGCTGGGCGCGTCCGCCCTGCTCCTCTCGAGTGCTCAGTCTTATGGATCCCTCCCTGACCTCTTCATCCGTCCCTGGCCTCTTCATCCGGCCAAAGTCCACGTCGACGGTCGAAAGAGATGCTTTCCAGCGTCTTCTTCAACCCTATCGTCTGGATGTATCCATGCACATAACAAATAGCAATGGTGATAGACTGTCACCCTTTAGTATCCCGCGCTCCAAGAACAATAATACAACTTTATATAACAATAAAAATGTATAAAAACCCAACAAAAAGAAATTCAAAGCAATTAAAGCGAATGTAAATAAAGGCAGAACTTATACTCGAGACTTTAGGGTAATCATTTGTAATTTTTTATTTTTAAATCACAGATCTCAAGATTTAAAGCCAAACTCAATTTCCCGATATCAAATTTGGTCAAAAGATATTTTAAAACCTTGAAAACGAATTATTTGCCTCTAGTGCCTGCCAGATTGAGGATTTTACGAAAAAAGCAATTTCATTGGCACCATTTTTCGGCTCAGAATGGCTCTTGGCTCTTGGTGGAAAGTAGGGAAGTGAAACCGCAGAGCTGGTTTTTCTTACTTTCTTATTTTCTTCTTTTTCTCGTTTTTTTGATTCTCGAGACCTCTAGTGACATCCATAGTTTCTAAAAAAAATATGCAAATTTTATAGAATCTATTTTTTTCAGCAAAAAATTAGCATAGACTCGAAAATACCGTACCCATTTTTTCGTAACGGATCGGTAGCCTATTCTAAATCTCAGAAAATCTACAATGCTATCCAGATCCTCGAAAAATTAGCATCCCTTCCCGAGAAAATAATTCTAGTCAAAGAAAATCAACCAGTCCTAAAAGTGATATATGTCTAAAAATTTGCATGATCGGTAGCCTATTGTAAATCTCAGAAAATCTACAATGCTATCCAAATCCTCGAAAAATTAGCATCCCTTCCCGAGAAAATAATTCTAGCGCAAGAAAATCAACCAGTCCTAAAAACAATAAACAAATATCTAAAAATTTGCATTTATCTACGTAAATCTTGTGAAATCTTATTTTTATTTGAATTCCCGAATTATAAACCAACTTATCGCCTCAATCTTTCTCTTTTTCGCGTTCTCATTTGAACAGATCAATGGGGTAATGGGGAAAAAGAAAGGTGGAGAAAACAGATCTCGATCTTTTCCCCGCGAAATTTTTCCCCAATCCTCTATACACTTTCGTCGTGCATCATTATGGATCGCACAGTACAGAAAAGTGCTTTTAGAAAATGCAAATCTTTACTTTTCACTTTTGGCGCAGTGGTAGTGTTGGGGTTGGGGCGGCGGACTGATCCTGGGCCAGAGCCTGATCTTGATTCTGGTCCTGATCCTGGACCTGGGTCTAGGCCTGAGCCTGATCCTGGGCCAGAGCCTGATCTTGATTCTGGTCCTGATCCTGGACCTGGGTCTGGGCCTGAGCCTGATCCTGACCCTGGGCCTGTACCTCATCTTGTGCCTGAGCCTGGACCTGAGCCTTGTCCTGGACCTGAGCCTTGTCCTCTGACCTGTCCCTCTGCCTTCCTGGCTCTGAGCCTTGTCTGCTTGGCCTTGTCCTGGCTCTGGCCTGTCTGCCGGCCTTGTCCTGGCTCTGCCTGGCCTGAGCCTGAGCCTGAGCCTGAGCCTAAGCCTAAGCCCGAGCCTCATCCTGGGCCAGAGCCGGATCATCAGCCTGAGCCTGCGCCCGAGCCTCATCCTCATCTTGTGCCTGAGCCTGGGACTGATCCTGATCTTGATCCCTTGATCATGATCTTGATCCTGAGGCTGGACCTGATCCTGAACCTGAGCCTGATCCTGAGCCTAATCCTGAGCCTGAGCCTGAAGCTGACCCTGATCCTGAGCCTGAACCTGGTTCGATTCCCCGAGCTGCCACTACTTTTTGTTTTTCTCTTTTTTAAAAGTCTTTCTATAATCGTAAACTTTTCAGAAGCCTGGGCTCGATTAGTTGAATGGTGGTGGAAAGCTACGACTCGTCGCAACAGAAGATTCCACTGCTAATCGGCGGCCGGGAGCACTTGGTGAGTCAAAATGAGGGAATTCGATTTGAAAATAAGATTTAAATTCTAAAAATGGGCAAGCTGGAGGTCACACAACCTTTTGAGCGTGTAACTTTTTGGGGGGGAAATCGATTTCACCGCAGGTTTATTTTCTGGAAAGGGTTCAACCTCGAAAATTCCACAAAAAGCTTTCAATCAAAAATTCTCTTGGTTCAATGGTGATTTTGGAGCGCACATGACCCATAGTTGCCAAGAAATTTATAATTTAATGTTAGAAAAATTTTCTTAGCCAGGGGAAACAGTACGGTAGCCAGGGCGCGATTGGGAAAACGGTTTGAAGCCATTTAAATTCTAAAAACGGTCAAGCTGGAGGTCACGCAACGTTTTGAGCGTGTAACTTTTTGGGGGAAAATCGATTTCACCGCAGGTCTATTTTCTGGAAAAACCTCAAAAATTCCACAAAAAGCTTTCAAATCAAAAATTTTCCTGGTTCAATGATGATTCTGGAAGTCACTACATGAAATTCCATTAGAAAAACTTGATAGTTATTATATATAAAAAAAGCAGTATCTGTCAGTTTGTCTGTCTGTCTATCTGTCTGTCTGTTTGTCAGAGCTGTGTCTGTCCTACTCCTCCGTGCCTAGCGAGCCGTTTATAATAGCTTAGAATTCCATGTAGTTATGCAACATAACCGAAAGTGCTGACGCGGGTGGGAGTCGAACCGGGGTCGTCTGGGCTAGAGATAAAGGTGATCGCACTGCTAGAGTGGTTAGAAGTGCGCTAGAGTGGTTAGAAGTGCGCTAGAGTGGTTAGAAGTGCGCTAGAGTGGTTAGAAGTGCGCTAGAGTGGTTAGAAGTGCGCTAGAGTGGTTAGAAGTGCGCTAGAGTGGTTTGAAGTGCGCTAGAGCGGTTAGAAGTGCGCTAGAGTGGTTAGAAGTGCGCTAGAGTGGTTAGAAGTGCGCTAGAGCGGTTGGAAGTGCGCTAGAGTGGTTAGCAAGCCACTGTGTGTGCAAGTGCCAAGCCATAGCCGAATGGTTAACGCGTGCGTCTCTCAAACGAACGGAAGAGCGAGGTCACGGGTTCGACTCCTTTCTCGAATTCTTTTGCTTTTTTCTTTCAAAATTTCTTTTTCCTTTCTTTCCTTGACTCCATCGCTCACTTAACAGCTGCTCCAGATGGTCTAGTGGATAGTCTGCTAGTCTACTAAACCTATTACATCTTTTGTCCTCAAGTTCGAGTCCTACTCTCATCAAACTCTTTTCTCCATCTTTGAAGAGCTTGAACTCTGAGCTTTTCCAACGTTGACTAGAAGTGTTGTAGTGATTCTAAAAGCTTAAAACGAGCTCTATAAGATGGCGTATTCGCTTTTTAAAATTACTCTAATTTTTGACACATTTCGGCATCAACAAGAAAAACAGCGCTGAAAATTTTGTTTTTTCAAACCCTATTTTTCTCGACCTTTGAAGAGCTATAACTCGGAGTCTTTTAATTGTTGACTAGAAATGTTATAGTGATTTCTGAAATTCTGAAAGCTTAAAACGAGCTCTATAAGATGGCGTCCGCGCTTTTTTAAATTATTTTAATTTTTGACACATTTCGGCATCAACATTCAACTTGTGGGGTGAAAGAGGCAATCGGTTTGGTAATCTAACAAACTATCCACTACACCATGGAAGCAGAATTTCCGGCAAGCCATATAAAGAGCTCGAAATTGATTTTTTGCCGACTTTTGCTTTTTTTTTCTTTTCCCTTGTTAGTTATCTAGTTTTTAAGCTTTTTAATATTTTAGTCAGCTCCATTTTATTCTAGGCATTGGCCTGTCGATCAAATCCCCTTTGTTTCTTCAAAAGGTACACTTTGATGAAAGCGACCTTGACGGGGTGGCTTTGCGGAGTGGGAATAAAAGGCAAAGCAATGAGAATGAGAATGATCGAATTGCGACAAGGAGAGGGGCGAACGGTACAAGAAAAACTGACAAACAGTGATGCTGGATCGCAGTTTGAAGATTGGTGCTTGAAAAGAATCGATTTCTTTACGAAAAAAAGAAGATTTCTTTTCCTTGCAAGGCTCCATACAGGACTGGATCAAATTCTCAAAACTTTTACAGATTATTGGATAAATCTAGTACAGCGTTGTGCAATCTGGAACTCACACAAGTCATTAGCACGAGTGAATACCCGGTCAGAGACAAATACTAGCATGTCTCGGTGGAGATGGCTGTTGGTGGCGATTTCTCAAAGAAAGCCAAGAGATCGGTGAGAAAGAGACAAGAAAGCAAGCAAGCTGGAGGGCACGGGAGAGACTCAGAAAGCCGGGGGACCGGTTGCCAGTGATTTGCTTGGAGTCGAGGCTGGGTGGGAGAGCGGGGCGAGTACAGGAGGGTGGCAGGCTCCCCAGGCTCCCCAGCAATAATTTGACACTCGCAATGTCTCCCGTGACATCCAGCATTGCCAGATTTGCCAAGAAAAGCTATTATTTTCGTTGTAATTTCGTTGTTTTCGTTGAGATCTCATCATTTCGTCATTTTTCCGCTTTTTCCCAAATTCCGATCGTTTTTTGCGTCTAATTTACAATTGCTTGAAGGAATTTGATGGAATTTGATGGAATTTATTTGATGGAATTTGCTTAAATGCAAGTTTTTTTGCTTAAAATTGGTTAAATTTTTGTTTTTTCTTTGCCTTCGTACCGGAACTAGGCTAAAAAATAGCTAAAAATATAAAAAACGAAAATATAATGGCTATAAAAAATTTTCTACTCAGCCAAAAAGCTTGCCTAATAGCTCATTTTGTAGCCAATTTGATGTAGTTTCTTAAAGTAAAGCTACATTAAACATTTGTTCTTCAAAGCTAGGAGAAAGAGGACGAGGAACGAGTTCAGTTCGCTGTTTTCACATTTGAGAATTGCCCTGAATTTGTTCCTCGGCCTCTTTCTCCTACTTTCAACGAAAAATTATTTTAGATGGCTTTACTTTAAGAAACTACATAAAATTGGCTACAAAATGAGCTGTTAGGCAAACTTTTTGGCTGAGTAGAAAATTTTTTATAGCCATTTTTGAACCTAAACTTTGGGGGCTCAAAAAAAATTTTCTACTCAACCAAATGAGCTAATTTCAAAAATTTATTATAAAATATATGTATTATGAACATTTTTTATTTGGGTGACTTTTTGATTGGATGCCCGGAAATACCCTCATTCCATTCCCTGCACATCGCCAAATGCTCGTTGTACGATTGCTCGGAGCTCTCGTCGTCAAGGATTTGACTGGGTGGCTGAAAAATAAGTTTAGGCTTTAGTTTAGGCTTTAGTTTAGGCTTTAGTTAGGGCTTTAGTTAGGGCTTTAGTTTAGTTAGGGCTTTAGTTTAGATAGGACTTTAGTTATCCAGGGTCACGCTACGGTAGCTTAAATCATATTAAGTACGGGGCTCCTGAGCTAGGACCAGGCTCCTGAGCTCCTACCGGGGCTCCTGAGCTAGTACGGGGCTCCTGAGCTCCTACGGGGACTCCTGAGCTCCTACGGGGACTCCTGAGCTCCTACGGGGACTCCTGAGCTCCTACGGGGACTCCTGAGCTCCTACGGGGACTCCTGAGCTCCTACGGGGACTCCTGAGCTCCTACCGGGACTCCTGAGCTCCTACGGGGACTCCTGAGCTCCTACGGGGACTCCTGAGCTCCTACCGGGACTCCTGAGCTCCTACGGGGACTCCTGAGCTCCTACGGGGACTCCTGAGCTCCTACCGGGACTCCTGAGCTCCTACGGGGACTCCTGAGCTCCTACGGGGACTCCTGAGCTCCTACCGGGACTCCTTTGCTCCTACGGGGACTCCTGGCTCCTACGGGGACTCCTGAGCTCCTACCGGGACTCCTGAGCTAGTACGGGCTCCTGAGCTCCTACGGGGACTCCTGAGCTCCTACGGGGACTCCTGAGCTCCTACCGGACATTTTTATAGCCATTTTTGAACCTAAACTTTGGGAGCTCGAAAAAAATTTTCTACTGAACCAAATGAGCTAATTTCAAAAATTTATTATAAAATATATGTATTATGAACATTTTTTATTTGGGTGACTTTTTGATTGGATGCCCGGAAATACCCTCATTCGTTTGTGGCTAGTCTTAGTCGGCTGAATTTCGTAAACGGCTACGACATATAGTTAATCTCGATATTTTATCGTTCAGAGTCTCTTGTGCGTTCCATAATTTGCATATCTGGTCTTATTTCTTTTAAAATAATACAGTAACGCCTTTTTTTGAAGCCAATCTTTGAAGCTGGTATTTGATCTTTTAAAAATTTCCATTTCAGCTCTCCAAAATTTGCATTTATCCTCTGTGTGTTCCAGATTTTCCAAAAAATCCATTTCCTTCTTGTTCAAGTTTAGAGAAACTGCTAAAAAGCCTTTGATTGCTAGAGTAAGACGATTGCTAGAGTAAGACGATTGCTAGCGCATTAAAAATTTACATTTAAACTCAAATTTATTAGGTACTCCGGTAAATAACTGCGTTTTTCTTGATGATTTTCATTTGTAAATGTCTTTTTATCAAAAAACAATCAAATTAATCAAAATAAAAACCGTTAAAATCAATACAATTTTGCCAACGAGTAGCGATGCTGCTGCAGCGATCGAAAAGGTCAGTTTTAAGCGAGAAAAAGCCAGTTTTTCGATCGCTTCCGCAAAAAAAAGTCGGGTTGTCTAGAGGCGATGAAGTCTTTGATAGCATTTTTCACCGGTTTCGTTCTTGAAAATTTTGTCTACAACGTAACGAAGTGGTAATCTGTTGGAGAAAGATCTGGAGAATTGGATGAGAAAGAGCTTCTATCTCTGTGAAGGAAGAGCTTCGATCTCTGCAAAGGAAGAGCTTCGATCTCTGTGAAGGAAGAGCTTCGATCTCTGAGAAGGAAGAGCTTCGATCTCTGTGAAGGAAGAGCTTCGATCTCTGTGAAGGAAGAGCTTCGATCTCTGAGAAGGAAGAGCTTCGATCTCTGTGAAGGAAGAGCTTCGATCTCTGAGAAGGAAGAGCTTCGATCTCGGAGAAGGAAGAGCTTTGGCTTCAATAACTTGTCTTCAATCATCATTAATAAGTCTTAGACGGCCGTGACTCTGCTTGTCATCAAGATCCTCATCCTTGTCATCATCAGAATCCTGCATTTGATCTCTGTGAAGGAAGAACTCTAAACTTGGCAAGCAATTGAGGGTCTTTAAAGATCTAGATTCTGGCTAGCATTGTCCTGCAACAGAATTGTCTTTGATCAAAGACGATTGATCGATCGATTCGCTTCTCCATTCGCTTCTCCATTAGCTTCTCCATTCGCTTGCCCATTCGCTTGTCCATTCGCTTGCCCATTCGCTTGTCCATTCGCTTGTCCATTCGCTTCTTCATTCGCTTCTCCATTCGCTTCTCCATTCGCTTCTCCATTCGCTTCTCCATTAGCTTCTCCATTAGCTTGTCAATCGCTTCTCCATTAGCTCCCATTTGCCCCATTAGCTCTCCATTCGCTCCCATTCGCTGTCCATTCCTTCTTCATTCGCTCTCACCTCTCCATTCGCTCTCCATTCCTTCTCCATTCGCTTCTCCATTAGCTTCTCCATTAGCTTGTCAATCGCTTCTCCATTAGCTTCTCCATTTGCTTCTCCATTAGCTTCTCCATTCGCTTCTCCATTCGCTTGTCCATTCCTTCTTCATTCGCTTCTTCATTCGCTTCTCCATTCGCTTCTCCATTAGCTTCTCCATTCGCTTCTCCATTAGCTTCTCCATTCGCTTGCCCATTCGCTTGTCCATTCGCTTCTTCATTCGCTTGTCCATTCGTTTGTCCATTAGCTTGTCCATTCATTTCTCCATTCGTTTCTCCATTCATCTCTTCACTTGTTTCTCCATTCGTTTGCCTTTATGTCGAGTACCTAAAATTAATCATTATTTCGATAAATAAAATTATACGGCATTGCAAAGAAAGGATTTAAACAATTTTACGTTTAAAAAAAAGGGTAAAAAAATCCGTATTGAAGAAACTCAGAAACAGAAACAGAAACAGAAACAGAAACAGAAACACTACCGGGAACGAAGTTCGGGGTGGGGGGCACATTCTTAAAAACAGGCAAAGGTAGTTGGAGCGGGTGGGCCAAAAATTTACATTAAAAAAAACGCACATTAAATTTTACTTTCTTGAGTACCTAATATCTACTCAATACAACCTGTGCGCTCCATAATATTCAAAATTTTGATTTACTACTCGAAAAGGTGTCGGAAAGGGGTGTGAATTGGGGTGAACGTCGAAATCCCCAAAATCCTTGAACTGTTATTCCGTATTCCTTTAGCCTGGGGAAAAGGGAAGAAGGGAAAAGGGAAGAGGGTGACAATACCCGCACTGTCCTAGTTACGACCCATCTTTTCCTTTCTTTTCCTTTCTTTTCCTTTCTTTCCCCTTTTCTCAGCACCGGATCTCCCAGTCTCAACTCCATATTCCAAATCCTAAATCCCATCATCTACATATCAAAATTTTACATCCAACACCTATTGTGACATCCAGGATTAACATATCTTAGTTTAAAATCGCTTTTTCATTTACGGTTATCGGTAAATAGTTCCATTCTTAAACCTCGATCCTGGATGGCACAAATCCTAAATCCCAGCATTTACATATCAAAATTTTACATCCAACACCTATTGTGACATCCAGGATTAACATATCTTAGTTTAAAATCGCTTTATCATTTACCTTTACCGGTATATAGCTCCATTCTTAAACCTCGATCCAAACCTTTTTTCAATTTTCATTTCTTTAATTTCTTTCTTATTTTTTTCGTTTTTGTGACATCCAGGATTAACATATCTTAGTTTAAAATCGCTTTATCATTTACCGTTATCGGTATATAGCTCCATTCTTAAACCTCGATCCAAGCCTTTTTTCAATTCATTTTTTACAATTTTTTAACAATTTTTTTCGTTTTTGTGACATCCAGGATCGACAAAAAATCGAATTTTAACGAAAATTTACTTAACGATTTTTAAAATTTCATTGCCAACTCGTTTCTGAACCCAATCACTCCCGCATCTCCAGTAATTTCTTTCAAAACATCTCCAATAATTTGTTTTCCTAAAAAAACCCAAATGTTTACGCTGGCCAGGAGCCAAGATTGAAGAAAAATTGAGCGATTTAGCGAAAAAACGGATATAATTGTGTTTTTGGGAGGAAATTTTTGCCTTTTTTGACTCAGGCTGACCTTGAGTGCTTGTAAAAAGCCAAAAACCGGTCGATAAATGGCGGAAAGTTCAAGCTGGAGGTCACACTATGAAAGTGAGTCATCAAAAAATAAAAATCTCACATTTTATCTTTGGTCAAGTAGTTAGCGAGTTGGGCTACGAGTCAGAGGACCCTGGTTCGAGTCCGCTAAGGGTAGAAATTTTTTTCAAAACGCAGAAAAACAAAATTTTTCGATTACATGAGTTCCAAGATGGCATTTGTTGAAATGTTTTTTTGAAATTTCGGCAGGAAATTGGGAGAAAATCGGGAGAAGAGGAAAAGTGACGGTTTTTCATCGAAATTTCATCGAAATTGAAGATTTCTCTTCTCTCCAATGCGATTTTTACAATGTTTCTCATTTTTGCCGAGTATTCGGCTATACACTTGAGTATCTTTTGTTGCTGAGTTTCTCAGAAGTGACAAATGAAAGTTTAAATGGAGATTTTGTTTCAAGTTTGGGGCTCTACATCTTTTAGCTGTTGCGGAAATGCCATTCTAAAGTCAGTTTTGCATATCCTGGATGTCACGCTAGCTACTGAGCTTAAAAATTCTACCACTTAACAAAGAAAAAGAAAACTCGTTGACTGATTTGAAGTACATGGTAATAAGTCGGTTTACCTGAATTCAAATTGGATTTTGAGATTTTTTTCGTCGAATCTGGATGTCACCCTACTTCTTTACAAAATTAGAAAACCCAATAAAGCCAATAAAAAAAAGTTTGATTTGAGTTGGGTAATGCATCCGAGCTCTACCCCGGCTCTACCCACAAATCGAGGCAAAGACTTTTCCAAGTCGCTTTTCCGCTTCAGTGCTTTCCAGCATTCAACTTTCACCTAGAAAAGTATTTTGTCCCTTTGACAAGTTGAGGAGAATTTCGGGGAACTCGTTTTTTTTGAGTTTCTCGCTTTTCTTGCCCCTCCAACTCCTAGAATTGGCTGAAAAATTGCTTTTCGCGTTTCCTGGAACGCATAGATTAACTTTTATTTGGGGAATTTCATCGTTTTTGACTTTTTCCTGTACAGAATTTTCTGATTTTTGGTACTGTTGTAAAAAATGGAAATTTCAAAATTGAAATACGTTTTTGAGACTTTTTTTGGCTATTCTGGAAGTCACACTAAACTTTCCGATAGAGAATTTTTCTTGAAAAGAGTTTTAAAATTTTTGATTTTTTTTTGCTTTACCAGATCCTTGGCGTTTATGGCCCTAAATAAAGAAAAATGAATTGAAAACGATTTCCAAATGTCTTTCTGGAAGGCACAGAATCTCTAGATTTCGTCAAATTCCCATTTTCTTATCTTTTTCGATTTTCGAATTTTAAATGCAAATTTTTGTCTTTCAGGCTTTGGCTTTTAAATGCAAATTTGTTTTAATTTTAATTAATTTTTTAAGTGCTAATTTTTTTAATTTTAATTAATTTTTTAAAATGCTAATTTTTTTAAAATGCTAATTTCTTTTAAATGCAAATTTCTTTTAAATGCAAATTTCTTTTAAATGCAAATTTCTTTTAAATGCAAATTTCTTCTAAATGCTAATTTCTTCTAAATTTCAAATTTCATCTTTTGGCTTTAGAATCAGTCCATAATCCCCAGTGAATGCCAGGACTTACGAAAATATTCATATGAAACCGAATCGACGGCGAACTCTTGTGCAATGGAAGCACAAAGCGAGCTCGGTGCTCTCGCTGGCTTGGGATCAGGTAGAAGAGAGAAGTTAAGCAAGAAAATGGCCGTTCTGGAAGGCACGAGGGAGGTTGAGATAAAATTTAAAGTTCAAAGCCTGCATTTTGAGGCCCAAGTTAGGCTTGAGCACGCTATCCATGTACAGGCCGTCTATACAGGGTTTACTCGTCCTAAAAATGCTTTACCGAGCAAATGGGACGGTTACAGGGTACTGTAGCAGGGCTCTAGGGTCCTAGCCACTACAATAGTGTACTATGAACAGGTTTGCTGCACTGGTGCATTAGGTGTACTGGACCAGAGGTGCTAGATAATGTTTTTTAAGTTTCGTATAACTACCGTAATCCCGATCTACTGTGTGACAGCCAGATTTCAGAAATAATACGGTAGATTATCCAATTTGTGATGGATTTCCCCAGAAACGGGGCCAGTCCTGAATCCTGTTGGGGTGCACCAGCAGTTTTTCTAAAAAGTGGATACAGCTACCGTAGCCGGGATCAATCTACTGTGTGACAGCCAGATTGTCCGAATAATACGGTAGATTATCCAATTTGTGATAGATTACCCCAAAAACGGCGCCAGTCCTGAATCATGTTTGAAAGCTGGGGTGCAAGTGAAGACTGAGTCCAGCTACCGTTATCTCAATCAACTGTGTGATAGCCAGATTTTCGAAATAATACGGTAGATTATCCGCTTTGTGATGGATTTCTCTAGAAACGGGTCCAGTCCTGAAACCTGTTGGGGTGCTAGTTTGTCTAAAAAGTGGATACAGCTACCGTAGCCGGGATCAATCTACTGTGTGACAGCCAGATTGTCCGAATAATACGGTAGATTATCCAATTTGTGATAGATTTCCCGAAAAAGGGTCCCAGTCCTGAATCCTGTTTGAAAGCTGGGGTGCAAGTGAAGACTGAGTCCAGCTACCGTTATCTCAATCAACTGTGTGATATCCAGATTGTCCGAATAATACGGTAGATTATCCAATTTGTGATAGATTTCCCGAAAAACGGCGCCAGTCCTAAATCGTCTACTTCAATTTGAGCCACTCACCCCCTGCCGCTCAATCTTACCCGCTGATTTTTGATGCGATCTCATTTGGAGTACTTGTTTGTGCATATTTGGCACCGGCGACTCGTTTGGCGGCCTTGTAAAACATTTTTGTTTACGCAAAACGCTAGCAAAAACTACTTAACAAAATGCACTTTCGCTCTTCCCTGAAATTCTCAGGAATTTTTGTATCTTTTAACTTTTCAAAGTCAAATCTGCCAATCCTGGCTTACATTTTGGCCGTATCGCTCAAAATTTTAACAATTTTTCAAAAGGAAAAATTGATGATGGAGGCAGTAAGAGTTGGGTGGAAACGCACGCGATCTAGTGCACTAATTGGTCCAAAAGTATTTGAAAACCTCAAGCTGGATGTCATTCTGTTTAAAGAATATCAAAACGCGCGCGAAAGTGAGCTTTTGTGCCAGGTGGTTTTTGAGAATCAAGTTGGTGGCGGTTGGTAAAAACTGAGGGCTTGTCTGAAAAATCTGATTTGAATAAAGGCTTAGCTGGATAGCACAGGAGGTATTAGAAAGGAAAAACCCGAGTGTTTGTTAGAATTTGGGCCAGGTGGTTTTTGAGAATCAGGTTGGTGGCGGTTGGTAAAAACTGAGGGCTTGTCTGAAAAATCTGATTTGAATAAAGGCTTAGCTGGATAGCACAGGAGGTATTAGGAAAGGAAAAACCCGAGTGTTTGTTAGAATTTGGGCCAGGTGGTTTTTGAGAATCAGGTTGGTGGCGGTTGGTAAAAACTGAGGGCTTGTCTGAAAAATCTGATTTGAATAAAGGCTTAGCTGGATAGCACAGGAGGTATTAGAAAGGAAAAACCCGAGTGTTTGTTAGAATTTGGGCCAGGTGGTTTTTGAGAATCAGGTTGGTGGCGGTTGGTAAAAACTGAGGGCTTGTCTGAAAAATCTGATTTGAATAAAGGCTTAGCTGGATAGCACAGGAGGTATTAGAAAGGAAAAACCCGAGTGTTTGTTAGAATTTGGGCCAGGTGGTTTTTGAGAATCAGGTTGGTGGCGGTTGGTAAAAACTGAGGGCTTGTCTGAAAAATCTGATTTGAATAAAGGCTTAGCTGGATAGCACAGGAGGTATTAGAAAGGAAAAACCTGAATGTTTATTAGAATTTGGGCCAGGTGGTTTTTAAGAATCAGGTTGGTGGGAGTTGGTAAAGACTGAGAAGTTGTCTAAAAAATCTGATTTGCAAAAAGGCTTAGCTGGATAGCACAGGAGGCATTAGAAAGGAAAAACCCGAGTGTTTATTAGAATTTCTCGAATTTGGCTTTCGACTGAGAGTCGTTCATTATCTCTCGATCTATTTAGTCTATTTGAATGAGGGGAATCGCGAGAATCGCCTTGCTGGAGTGCAGGCGATTCTCGCGAGCGAGATCGCCGGCTCTTTATGTCTCATTTTCTCATTTGCGCATTTCCCCTTCCCCACTTTCTCCAATTCCGGATCACTTTCTTCCCCAGTGCTAGCTCATCAGCAAATTATGAGCACTTTCACCGCTCGAAATCGGCTATCAATACCGTGTGCGCTCCAGATCACCCGAATAATCCCCTAGTTTTGCAAAATTAGCATTTGTTCTCTAGAAATTGCTTTAATAGCCGAGCCACCGTACTCAGTGTGAACAAAATTGAATTTCTCTTTCTGAAACCTTTCCAACTTGCTTTGTGACATCCAGAATGAACTCTGAGCTTGAAATTTTTTGCATTTCTCTTTTTCATTTGTCTCAAAATCGTGACGTGAACTTTTTGCCGAAGGATGACTTGAAAAACTCGCTTTTTTCGCTGTTGTGAAACGAAAAGAAAACGAGAAAAGCCTTGCTTTCGTCTCTGCCAAATCATACCATTCTTTTTCTCTAAGCAATACGACGACTTACCGCTTTTCGAGGCTGGACTTGACCTGGCTCGATTCCAATTTTGTCATTACCATTTTGTCATTACCATCACTTTGTTATTTCCAAATCAATACTGTGTGCGCTCCAGATCACCCGAATAATCCCCTAGTTTTGCAAAATCAGCATTTGTTCTCTAGAAATTGCTTTAATCATCGAGCCACCGTAGTCAGTGTTAACAAAATTGAATTTCTCTTTCTGAAACCTTTCCATCTTGCTTTGTGACATCCAGAATGAACACTGAGCTTGAAATTTGGCTTTACTGACAACTGGCTTTACTAAAAAAGCCTGGCTTTACTGCTATTGAGTTTATTGGCAAAGATCGGTTGCCACTCTCATAGAAAATCCTCGGTTTTTCTGTCATCTGTCAGCTAATCTGTCAGCTAATCTGTCAGCCAATCAATCAGCCATTTTTGGAGCTCTTCTTTAGAATCAAAGCATTTATTGCCCAAATCCAAACCAAATCCAAACCAAATCCAAACCAAATCGTTGCTCATTACCCGGAATAAGTAATCAAATGTTGTAAGATCCGAGCTGTATTCTGGATGGGCTATCACCAAGTGAGTAGAACAAGAAACAGCATCATCATCATCATCAATCTAGCATCACTGATTTTTCTCTTTGAGGTCTTTCTCTGGCAAAGATTTAACTGATTTAACTGACTTGTCAAGTTGTCAAGTCGGAGTACTACTCTCAATATAACGATTTTCGATATAACGATTTCGTGATTCCGACCGAATCGATGTATTTCACTGTATTTTATTTAGTATTGTCTTGCTATCCAAAAGTTTCCAGTACATAGGCTCTTCCAAGTCACAGAGCACCGAGAGTATAAACTTCTCATGCACATTTGGCTTGACGTTGGGTCCTAGCTTCCCCAGGCCCGTACCCAGGAGCCAGGCCCATACCCAGGAGTCAGGCCCATACCCAGGAGTCAGGCCCATACCCAGGAGTCAGGCCCATACCTAGGAGCCAGGCCCATGCCCAGGAGTCAGGCCCATACCCAGGAGCCAGGCCCGTACCCAGAAAAAGTTCTTAGAATCCATTTTCATCTCCCATCACAAGGGTAAAAAAGATTTGCGCTCGTATTGAGAAATTTATTGAGAATGTATGGAGAAAGTGGCGTTGATTTCTGACACGTTTCTACAGTTCAATAGCTTGTTCAATACCTAGTTCAATAGCTAGTTAAATAGCCAGTTCAACAGCTAGTTCAATATTTCAATAGCTTTCAATAACTAAAAGTTGCCAAATTCGAAATAACACAAAGCAAGGAAGTCCGGTTTTATTTTCTTTGAAAAATTGTTCTTGAAAATCAATTTGAAAATCAGTTTCAAGGCAACAGCTCTCTGTTTTGTTTACGAGTTTAGGGATCAATCGGAAAGCATTTTATTGGGTTGATGTCTCCTGATCAGCGTCAAAAATAACCCCTAGACACGCATTTTCAGAATCTTAGCAAAACCGCCATTTTTTGGCTCTGCCGCCCTTTACTAAAATAGCTGTAAAAACTTTTAGAAAAGAGATATCTCAAAACGCTTTTTGCCAATCGATCCGTCTTGGCTTAGTCTTAGCTTTAGAATGAGCTTTAGGATCAGCTAGCTAAACGTCAAATGTACTCTCCCAAAAAGGTACTCTCCCAAAAAATCGGAAACGACTTTTCCATCAACCCAATGCAATCAATCAAAAAGCATTTTCAAATTCGGTAGCCTGTTAAGCTAAGACTAAGCTAAGCTAAGCTAAGCAAAGCTAAGCTAAGACTAAGCTAAGCTAGGCTAAGCTAAGCTAAGACTAAGAAAAGCTAAGACTAAGAAAAGCAAAGCTAAGCAAAGCTAAGCAAAGCAAAGCTAAGCAAAGCAAAGCTAAGCTAAGCAAAGCAAAGCAAAGCAAAGCAAAGCTAAGCTAAGCAAAGCTAAGCAAAGCTAAGCAAAGCTAAGCAAAGCTAAGTAAAGCTAAGCAAAGCAAAGCTAAGCTAAGACTAAGAAAAGCAAAGCTAAGCAAAGCTAAGACCAAGCTAAGCTAACTAGGGAGAAAGCTAAGGGAGAAAGTTCAAAAAACAGAAATGATGTAAATTGGAGAATCTCTCTCTTCTCGGCTATCTTTTCACGCGATCTCTTTCTCATTATCAAAGTCGAAAATCTTTGCACAACCCGATTGATCGGTGCAATGAGCAATTGGGGCAAATAAAGCACTCTTCAAGACTTCAAGACTTCAAGATCTCCTTCAAACTCCCTCAATATTCCTCAATATCCCTCAATATTCTCCATTCTCCATTCTCCATTTTCAGATTCGAATGGGCCACACGCTTATCGAGAAACCCGGCGGTTTTGAGCGTTTCTGCGGCTACGCCCACGTACGAACACTGTCGATATGGATTGCTTTGCTGGAAGTGATCTATTTGATCTACCAGGTGGGCAAAGTTTCACTTTGGGAGGCACACTAGCGTTAGAACTTGAAATGCAGTAGTTCTCGTCGAAATATAGCAAGTCGAGTTCGGTGCTGCGTTACCATGACATTTTCTTTGTTTATCGGATTTTTTCACAGCTGAGCTTTGAGATTTGACCAAGCTGGAGCGCAGGATACGAGAATTACAAAAATCTGACTCTACTTGAGTACTGTAAAGATATTCAGTTCTAAAGACCCAGGACTGGCGTAAAATCTCGTAGCCAAAGCCGGCTTTCGAAAAAATCTTTCCATATTTACTCATCCTGGAATACAGGACACTGATTCTATAATTGACTAAGCCTAAGCAGTTCAATTCTCCAAGTCACTCCGAGATTACAGGACTGGCATAAAATCTCGTAGCCAAAGCCGGCTTTCGAAAAAATCTTTCCATATTTACTCATCCTGGAATACAGGACACTGATTCTATAATTGACTAAGACTGAGGGGTTCAATTCCCCAAGTCACTCCGAGATTACAGGACTGGCCCCAAATCTCGAGCCTGTAAAAGTTTAGCCCTAGTTTTTCCAATCAATTCTTCCACCCTGGAGCGCATTGCACTGAATTCCCTCAAAATTCCCTCAAATTTTCAGGGTTTCATCGTTTCAACGGACATCCTCACCCCATCATCGAACGTCTCATCGATTTCCTCTTCGCTGCACGCTTTCGCCGTCATTTTGGCATTGACCGCCGTTTTTCTTCACGTGCTCGGCATTTTAAGAAGAACACCGACGTTGTTAATTCCTCATATGTTGATGCAGGTTTGTGAGAGCTTTCAGTAGCTTCACGGAAACGTACAAGGAGTTGAAAAATTTTTTGTTTGATAGATCAAAACAAATTAGCTACAATTGTTATGTGACTTCCAACTAAGAGGAAAAACGATAGAATTATGGATTCTGTCTCTAGAAAAACAAAGTTATCACGCCAAACTCTATCAAAAGCAAATGACTCTAAACTAGTTGCTCAAAAATCAAAACAAATTAGCTACAATTGTTATGTGACTTCCAACTAAGAGAAAAAACAATAGAATTATGGATTCTGTCTCCAGAAAAACCAAGTTACCTCATCGAACTCCAACCGGTAACACCAAATGGGTAAAGATTACCAACAGGACTACTGTTTTATAACAGCGAGGCCGAACAGCGAGGCTTAACAGGTTAAGAGCTAGTTTTTTCGGCCGAATAGCGATGTTGCTATGGTGCAGTGCTTGCCCACAATCCAAAACGATCTGGGTTCGACCCCCACAATTTTTCTCTTTCTTAATTAACTCTATTGTTACAGTATTCTTTTTCATCGAATCTAAGAATGAATCTGAAAGATTATTTTCTTTTTCCTTCAAGAAAACCCTTTTAGAAAGCCCTGTAAATAATTCTTTTAAAAAAAGAAAAATTCAAAAAGCAACTAGCCGCATAGGGGGCTCGAACCCCTGACATTGAGATTGCTTTCCGTTTTAAAAGTCTGACGCTCTACCAACTGAGCTAATGCGGCTGCGCGAGGTGCCAGAGCTAATGCGGCATCGAATCCTAATTTGGAAAAATTGCCTGGAACCTGTTCACCCTATTTACTTCTTTTTGAGTAGATGGATTCTAATGAAACTTTGGGATTCTCTTAGTTGGATATCATGTAAGAATTTGGATTGGTCAGTTTTTGGTTGTTGGGGAAAAATTGCCTGGAACCTGTTCACCCTATTTACTTCTTTTTGAGTAGACGGATTTTAATGAAACTTTAGGATTGTCTTAGTTGGATATCATGTAAGAATTTGGATTGGTCAGATTTTAACGTTTTCTCTTTTTGGTTGTTGGGGAAAAATTGTCTGAAACCTGTCCACCCTATTTACTTCTTTTTGAGTAGATGGATTCTAATGAAACTTTGGGATTCCCTTAGTTGGATATCATGTAAGAATTTGGATTGAACAGATTTTTCGAAAATAGCTTTTAACGTTACCCTTGGATCGTTGTGCCTGGCAGCAGTCTGGCTCTCTCCCGTCTCATATTGTCTGATCGAGAGCCAATTTTCACCCAAAAACTGCTAGAAACCAATTCAATCCATTAAAACGAGCTAAAACCAAAAAAATCTTCTTGAAAACCCTTCAAGAACCCCAGCAAATAATTTCCCTAAAAAAACAAAAACGCAAAAAGTGATTAGCCGCATAGGGGGCTCGAACCCCTGACATTCAGATTAAAAGTCTGACGCTCTACCAACTGAGCTAATGCGGCTGCGAGAGGGCCTTCGGAAAAAAGGGCTTTTGTCGTGGGGGAAGAGAATTGGCAACTCGACTACTGTTTTATAACAACGAGGCCAAACAGCGAGGCTTAACAGGTTAACAGCTAGTTTTTCCGGCTGCTAGCGATGTTGCTATGGTGCAGTTGGGAGGGTGCTTGCCTAAAACCCAAACGATCTGGGTTCGACCCAGCTGACACGGTTTTTCTCTTTCTTTTAAATGAATTAACTCTATTTTAAATTAATTAACTCTACGGTCTTGTTTTTCATCGCTACAGTACGCTACTAGCTACGGTACGCTGCTAGTTACGGTAGGCTACTAGCTACGGTAGGCTACTAGCAACGGTACGCTACTAGCTACGATACGCTACTAGCTACGATACGCTACTAGCTACGGTAGGCTACTAGCTACGGTAGGCTACTAGCTACGATACGCTACTAGCTACGGTAGGCTACTAGCTACGGTACGCTACTAGCAACGGTATCTAGCTTGATATCTATACTGGGTAATAGATATTAAGTTAAAAACTTCGGCATTTATAGTCTTGCGCTTAGTAAATCTTTCTCGCTTTCTAAGCCTTTCTAAGCCGCTTTCTAATTGTAACAATTGTTATGTGACTTCCAACTAAGAGAAAAAACAATAGAATTATGGATTCTGTCTGCAGAAAAACCAAGTTATCGCGCCAAACTCTATCAAAAGCAAATGACTCTAAACTAGTTGCTCAAAAATCAAAACAAATTAGCTACAATTGTTATGTGACTTCCAGTTAAGAGAAAAAACAATAGAATTATGGATTCTGTCTCTAGAAAAACAAACTTATCGCGCTGAACTCTATCAAAAGCAAAGCACTGTAAACTAGTTGCTCAAAAATCAAAACAAATTAGCTACAATTGTTATGTGACTTCCAACTAAGAGAAAAAAACAACAAAATTATGGATTCTGTCTGCAAAATAACAAACTTATCGCATCGAAGTCCAACCTGGAAAGAGTAACGCTGGAAAGATTAATGTTTAATTCGCTTTTTTTATTGCCTTTGTAGCGGTTTTGTTTCTGTAATTCAATTTTCCTATTGTTCGCTATAAAGTAGATATAGTTTTTCACCGAAAACACCGAGTCTACAGTCCTTCTTGCTAGGGTTTTCTTGCTATGCTAGAGTTCAGCGCGATAGCTTTGTTTTTCTAGAGACCGGATCCATAATTTTGTTGTTTTTTCTCTTAGTTGGAAGTCACACAACAATTGTAGCTAATTTGTTTTGGTTTTTGAGCAACTAGTTTACAGTCCTTTGCTTGTGATAGAGTTCAGAGCGATAGCTTTGTTTTTCTAGAGACAGAATCCATAATTTTGCTGTTTTTTCTCTTAGTTGGAAGTCACACAACAATTGTAGCTACTTTGTTTTGATCTATCGTCAAAAAATTCCTTGTGTGTCGCTATTTGGCTTCGTTGCGGAAAATGAACTCAAGAAAGAGGCTTAAAAGTAAGCCAGATCTCCCCCAGGATCAGCTAGATCTCCCCCAGATCAGCTAGATCTCCCCCAGATCAGCTAGATCTCCCCCAGATCAGCTAGATCTCCCCCAGATCAGCTAGATCTCCCCCAGGATCAGCTAGATCTCCCCAGGATCAGCTAGATCTCTCCAGGATCAGCTAGATCTCCACAGGATCAGCTAGATCTCCACAGGATCAGCCAGATCTCCCCCAGATCAGCTAGATCTCCCCCAGATCAGCTAGATCTCCCCCAGATCAGCTAGATCTCCCCAGGATCAGCTAGATCTCCCCCAGGATCAGCCAGATCTCCCTTTACCGGCCTTGAAGCCAAAAACTGAAAACCGATTCGGAAACAGCGTTAATTGGAGATGGAGTTATAATTCTATAAGATGAAGTTACTGGAGGGCAACTGTTGACGCTTTCTAGTCAATCCTTTACGCTCAGCTAGCCAGAACTCTGCCCAGAAACCAATTTGAAGCCCAGACTAGATTCAGCTAGATTCAGCTAGATTCAGCCCTTAACCAGGTTTAGATCCAGCCAGCTTCTGAAGCTTCTGATCAGCTGATTTTAAACAACTTCTGATCTCGCTGGTTAAGGGTTGAATCTAGTCTAGACTCCAAATTGGTACTTGTTAGCTAGCTTACATTAGACTAGATTAGTCTAGACTAGCTTTACTCTAGGATTAGCCGAATCTCAAATGATAACGCTGAAAACTCAAATGGCCTAAGTTTCCCTTAAAAACCGATCATTTAAAAACCAATCAACCAATCATTCATAATTCAAAAGCAAAAGCTTACCGATCGATTTTCAGGTGCTAGCAATCCTGGCGTTGTTTGCCCTGGCCGCCTTTAGCTTGTACGCTTTGCTGGTGGGCACGTCGGTGAAGATCAACTTGACGATTGAGGGTGAGTTTTTTTGACTACGGATTTTTTGACTATGGATTACTGTAGAATTAGAGTGTGCGTTCCAGGATTTCTAAAAAACTCAATTTTACCATCTATTACCATAATAGAGCTCTAGATTTTATTTCATAGACGAATTACCGTAAACCTTGATCTCAGAGTGCATCTTTTAGGCTACTTTTCACTGTAGAATTACAGTGTGCGTTCCAGGATTTGCGAAAAACTCAATTTTATCATCTATTACTGTATTAGAGCTCTAGATTTTGCTTGATAGACGAATTACCGTAACCCTTAACCTCAGAGTTTATCTTTTAAACCACTTCTCATTGTAGAATTACAGTGTGCGTTCCAGAACGTTCAAAAAGCTCAATTTTATCATCTATTACTGTATTAGAGCTCTAAATTTTATTTCATAGACGAATTACCGTAACCCTTGATCTCAGAGTGCATCTTTTAGTCTGCTTTTCATTGTAGAATTACAGTGTGCGTTCCAGAACGTCTAAAAAACTAACTTTTATCATCTGTTACCGTATTAGAGCTCTAGATTTTACTTCGTGAACAAATTACCGTAGCCCTTGATCGCAAAATCTAGCTTTTAGACTGCTTTCCACTCTAGAATTACAGTGTGCGTTCCAGGATTTCCAAAAAGCTCAATTTTATCACCTGTTACCGTACGATAGCTTAGACAGGTGCTATCACTCTTTTCGATCATTTCGCGACCTAGTTACCGTAACGATTTTCGGGTAGTTTTCCTTAAAAATCTGCTAGCGTGCGTTCCAATTTGATTCCAAAAGGCAATTTCCTGAGCTAAACCAGAGTCCTGGTCTCCACAAACGGCTGGATCTAGCAAAAGGAAGAGTTAGTTCTTTCGTTTACGATTTACGAGCCCTGGAATATCTTGGAAGATCTCTGGAGCCTTGTAGCTGGTGCTAGACTTAAAGCTAGCTACATTCATAATTCCTAAATCCAATTTCAGGCGATTTGACGACCGAGGGTTTACAAGCTCCCTCGAACTTCCCCCGTCTACCGCTCCCGCGAGTGCCGATCGCAAAAGTCTCGGCTCTCCTCATCGCCATTCTTATCACCGTAACCATTTTCTATGCGACGACGGCCATGGCTACGGTAAGTAGTCAGCCAGGTTACGGTAGTCATTGTCTTTTTCAGATTTGGTGCTTTCACGTAGTTTTGGACTGCTATCGATGGTTGATTCTGAGGATAGCTGAAAAGGCGCAAGGTGAGTGTGCGTTCCAGCATGTCCAAATACCGTATTATAATTTTTCTACAGTACCCGAGTGTAAAGATATTCAGTCAAACTCGTCACCAATTATGATTAGTTTAAGTTTCAGCTAAAGCATGGATCTTTTATTGTAGGATTGTTATGTGCCTTCCAGCATTCCCAAATACCGTAATAGATTTGTTCTACAATAGTCAAGTGCAAAGATATTCAGTCAAACTCCCGTCACAAATTTTGATGACTTTAAATTTAAGCTAAAGCATAGATCTTTTATCGTAAGGTTGTTATGTGCCTTCCAGCATGCCCAAATATTATATTAGATTTTTTCTACAGTACTCAAGTGTAAAGATATTCAGGCAAACTCTTGTCACCAATTATGAATACTTTAAATTTAAGCTAAAGCATGGATCTTTAATCGTAAGGTTGTTATGTGTGTTCCAGCATGTCCAAATACCGTATTAGATTTTTTCTACAGTACCCGAGTGTAAAGATATTCAGTCAAACTCGTCACCAATTAGACGATTACTTTAAAGTTGAGCTCAGCTTGAATCTTTTATGATAGGATTGTCATGTGCGTTCCAGCATTCCCAAATATTGTATTAGATTTTTTCTACAGTAATCAAGTGTAAAGATATTCAGCCAAACTTCTGTCACAAATTATGATTACTTTAAATTTAAGCTAAAGCATGGATCTTTTATCGTAAGATTGTTATGTGCCTTCCAGTATCGCCAAATACCGTATCACTTACCGTATCCCTTTAAAGATATTCAGCTAAACGCTTTAGTGAACGGCAACCGCCCACCAACGATTCCAGTGATTGTCGAGGCGACAAAGGGCGGCCAAAATGGGGCAAATGGGCATCAAAATCATCACGGAGTCGTGCCATCACAAGTTTAGATCATTTTGCTTAGATAGTTTTGCTGAAAAATCCAGTCATTCTAATGAAAATATGCTATTGAAATGGACAAGTTACCGTTATTCTCAAAGTTCATTTTTTACGCTACTTTTCACTCTCTAGAGTTACAGTGTGCGTTCCAGGACGTGCGAAAAACTAACTTTTATCATCTGTTACCGTATTAAAGCTCTAGATTTTACCTCGTAGACAAACTACCGTAACCCTTAATCAAAAAATTCATCTTTTCCGCTACTTTTCACTGTAGAATCACAGTGTGCGTTCCAGAATGTCGAAAAAGTTAAATTTTATCACTTGTTACCGTATTAGAGCGCTAGCTTTTACTTCGCAGACAAACTACCGTAACCCTTGATCAAAAAATTAATCTTTTAGGCTACTTTTCACTGTAGAATTACAGTGTGCGTTCCAGAACGTCGAAAAAACTAAATGTTAGAATCTGTTACCGTATTAGAGCTCTAGATTTTACTTCGTAGACAAACTACCGTAACCCTTAATCAAAAAATTCATCTTTTCAGCTACTTTTCACTCTAGAATTACAGTGTGAGTTCCAGAACGTCGAAAAAATTCGACTCTATCACCTGTTACCGTACTTTGGCTCAAAATATTCAACCAGCTACTGAACTTTTTTCACCAAAATTGAAAATTTCCTTTTCACCAAAATCTAAAAGCTTCAATAGTCAGTGTGCGCTCCAGGATCCTCAGAAATTGAATTTTAAAATCTATTTACGTATCCAATTGCAAAACGGCTGGGTCATGACTCTTTCTTCTTAAAAGAACGAGATATCAGATGCAGAACTACGTAGAGCCTAACAAATGATGCATATCAGATGCAGAACTAAGCCTGACAAACTAAAAATCAGCGAGCCGAGGCTACAGAAAAGCGGACGGACGATTAAATAAACCGCCAAGAGCTCTCAGACTACGGTAACTTGTCCAGCTTGACTTTTTTCAAAGTTTTCCTATTTCGTGCCATAAGCATATGCAAAAGCTTCATATTTTCAATGCAAATTTCCCCTTTGAATGTAAATTTTTTGAGAATTTCAATCGATTTCCCATACGGGTTTTTTTTCAGAAAATTTTTTGAAAATTTAAATTTTCTTTCTTAAAAATTCCATTTACGGGTCATTTTTTGTGTGCAATTTTTTGCGATTTTTGCGATTTTTGCGATTTTTGCGATTTTTTCTGAAATTTTCTTCACTCTTTTGCTCATTTTTTTCAAAAATTTGCCATTTTTATCGTTTTTTTTGATGTTTTTTACGAGATTTTGAAATGAAAAAGAATTGAAATAAAAAAAGTACAATTGAAATAAATGTACAAATAAATGAAAATAAAAGAAAAATTGGGAGAATCGAGAAAAATCGAGAAAATTGAGATAAAAGGAAAAGTTTGACGCGAGCCGGGATCGAACTTGCGACCACCGGCCTCAGAAACCGACTCCAACTGGCGCCACTAACCGATTGCGCTATGATGCGAGTTGCTTAGAAATTGCAGATTTTAAGCTAGAAATGTCTTGTGCCTTCCAGGATTCACTTTTAGTCAACAAGTTTAGTCTGCTACCGTGTTAGAACTCTAGATTTTACCCCGTAGACAAACTACCGTAACCCTCGATCAAAAAATTCATCTTTTCCGCTACTTTTCACTGTAGAATCACAGTGTGCTTTCCAGAATGTCGAAAAAGTTAAATTTTATCACTTGTTACCGTATTAGAGCGCTAGCTTTTACTTCGCAGACAAACTACCGTAACCCTTAAACTCAAAGTTTATCTTTTAAACCACTTCTCATCATAGAGTTACCGTGTGCGTTCCAGGATTTGCGAAAAACGCAATTTTATCATCTATTACCGTATTAGAGCTTTAGATTTTACTTCATAGACGAATTACCGTAACCCTTGATCTCAAGGTTCATCTTTTAGGCTGCTTTTCACTGTAGAATGACAGTCTGCGTCCCAGAACGTCTAAAAAACTAAATTTTATCACCTGTTACCATATTAGGGCTCTAGATTTTACTCCGTAGACGAATTAGCGTAACCCTTGATCAAAAACTCATCTTTTAGGCTGCTTTTTTCTCTAGAGTTACAGTGTGCGTTCCAGAACGTCTAAGAAACTAAATTTTATCACCTGCTACCGTGTTAGAGCTCTAGATTTTACTCCGTAGACAAACTACCGTAACCCTCGATCAAAGAGCTCATCTTTTCAGCTACTTTTCACTCTAGAATTACAGTGTGCGTTCCAGGATTTGCGAAAAACTCAATTTTATCATCGATTACCGTATTAGAGCTCTAGATTTTATTTCATAGGCGAATTACCGTAACCCTTAGTCTCAAAGTTCATCTTTTCGGCTACTTTTTACTCTAGAGTCACAGTGTGCATTCCAGGATTTGCGAAAAACTTGATTTTATTATCGATTACCGTATTAGAGCTCTAGATTTTACTTCATAGACAAACTACCGTAACCCTTGATCTCAAATTTCCTCTTTCAGACTATTTTTCACTATAGAGCTACAGTGTGCGTTCCAGGATTTCCAAAAAGCTCAATTTTATCACCTGTTACCGTACGATAGCTTAGACAGGTGCTATCACTCTTTTCGACCATTTCGTGACCTAGTTACCTTAACGATTTTTCGGTAGTTTTCCTTAAAAATCTGCTAGTGTGCGTTCCAGATCTTTCAAAAAATCAGAAAAATCTTTCCGTACTTGATCTCAAAAAGTTCCCGTTTGAGGCCAAAAAATTGTCACCTTGGGAAAAGGGTTTTTCTCAAATCCCATTCTGAGCAATAATCTCGTTTTCTCGCTACAAATTATCGACAGGTAAATTAGAATTTTTCGGCAAAAGTTTCTCACAAAATTAAATGGAAATTCGATTTTTGGACAATAACGGACTTTTTGATGAGAAATTAACGAAATTTAAAGGAATTTTGAAGGAATAGAGAAAAGAGAAAAGAGAAATAGAATAATCAGAACTAAATCTTCAAGAAAAATAGCAATTTTAGCATTTTTAGCAAAGCGATTTGCACGGACGGGGATCGAACCCGGGACCGGCTTCCAACCCCTCGACTCGAAGCCGCGCCGCTAACCGATTGAGCCATGGGAACACTAGGCTTAAAACCAAAATTTCGAAACGATTTTTGTTTAGAAATTTGCAGTGACTTCCAGGATTCACTTTCCATGAAACAGTTTTTCGAAATCTCCAAAAGCCGACGAGAAATCGGCGTGATCTCGGTAAAAAGGCTAATATGCAAATTTCAAGATCGAAAAATAAACAAATCCCTAAATTTTTCTCAAAATTCGTCATCACCTCAAGAAAAACAGCAGGTTTAGCAATTTTAGCAAAGCTATGTGCACCGGCGGGGATCGAACCCGGGACCGGCTTCCAACCCCTCGACTCGAAGCCGCGCCGCTAACCGATTGAGCCATGGGAACACTAGGCTTAAAATCAAAATTTCAAAACCATTTTTTTTTAGAAATTTGCAGTGCCTTCCAGGATTGACTTTTCATGAAACAGTTTTTCGAAATCTCCAAAACCCGACGAGAAATCGGCTTGATCTCGGTAAAAATGCTAATATGCAAATTTCAAGATCTAAAAACCAACAAATCCCTAAATTTTTCTCAAAATTCGTCATCACCTCAAAGTTCTTCCTTTTCTTTTTTTCAAAAGCCCCATTTTTTCCGGGGAATTTCTCCCCGAAGCCTCCAATTTGGTGCCCAGGTAACAAATTTTCGAAAATCACAAAAATCCCAAGAGAAAAGGGGCAAAGTTTCAATTTGTAGCCATTTTTTGACCGTTCTTTCTCGGGTTGCTATGTGAACGGGAGAAAGAAGGGAAATTTCCGCAAATCAGGTAAATTTTGACGCAAAAAGGGGCAAACTCCGGCTTTTTCAGGGTTGACGTCGGTTTTTTGAGCTTTTCGACAAAAAGGTCGCCAAAAATAGTGATCGATTGTGCAATCTGGAAGGCACGAGAGATACTTTTGAAAGAATCGACTCAATTGTGCAAAATTGCGCATAATTCTTGGCTCGTTTCGACTTGAGATCGAATTTTTGCGATTTCTACAAATGACTAACGAAAAATCGTGATGATTTGCGCAATCTGGAAGTCACGAGAGATACTTTTGAAAGAATCGACTCAATTGTGCAGAATTGGGCATAATTTTTGGTCGTTTCGAGTTGATGCCAATTTTTTGCGATTTCAACAAATGACTAATAAAAAATCGTAGTGCATTGTGCAATCTGGAAGTCACAAGAAATATTTTTGAAAGAATCGACTCACTTGCGCCAAATTGCGCATAATTCTTGGCTCGTTTCGAGTTGAGACCGATTTTTCGCGATTTCTACAATTGACTAACGAAAAATCGTAATGGATTGTGCAATCTGGAAGTCACGAGAGATACTTTTGAAAGAATTGACTCAATTGTGCAGAATTGGGCAAAATTCTTGGCTCGTTTCGACTTGACGTCGAATTTTTACGTTTTCTACAAATGACTAACGAAAAATCGTAGTGCATTGTGCAATCTGGAAGTCACGAGAGATACTTTTGAAAGAATTGACTCAATTGTGTAGAATTGGGCATAATTCTTGGCTCGTTTCGACTTGACGTCGAATTTTTACGTTTTCTACAAATGACTAACGAAAAATCGTAGTGCATTGTGCAATCTGGAAGTCACAAGAACTAATTTCGAAAAAACGAATTCATTTGGATAAAAAAATTCAGGGGTCCAAAGTGGCGCAGTCGGTTAGGAGGGCTGGTGGCAGGCGATCGGGGCTCGCGCCTCCCGGGTTCGATCCCGCGGAAAGCCTGGAGGTCTGAAATATTGTAAAAATGATGGAATTGAATGAAAGATTAGCTAGAGAAATGGGTTTTTGATCTTTTGAGCCCAATTCGATGGCTTTTCTATGGTTTCCTTGGGGAAATTTCTCGGAATCATTCGGATAAATTTTCGGGATTTTCCATTTGGCAAAAATCTATTTTTAAAACACTGAAATGTTTTTTAATTGATTTAAATTGATAATAGGCCTCTTTCCTCTCATTTCCTTGCATTCAAAACGTGCCAATTTTCAATGTTTTCAAAAATTTTGACATTTTTGAAATGTCCAAAAAAAATTTCGAGTTTCAGGTCCACCGGGAATTTTTTTTTGTTTAAAAATTACCTGCGAAAGACTTTTTTTGGTTAAATCAAAAGGAAAAGTTTTGGGATTTTTCGCGTTTTTGATATCTAATTGGGCGGGGTTTTTGAAAAATCGGCAAAAAAGTGATTACGGTAATCAGAACTTTTCCCGCAATCATTTTCTCACTTTTCCTCAACTTTTACAGGTCCAGATCATTTTTCTGTTTGATCTGGATGTCACAGTAGGCTTTGCAGACGTTAGATTTCAAAAATTTGCATATTTAATTTTTTGAGTGTTCATTCTCTTTGTGTTTACCCCAGCATAAACACAAGCCACCTAGTGCACGAAATTATGTCTTTTTTCACTTTTATATTGAATTGTGCGTTCCAGGATGGCTAAATCTTTAAAAAAAATAGTGTTCTTTTTTGAATTCTCTCTTTTTCGGAGTCGATTCGAGTTCACCGAAAAATCTCGGTTTTTGAAAGACTTGGAAATTTTTCTGAGCGTTGCATTCGGCAAACTGGATGTCACAGTAGGCTTTGCAAACGTTAGATTTCAAAAATTTCCATATTTTTTTTTGCATTTTTTAAAAACTTAAAACACGTATATCTTTTCGCAGAGTGCTCCATATCAAAAACGGAAAGCAGATTCGAAATCAGCGTGAAATTCTGCGTCGAATGGTATATGGCTTAGCTCATGTTGCTGTCGCTTTCCGTTGTTAAGTGTTAGAATACGACAAACTCCACTACAAAGGCTTTCTGTAGCGGGCATTATTAGCTGTTAGAAGTAGTACTATAGAGTTTCTACGCATCCGGTTTACTGTAACGTGAATCTACTGTCTATCTACTGTCTGGTAATCCGCAGAAAAGTGATTACGGCAATGCCTCGACTGATAGAACTTTTCCCACCATCATTCTACCACTTTTTCCCAACTTTTGCGGGTTTCAGATCATTTTTCTGTTTGATCTGGATGTCATAGTAGGCTTTGCAGACGTTAGATTTCAAAAATTTGCATATTTAAATTTTTGAGTGTTCATTCTCTTTGTGTTTACCCCAGCATAAACACAAGCCACCTAGTGCACAAAATTATGTCTTTTTTCACTTTTATATTGAATTGTGCGTTCCAGGATGGCTAAATCTTTACAAAAAAAATAGTGTTCTTTTTGAATTCTCTCTTTTTCGGAGTCGATTCGAGTTCACCGAAAAATCTCGGTTTTTGAAAGGCTTGGAAATTTTTCCGAGAGTTGCATTCGGCAATCTGGATGTCACAGTTTAGTTTAACAAAAGAAAATTGAGATTTAGGGTAAAAATGGACTGGTTCGAGTACACGACTTACCTGAGGTACCAACAAACGCAATGGAATTATTTCGAAAAGAACAAAGTGACCGAGATGATGACCGGGGTGAATCGGTACAGTATTGAAGGACCGTACCAAAGCTACAACTACAGCCCGTATTTCACGGGTTACTACTATGGTGAGTGGCGAATCAGGGTCAGATCCAGGTCCAGTTCAGGGTCGGAGCCTCTAATATGCTTTACAGTATCCTAATCCAAATTTTAACCAGAAAATCGTTAATCTTGGAGGTCACACTATGGAAATTAGCATTTAAAGTAATAGCTAACCGTTAGAGAAAGCTAACTGAATTTAAGACGAAACCTACAGTACTCCCTACAGTAGGCTAAAGTATTCCAATTCAGATTTTAACTAGAAAATCGTTAATCCTGGAGGTCATGCTATGAAAATTAGCATTTAAAGTAATAGCTAGCCGTTAGAGTAACATAACCGAACTTAAAACGTAACCTGTAGTTCACCCTACAGTAGGCTGCAGTATTCCAATTGATATTTTAACCAGAAAATCGTTAATCCTGGAGGTCATGTTATGCAAATTTGCGTTTAAGACCAAGCCAGGCTAATTCCAAGATCAAGGTCAGATCTAGTCCAGAGTCAGGCCAAGCCAAGCCAGGCCAAGGCCAAGTCAGGTCATGCCAAGCCAGGCCAAGCCCAACCCGGCCAGGACCAAGCCAGGCCAGGTCAAGCGAGACCAAACCAGGCCAGGCCAAACCAGGCCAGGACAAGGCCAAGTCAGGTCATGCCAAGCCAGGCCAGGACCAGGCCAGGCCAAGCCAGGCCAGGCCAAACCAAGCCAGGCCAAGCCAAGCCAAACCAACCCAGGCCAAGCTCGGCTAGATATTCTGATACAGTAACAACTTTAGTTTCCTTTTCGCTTCTGGACATCATCGACCTGGTTCTCAGCTTGCTCTACCTGATTGTGATCGGCTTCACCGGTAAACGAATCTCTCAGTACTTCTGGGACCTAGTACAGCTATCTAGTGCAGTAAGACACGAGCTACAGTACTCCTAAGTATAGCTACAGTACTCCTAACTTTGGGATTCTGATACTATGATACTCTAAATGGGTTTACGGTTTACCGATTCTCCAATATGGCTCCAATCTGGCTTTTCATTTCAATAATTTCAATAGATTCGAGTCTGGGCTTGTACACGACACCGACCGGATTCACGATCTGTTTGCGCAACGCTTTCTTCTGGATCAGACAGATTTCGCTGATGATTGGCGCGTTTTCAGTGTACGTTTTTTATCTATAAAGAGTTGCAGCCAGTTGAGCTGCAGCCAGTTGAGCTGCGGCCAGTTAAGCTGCGGCCAGTTGAGCTGCGGCCAGTTGAGCTGCAGCCAGTTGAGCTGCAGCCAGTTGAGGATAGAAAAATGCGTTTCAAATTGTTCTGCATAACAACTTTGAGATCCGGTTGAGTATTGGCGTCGATTCTTGTAAACTTTTTCAACCCAGATACCCCAGAGGTTCTCAATCGAGTTGAGATCAGGCCTGGCTTGATCTTAAACGCAAATTTCCATAGCATGACCTCCAGGATTAACGATTTTCTGGTTAAAATTTGAATTGGAATACTGTAGCATGCTGTAGGGTGCACTACAGATTTCGTCTTAAATGCAGTTAGCTTACTGTAACGGCTAGCTATTACTTTAAATGCTAATTTTCATAGCGTGACATCCAGGATTAACGATTTCCTAGTTAAAATTTGAATTGGGTTTCTATAGCCTACTGCAGGGTAGAGCATAGGTTACGTCTTAAGCTCGGTTATGTTACTCTAGCGGCTAGCTATTACTTTAAATGCTAATTTCCATAGTGTGACCTCCAGGATCAACGATTTTCTGGTTAAAATTTGGATTAGGATACTGTAAAGTATATTAGAGGCTCTGACCCTGAACTGGACCTGGGTCTGACCCTGAATCGACTTAGCCAAACCAATAGACTCATCGACTTAGCCAATGCAATCCATTGCTTTGTATGATTGGCTTTGTGAGCGCTAGCATTGCTTTGTGAGCACTAGCAATGCTTTGTAAATGCTAGTTTGCTCAAATTCGTAATTTACTTTGAGATTTTGAGAGAAAAAGAAGCAGAGAGGTGTACAAAACATTCTAAGGCCGGTGTTCAAAACAGCCATTCGATTCGAAACGAACTGTGGATCGACTTATCAGCCAGGCAATGAGCCAGCCAGGCAAAGAGCCAGCCAGGCAAAGACCACCGGAATGACCAGCCAGGCAATGAGCCAGCCAGGCAATGAGCCAGCCAGGCAATGAGCCAGCCAGGCAATGAGCCAGCCAGCCAGCACCAAACCCACTCCAGCACCTAGCACAACCTCCTCCAGAGTTCCTATCCCAAAATGACTCAAATCCTTTCGTCTTTTGAATCAAAATCCTTTCAAATCCTCGTCTCCATTAGTGCGTGTACCAATCGAGAACCCCAATGTTCCCTTTCTTCATTAGCTACATTTCAGCTACACCTTCCTTGCCTCCGTGACATCACTTCTGCAAATGATGGCTCCGATGATCTTTTTTGGCACAAATGCTTTCTATATGATGTCAGCGATTGGAGTGGTTGAGAGACGGGAGAAATGCGGGGGAATCGGGTGAGTGCCTGGTACGGCCATGGGCCATTGGCCATGAGCCATGGGCCATTCGACGCAGAATCTCACGCTGATTCCGAATCTGCTTTTCGTTTTTGATATGGAGCACTCTGTGAAAAGATAGCCGTGTTTTAAGTTTTGCAAAAATGCCAAGTTTGAACTAGATAAGCAACGGCAACATGAGCTAAGCCATATACCATTCGAAGCAGAATTTCACGCTGGTTCCGAATCTGCTTTCTGTTTTTGCTATGGAGCACTCTGTGAAAAGATAGATGTGTTTTAAGTTGTTGCAAAAATGCCAAGTTTGAACTAAAAAAAGTTTGAAAAAAATTAAAACACAGTTCAAACTTGGCATTTTTCAAAACTTAAAACACGTATATCTTCTCGCAGAGTGCTCCATATCAAAAACGGAAAGCAGATTCGAAATCAGCGTGAAATTCTGCGTCGAATGGTATATGGCTTAGCTCATGTTGCTGTCGCTTTCCGTTGTTAAGTGTTAGAATACGGCAAACTCCACTACAAAGGCTTTCTGTAGCGGGCATTATTAGCTGTTAGAAGTAGTACTATAGAGTTTCTACGCACCCGGTTTACTGTAACGTGAATCTACTGTCTATCTACTGTCTGGTAATCCGCAGAAAAGTGATTACGGCAATGCCTCGACTGATAGAACTTTTCCCACCATCATTTTCTCACTTTTCCCCAACTTTTGCGGGTCCAGATCATTTTTCTGATTGATCTGGATGTCACAGTAGGCTTTGCAGACGTTAGATTTCAAAAATTTGCATATTTGAATTTTTGACTGTGCACTCTCTTTGTGTTTACCCCAGCATAAACACAAGCCACCTAGTGCACAAAATTATGTCTTTTTTCACTTTTTTCTTGAATTGTGCGTTCCAGGATGGCTAAATCTTTACAAAAAAAATAGTGTTCTTTTTGAATTCTCTCTTTTTCGGAGTCGATTCGAGTTCACCGAAAAATCTCGGTTTTTGAAAGGCTTGGAAATTTTTCCGAGCGTTGCATTCGGCAATCTGGATGTCACAGTAGGCTTTGCAAACGTTAGATTTCAAAAATTTCCATATTTCCTAAAGCCTACTGTATCCAACCTCATTTCAGCCTTTTCTACATCCCGATCATTCTCCTCACCTCCTTCATCGCCATTTCAATGTACGTTTGTTTGCAAGGCACTTTCGTCACCTCCTTCTGGGCGATCGTCACACTCGCTGGGCACTCGTTTATGGCTATCGCCGGCTTTTTGATAGTCACACTGGTGATTGTGGTGAGTACAGTGATAAAGTGACAAAAGGTCGCCGGAAAATAGTGATCGGTTGTGCAATCTGGAAGTCACAAGAGATACTTTCGAAAGAATCGACTCAATTGTGCAGAATTGGGCATAATTTTTGGTCGTTTCGAGTTGAGGCCAATTTTTTGCGATTTCTACAAATGACTAATAAAAAATCGTAGTGCATTGTGCAATCTGGAAGTCACAAGAAATATTTTTGAAAGAATCGACTCACTTGCGCCAAATTGCGCATAATTCTTGGCTCGTTTCGAGTTGAGGCCAATTTTTTGCGATTTCTACAAATGACTAATAAAAAATCGTAGTGCATTGTGCAATCTGGAAGTCACAAGAAATATTTTTGAAAGAATCGACTCAATTGTGCAGAATTGGGCAAAATTCTTGGCTCGTTTCGACTTGACGTCGAATTTTTACGTTTTCTACAAATGACTATCGAAAAATCGTAGTGAATTGTGCAATCTGGAAGTCACAAGAGATACTTTCGAAAGAATCGACTCAATTGCGCCAAATTGCGCATAATTCTTGGCTCGTTTCGACTTTACATCGAATTTTTACGTTTTCTACAAATGACTAACGAAAAATCGTAGTGAATTGTGCAATCTGGAAGTCACAAGAAATAATTTTGAAAAAATCAATTTATTTGGATGAAAAAATTCAGGGGTCCAACGTGGCGCAGTCGGTTAGGAGGGCTGGTGGCAGGCGATCGGGGCTTGCGCCTCCCGGGTTCGATCCCGGAAGGCGCTCCGAAATTCTGAAATATAGTAAAAATGATGAAATTAAATGAAATATTAGCTAGAGGAATGGATTTTAGATCTTTTAGACTCCATTCGATGGCTTTTCGATGTTTAGCTAACTACTATTCATCTGTAATCGTCCGTCCGTTTTTCTGTAGTCTCGGCTCCCTGATTTTTAGTTTGTTAGGCTTAGAATTCGATGTAATTCTGTTCTTTTAAGAAGAAAAAGTCATGGCCCAGCCGTGGGTCGAACCCGGATCATTTGGGCCGTAGACAAGCGCGCTCCCCACAGCGCCACGACGACCAAACCCGCCAGCAAACCAGCCAGGAAAACCCGCCGTTAAACGGGTTTTTCCGCGTGGATATTACAAACATTACAGTACTATTGACAACAGTAAACAGGCTAGCTAAAATATCCAAGATTCTAGGCGCCCTGCATGTGTTGTTGTGGTCGAAAATCGTCACCGAAACAAGACCAATCGCATACGGTGAAATATGCAAAGCGGCGGCTGCTCTGGACCGTCATTTTCATTCTCTTTGCCACCGTGCCATTAGTGCCATCGCTGTGTGAGTTTAAAGTACCCGAAATGCTTATCCTGGAGGTCACACTATAGAAATTAGCATTTAAAGTAATAGCTAGCCGTTACAGTAAGCTAACTGAATTTAAGACGTAGCTTCTAGTACACCCTACAACATGCTACAGTATTCCAATCCAGATTTTAACTAGAAAATCGTTAATCCTGGATGTCACACTATAGAAATTTGCATTTAAAGTGATAGCTAGCCGTTACAGTAAGCTAACTGAATTTAAGACGAAATCTGTAGTACACCCTACAGTAGGCTACAGTATTCCAATTCAAATTTTAACCAGAAAATCGTTAATCCTGGATGTCACACTATAGAAATTTGCATTTAAAGTAATAGGTAGTTGTTACAGTAAGCTAACTGAATTTAAGACGAAATCTGTAGTACACCCTACAGTAGGCTACAGTATTCCAATTCAAATTTTAACCAGAAAATCGTTAATCCTGGATGTCACACTATAGAAATTTGCATTTAAAGTAATAGGTAGTTGTTACAGTAAGCTAACTGAATTTAAGACGAAACCTATACTATAGTCGATAGTAGGCTACAGTATTCCAATTCAGTTTTTAACTAGAAAATCGTTAATCCTGGATGTCACACTATAGAAATTAGCACTTAAAGTGATAGCTAGCGGTTACAGTAAGCTAACTGAATTTAAGACGAAACCTGTAGTACAACCTACAGCATGCTACAGTATTCCAGTCCAGATTTTAACTAGAAATCCATTAATCCTGGATGTCACACTATAGAAATTTGCATTTAAAGTAATAGCTAGCCGTTACAGTAAGCTAACTGAATTTAAGACGTAACCTACAGTATACCCTTAGCCGTTCTCCTTACCGTACCGTATACCTTCCCCAGGCTACAGTATCCCTGAGTAAATCAAGCATTCCAGGTCTCTCCGTTTGTCGCCTAGTCGAGGCATTGATGTACGGCAAATGGATCTTCGACTATCGTTTCCTCGCGTGAGTTTGAGCCTATATCTCATCAAGAGTACATCTATAAACCCCAAACTACTTAAAATTTCTCCATCCTGGAGCTCACAGCTCAATTTCCAGTTGGCGTTCGACTTTCTACAGCGATTCCTACTTCATCTACTCGCCCAGCGGGAATTTCTTTCTTTGGTATCTTCGGTATTGGGTTAGTTAGTTCGTTTTGCAGAGGATTTTCATTTCTACTTATTTCTAAGTACTGTAGTTCATTTGGCTGTCTTTCAGCTGCCTGTTCTTCACGAGGCTTTTCACATCGTTTTCTTTCTGGGATGCTTCATTCTTCTGCCACCATTCCGCCGGATTATTTTCTGCTGTCGCTGGAGGGAAAAGAAAGCGAATGCGGTGGGTATAAGATAGCTAAGGAATACTGTAGCCAGCTGTAGAAGGGTATTGTAGCCAAGGGAATACTGTAGGTTACGTCTTAAATTCAGTTAGCTTACTGTAACGGCTAGCTATTACTTTAAATGCTAATTTCTGTAGTGTGACCTCCAGGATTAACGATTTTCTAGTTAAAATTTGAATTGGAATACTGTAGCCTACTGTAGCGAGTACTGTAGGTTACGTCTTAAATTCAGTTAGCTTACTGTAACGGCTAGCTATTACTTTAAATGCAAATTTCTATAGTGTGACATCCAGGATTAACGATTTCCTAGTTAAAATCTGAATTTGAATACTGTAGCCTACTGTAGGGTGTACTACAGATTTCGTCTTAAATTCAGTTAGCTTACTCTAACGGTTAGCTATTACTTTAAATGCTAATTTCCATAGTGTGACCTCCAGGATTAACGATTTTCTAGTTAAAATCTGAATTGGAATACCGTAGTCTACTGTAGGGAGTACTGTAGGTTACGTCTTATATCCAGTTAAGTTACTGTAACGGCTAGCTATTACTTTAAATGCTAATGTTCATAGCATGACCTCCAAGATTAACGATTTTCTAGTTAAAATCTGAATTTGAATACTGTGAGCAGCTTTATTAGCTTGATTCCTGATCACATCAATTTATCAAGGAGAAATGTGTTTAGCTCACTTCTGGCACCGTGTTGATGCTAGCTGGAGCGCAGGACGGGCAAGGACAGCAAGAAATGGCACAGGGCGTGCAAAGGCCGACAGGGGTTATGGTAGCTGCGCCGGTGCAGACCCAGGTCCCGGCTCCGGTTACGGCTCCAGCTCTAGCTCCAGCTCCAGCTCCAGCTCCAGCTCTAGCTCCAGCTCCAGCTCCAGTCCAGCCTGTACCCCGTGCAATGCCGTCAGCTCCACCAGTCACCCCACCACAACAACAGCCACAAATACAGAATATCTACCCGAATCTGTCGCAGCTCCAACTCCAGCAGCAGCAGCTTCAACAACCGCATTCCACACCCGTTCAAGAGCTTCATATCATTCAAACTGGACAACAACACCAGCATCAACTCCAGCATCAACTCCAGCATCAACTCCAGCATCAACACCAGCATCAACTCCAGCAATCCTGTGCCACTTGTCAACCAGTTCCCCTTCAGCCGATGCTCTTGCAGGTTCTTTTTCTTTTTTGTAAACGAATCCTTTCTGGTACACTAGATTCTTTCTCAATTTCTCTTTTTCAAAAGAATAAATTCGGGAAACGATTTAAATGAAATAATGGTGTACAATAGCGTACGGTAGCTGAGTGTACGGTAATATTATGTCGTACAATAGCGTACGGTAGCTGAGTACTGTACAATACAGTACTACTAGACGTACGATGTACAATACAGTACTACTAGACGCGAAAGGTAGACGGAATCCAAAGTAGTGGCTAGGCACGGTACGGTTTAAGTACTCGCACGGTACAATACGTCCATTAAGTACTGTACTCCAGTACAGTACGGAGTACAGTACGTCCATTAAGTACTGTACGTCCATTAAGTACAGTACTCCATTAAGTACTGTACGTCTATTAAGTACAGTACTCCATTAAGTACTGTACGTCTATTAAATACTGTACTGCGTTACTGTATCGTTCAGTACAGTTTAACAAAGTACTGTACTGGATAATGCGAGAACACGGTAAGGCAAAAAATTTTGATAAAAATCAAAATCCAAACCCTAAGATATCTAGTGTGATATCCAGATCGAAGAAAAAACGAAATTAAAAGACAATTGCTCTTGTCAATTTTCCGGAATAGTCGCAAACTCTCGACAGTGCATATCGAGTACAACTCTTTCAAGGAAAATCAAAATCTGGATCCTGAGAATTCTAGTGTGACATCCAGATCGAAGAAAAAACGCAACTAAAAGACAATTGCTCTTGTCAATTTTCCGGAATAGTCGCAAACTCTTAGCAGTCCACACTCTGACAAATATTTAGGTGAAAATCAAAATCTGAACCCTAAGAATTCTAGTGTGATATCCAGATCGAAGAAAAAAACCCATTAAAATAAAACAGCTCTTGTCAATTTTCCGGAATAGTCGCAAACTCTTGGCAGTCCACTCTCTGCAGTTCAACGACAGTTATAAACAGCCCACAATATAGACTTAAGCGCATGTTAGCCAAAAAAACTTTGGCAGCCTGAATTTTTGTTTTCTTTGGGTTTATGCATGTGTTAACTTGTTGAGCTCTTCATAGCTGTCGTTGAACTGCAGAGAGTGGACTGCCAAGAGTTTGCGACTATTCCGAGAAATTGACAAGAGCTGTTTTATTTTAATGGCGTTTTTTCTTCGATCTGGATATCACACTAGAATTGCTAGCATCCAGATTTTGATTTTCCTTGAAACAGTTGTACTCGATATGCACCGTCGAGAGTTTGCGATGATTCTAAAAGATTGGCAAGAGCGATTTCCTTTAAATTGCGTTTTTTCTTCTATCTGGATGTCACACTAGATATCTTAGGGTTCGGATTTTGATTTTTATCAAAATATTTGTCAAAGAGTGGACTGCAAAGAGTTTGCGACTATTCCGAGAAATTGACAAGAGCGACTAGCTTTTAGTTGCGTTTTTTCTTTGATCTGGATATCACACTGGAATTGCTAGCATCCAGATTTTGATTTTCATTGAAATAGTTGTACTCGATATGCACCGTCGAGAGTTTGCGACTATTCCGAGAAATTGACAAGAGCAATTGTCTTTTAATTTCGTTTTTTCTTCGATCTGGATATCACACTAGAATTGCTAGCATCCAGATTTTGATTTTCATTGAAATAGTTGTACTCGATATGCACCGTCGAGAGTTTGCGACTATTCCGAGAAATTGACAAGAGCAACTGGCTTTTAATTTCGTTTTTTCTTCGATCTGGATATCACACTAGAATTGCTAGCATCCAGATTTTGATTTTCATTGAAACAGTTGTACTCGATATGCCGTAGTACATGGCATAGTACTGTCCCGTACCAGTTTACAGCTACAGCTACCGTATGCCAGTTATAAGCTAAACCAGCCAAAAAACCGCTTTTCCGCGGGTTTTTCTGGCTGACGCTTTTCTGGCTGGCTTGTCACTGGCTGGCCGTTCCAGAAGGCGCAGTGTGGAGCGTGCTTGTCTACGGCTCACACCATGCGGGTTCGACCCCCAGTTCGACCCCCAGTGGCAATTTTGCGCCTCAATTTTGACTTTTGACAGGCAGACAGGCAGGCAGACAGACAGAGAGACAGACAGACACCGCTTTTTTATATATACTAGATTTCTGAGCCAATCAATTTCCAGATCCCCGCCAGCACTCCACTCCATCAATTCCCTGCACCAGTTCCACAAGTTGTCCCCCAGATCACAACGATTCCATCAATTCCATCAATTCCCTCGATTCCCTCGAATTCCGTGTACACCCTCGTCCCAATGCCAACAATGACACATCTCCAATCCAATCAACCAATTCATTTGAGTTATCCGACCACCCCGAGGGCTAATATCCTGCCAGCAACCGAGCACATAATCGCCAGGATTCAGTGAGAGGATACGGTAGCTTATCCAGTAAACAAAACCACATCACATCACAACATCAAGTCTAGGCTCTCAATCATCCGTGTGACACCCATAACCATCAAATTTTTTTGTCTTTGTCTTATTCTCGACCCTTACCCGTCATTAATTCCACCAGTCCTGAAACTCGTCCGACTAATTTTTTATTTTTTGTTGTTTCTCTTTGTTCTTTATCTCTTTGGTCTCAATCATCCGTGTGACACCCATAACCATCAAATTTTTTGTCTTTGTTTTATTCTCGACCATTTCCCGTCACTAATTCCATCAGTCCTAAAACTCGTCCAAATGATTTTTTATTTTTTGCCATTTTCATTTTTTCTCATTTCCTAAATGTCTAGTGCGCTCCAGATCTAAAGATTTTCTTAAAATTTTCTAAAATTTTAAGATTTTTGAAATCTACAAAAGCCCAGTCTCTGAATGTTTTGCCATGTCGCACCTATTTCACATAATCCACCAATTCACTAGCTCCCAATCATCCGTGTGACATCCATAACCATCAAATTTTTTGTCTTTGTCTTATTCTCGACCCTTTCCCGTCATAAATTCCACCAGTCCTAAAACTCGTCCGACTAATTTTTTCTTTTTTGCCATTTTCATTTTTCTCGTTTCCTAAATGTCTAGTGCGCTCCAGATGTAAAGATTTTCTCAAAATTTTCTCAAATTTTCGATTTTAGAAAACTACCAAAGCCCAATCTCCGGATTTTTTGCGATGTCGTATTTATTTCACACAATCCACCCATTCAATAACTCTCAATCATTCGTGTGACATCCATAACCATCAAATTTTTCGTCTTTGTTTTATTCTCGACCCTTTTCCGTCATTAATTCCACCAGTCCTGAAACTCGTCCGACTAATTTTTTATTTTTTGCCATTTTCATGTTTTCTCGTTTCCTAAATGTCCAGTGCGCTCCAGATCTAAAGATTTTCTCAAAATTTCAACAATTTTACGGTAAGGTACTCTTTTAAAGCATACAATATCCAGGATTCAGTATTTTACAGGAATTCATCAAAACTGCAGTACCCCTATTGAATCTAAATTGAATCCAGGAGAAAAGCTTTATCCAGATATGGCTCTAGGATTGCTACAGCACTCTTTTACTAGTTAAATCTCTGATAAAATCTTTGTATTTGTAGTATTTGACACAATCATTACCCTAAATATCTTTTTTCTTAATGTCTTTTTTTTCTTTAATATTCTTATATATCTTATCTCTAATTCTTATCGAAATCCATTCCAAAGACAAATCTCTTTGTGTTTCTTTGTTCTCATTGAGTTGTTGAGTTGCCAAACTTTAGAAAAGACTTTAGCAAAAAGCTCACTTTGTAGACAGGGTCTTTTTCCTTTTTTTTTCCGATTTTTATATTTTTATGCACCAATCTCTTTGTATTTTTCTGTTTTTTTTCTGTTTTTTCTTTTCTAATTTTATGCACCAATTTCGGCAATAAACTTCGTTTTGTTACTTTACGAAAAGCAAATGATTAGTAAAAATGTGAGGCCGGGCTACTTGGCCCAGCCAGACTACTAACGGAACAGACTATCATGCCAAAACAGACAAAACTAACGGAACAGACTATCATGCAAAAACAGGCGCGAATCCAGACAAATTTCCGGTAGAGCTGAACAGATTTAGGAGGCGCGTATATAAGGCCCGCGTATATAAGGCCGGCGTCTATATACGACCGGCGCGTATATAAAGCGGTGGGCGTATATAAAGCGGCCAAGCGTATATAAGGCGAACGTGTATATAAGGCGAACGTGTATATAAGGCGAACGTGTATATAAAGCGACCAAGCTTATATAAAGCGGCCAAGCGTATATAAGGCGACCCCGTATATAAAGCGGCCAAGCGTATATAAGGCGACCCCGTATATAAGGCGACCCCGTATATAAAGCGGCCAAGCGTATATAAGGCGACCCCGTATATAAAGCGGCCAAGCGTATATAAGGCGACCCCGTATATAAGGCGACCCCGTATATAAAGCGGCCAAGCGTATATAAGGCGACCCCGTATATAAGGCGACCCCGTATATAAAGCGGCCAAGCGTATATAAGGCGACCCCGTATATAAAGCGGCCAAGCGTATATAAGGCGACCCCGTATATAAAGCGACCAAGCTTATATAAAGCGACCAAGCGTATATAAGGCGACCGCGTATATAAGGTGGTGCGTCGGTTACCCTTAGCAAAACAGGGCACATCCAGACAAATTCACGGTAGAGCTGAACAGATTTAGGATGCTCGTATATAAGGCTCCGCGTATGTAAGGCCGGCGTCTATACGGCCGGGGCGTATATAAGGCGGCCGGGCGTATATAAGGTGGCCCCGTGTATATAAGGCGACCGCGTATATAAGGTGGTTCGTAGATTAACAAAACAGGGCACATCCAGACAAAGTCACGGTAGAGCTGAACAGATTTAGGAGGATAAAGTTCTTGAAAGTTCAGAATGATAAAGCTTTATTTAATCGAAGTGACCTCCAGAAACTACAAAAATTACGAAATTATCAATTGTAGAAGCACTAGAAAAGAGTTTTTGTGGATGAGAACGAGTTCTCAGCTCTGGTACCTCTTCCAGTCACTCCCATTTCAAGATATTCAGTCAATTTCTCCATTCTCGGGCCATGTGATATCCAGATCGAAGCCTAAGCTTTAAAAAAAGACATAATCCCAATTTACATATTAGCCAAAATCGTTGCATATCGTTTCGCTGTACTTGCCAATTTTTTTTTATTGAAATCAATTAATTATAAAGCTTTATTTCATCGAAGTGACATCCAGAACCAACAAAAATTTGCAAAATTTGGTTTTTAGAGCCACTAGAGAAGAGTTTTGGAGGAGATCGAGTTCTCAACTGATTCTCCAAGAAAATGGTGTAAATTTTAAAAAATAGTCAACTTTTCCCGTAATCTGGAACGCATTTTAGGTATAGAATTGGTCTTTTAGGTATTTGTATTAGTTTAAAATGTAGAAGCCTTAAAATATTCATTTGTTGAGTTGTTTAGATCGTCCATGAACTGCTAAACTCTCGACTTTCCCCTAATTCCTCTAATAATCAAAAATCGCAGCTGCCAGAGCCCATTCAACGATCGAAAAGTCGTCCAATATTGCGCAACGCGGGCGCTAAGTACCTTGAGCACCGTTTCGGAGGCGATTATAGGGGAATTGAGGGCCCAGGCCCAGCCCCAACCAAACCCCAAACCCCAACCCTCAGCCTAATCACAATATTGACCTCTTTACCCCATTCTTAATGGCTCTCAGCTGGTAATTGGTCATCAAGAGGAAGATTTTAGATTTTTTGGGAGAGTACCTTAAATTTGTCGAATTTAGACCTTTTATAGCTCATCTTAAAGCTGAATTCAAGACGGATCGATTGGTAAAAAGCGTTTTGAGATATCTCTTTTCTAAAAGTTTTTACAGCTATTTTAGTAAATGGCGGCGCCAAAAAGTGCCAAAAAATGGCTGTTTTCACGTTTCGTTAGTTTTCCGTGCAGAAAACCTAGGCTAAAAACCTGTTTTTCGTGATCAGCGTCCAAAATAACCCCTAGACACGCATTTTCAGAATGTTAGCAAAAAATTTTTGAAAAATATTGTCACCGGTGGGAGTCGAACCAGCGACCCTCAGATCAATAGCCTTTCCGCCGGATTTTCGCGATTTTCCTTCGTTTTTTTCTCGTGAAAATGCGTGTCTAGGGGTTATTTTGGACGCTGATCACGAAACACATGTTTTTAGCCTAGGTTTTCTGCACGGAAAACTAACGAAACGTGAAAACAGCCATTTTTTGGCTTTTTTGGCTCTGCCGCCCTTTACTAAAATAGCTGTAAAAACTTTTAGAAAAGAGATATCTCAAAACGGTTTTTACCAATCGATCCGTCTTGAATTCAGCTTTAGGATGAGCTATAAAAGGTCTAAATTGGACAAATGTATTCTCCCAAAAAATCGAAATTTTCCATCAACCCAATAGATCCAAAATATTTTTTTCTAAAATTCATTTATTTTCTTAAAAATCTTTTTATTCCCTTCTCTGACATCCAGATCCGCCAAAAATTGAGAAAAAAAGTGGAATCTATTGCCCAAATATGCAAATAAGTGGGGGGGAAGAGGCGAAGAGGCGAAGAGAAGGGTCGGGCGGTGGATTTACATGAAAAGAGGCGATTGAGGGGAGGGGAAAGGTGAAGAGAAAGGGTACAAGATGGATCAAAGAGATAGCTGGATAGGGATCGAGGCTTAAAAAAGGGATCCAGTATTGAATTGATCACTCGTTTTTTATCCTAAAGTCCATCCAGCTGCCCTTGAGCCGATCTGTAAATTTCGGGGTTTCTTTCATGGCTAGAAATTGGAAAGGAGATGTTTAGAAAAGTTGGATCAGCTTATTTGTTAGCTGGATTTGGTTTTAAGGCTGGATAGGTAGGCAGGCCGAGAGGTAGGCCAGGCTAAAACTGAGAGGATGTCTGCTAGCGGGTTTAGGAACTCTTGTAGCCCAGCAAAGCCAAATCAGAAGCTAAGCTGATCTAGCCTGGCCTAAGAATTACATTCAAAACAATTTTGACTCCATCGATCAATTGCTGTGGACGGCCAATTTAAAGCTGTAGCCGATAGCTGTCCTCAACTTGATTCATTGCTTCGATCATCCCTTTTTCTTTATCGAGAAGCTGATTCCTTAAAAGGCAAAACAAGTAAACTAAGCTTTCCAAATAGCAAATGAATAATCAATTCTGAATAAGAGCCTCCCAAACAGATCAATGATCAATTGGACCTCTTGAACAGATCTATAACCAATTGGGCCTCTTGAACAGATCAATTGGAACAGATCAATTGGACCTCTTGAACAGATCAGTTGGACCTCTTGAACAGATCAGTTAGACCTCCTGAACAGATCAGTTGGACCTTTTGAACAGATCAGTTGGACCTCTTGAACAGATCAGTTGGACCTCTTGAACAGATCAGTTGGACCTCCTGAACAGATCAGTTGGACCTCTTGAACAGATCAGTTGGACCTCTTGAACAGATCAGTTGGACCTCTTGAACAGATCAGTTGGACCTCCTGAACAGATCAGTTGGACCTCTTGAACAGATCAGTTGGACCTCTTGAACAGATCAGTTGGACCCCTTGAACAGATCAGTTGGATCTCTTGAACAGATCAGTTGGACCTCCCAAACAGATCAGTTGGACCTCCTGAACAGATCAGTTGGACTTCCCGAACAAATCAGTTGGACCTCCTGAACAGATCAACAATCAATTGAGCCTCCCGAACTCGTTGTCCATGCTTAAAACCAGATTGTCGATGAGTTTTTGATCGACAGCGTTGATCGAAAGTGTCTTTTGGACTAGTTGGGTTACTGAAAGGACTAGTTGGGTTATTATAAAGGCAAGAGATTTCGAGCTGGATCACGCTTTAAAGCGTTTAAGTTCAGACAAAGTTCAGAGTTCAGACAAATTCGCAATAACGATGTGGAGTTCAGACAAACTCGCAAGTACGATGTGGCTCTGTTCTTCTAGTTTTTAAATTTAGGCACAAAGACCTTGGGAACTCGAGGTTAGATCCCCAACATAGGATCTGGTTGGACCTGGCTTGGACAGTTGGACCTGGCTAAGAATTACCTTCTTGGTTTTGAAGGTATCTACAATTTTTTCTTGCTTTCTTCCTTTCTTCCTTTCTTTCTTTCTTTCATCTAGAGCTCTTTTCCCTTAATTTAAGCTTCATTCAGTCAATTCCCATCAAAAAAAACGACAACCTGTTGATGAATGCAAATTTTTGACCTCTCTTGTCTCCTCTAGATGACACCTTGAATTAAACGTTGGTGACAGATGGGAATTTGATGCGAATACCCAAAGGACCAGTCCTATACCTAAAATGCGTTCCAGTTTACGAGAAAAGTTGACTATTTTTTTAAATTTACACCATTTTCTTGGAGAATCAATTGAGAACTCGATCTCCTCCAAAACTCTTCTCTAGTGGCTTTAAAAATCAAATTTTGCAAATTTTTGTTGGTTCTGGATGTCAATTCGATGAAATAAAGCTTTATAATTAATTGATTTCAATAAAAAAAAATTGGCAAGTACAGCGAAACGATATGCAACGATTTTGGCTAATATGTAAATTGGGATTATGTCTTTTTTTAAAGCTTAGGCTTCGATCTGGATATCACATGGCCCGAGAATGGAGAGATTGACTAAATATCTTGAAATGGGAGTGACTGGAAGAGGTACCAGAGCTGAGAACTCGTTCTCATCCACAAAAACTCTTTTCTAGTGCTTCTACAATTGATAATTTCGTAATTTTTGTAGTTTCTGGAGGTCACTTCGATTAAATAAAGCTTTATCATTCTGAACTTTCAAGAACTTTAGCCCCCCAAAATCTGTTCAGCTCTACCGTGAATTTGTCTGGATGTGCCCTGTTTTGCTATGGCAATCTACGCACCACCTTATATACACGGTCGCCTTATATACGCCCGGCCGCTTTATATACGCTCGGCTGCCTTATATACGCTCGGCTGCCTTATATACGCCCGGCCGCTTATATACGCTCGGCTGCCTTATATACGCTCGGCTGCCTTATATACGCCCGGCCGCCTTAAACAGACGCGGCCGCCTTATATACGCCCCGGCCGTATAGACGCCGGCCTTACATACGCGGAGCCTTATATACGCTCGGCCGCCTTATATATGCCCGGCCGCCCTATATACGCTCGGCTGCCTTATATACGTGCGATCGCCTTATATACGCCCGGCCGCCTTGAACAGATGCGGCCGCCTTATATACGCCCCGGCCGTATAGACGCCGTATAGACGCCGTATAGACGCATTTTTCGACGAGATTGAGTTCGCAACTCGATCTCGTCAAAAAATCGTCTCTAGTGGCTCTAAAAACCAAATTTTGCAAATTTTTGTTGGTTCTGGATGTCACTTCGATGAAATAAAGCTTTATCATTCGTTGATTTCAATAAAAAAAAAATTGGCAAGTACAGCGAAACGATATGCAACGATTTTGTCAAATATGTAAATTGGGATTATGTCTTTTTTTAAAGCTTAGGCTTCGATCTGGATATCACATGGCCCGAGAATGGAGGAATTGACTGAATATCTTGAAATTGGAGTGACTGGAATAGATACTAGAAATTTGAATATCAACAAAATTTGCATTTAAACTGCGTCAAATTTGCATTTAAATTTGCATCAAATTTGCATTTAAATTGATCAAATTTGCATTTAAATTGAATCAAATTAGGATTTAAATTGAATGAAATTTGCATTTAAATTGCATTAAATTTGCATTTAAATTGCAACAAATTTGCATTCACGAATTCGCATCTTTGGTCGAAGATAAAGTTTTGATGAGTGCCAGAATGAGAAAATTTGCGAAAATCAAAATTCAATCGTTAAAATCAAGTGAAATAAATGCGACATCGCAAAAAATTCGGACACTGGACTGTTTGTAGCTTTCTAAAATCGAAAATTTGAGAAAATTTTGCGAAAATCTTTAGATCTGGAACGCACTGGACATTTAGAAAACGAGAAAACATCGAAAAAACAAAAAATAAAAAATCACTTGAACGAGTTTTAGGACTGGTTGAATTAATGACGAGAAAGGGTCGAGAATAAGACAAAGACGAAAAATTTGATGGTTATGGATGTCACACGAGTGATTGAGAATTATTGAATTGGTGGATTGTGTGCATAATAGAGTGAGGGGAGCTCTCGGAACGGAGCGTGGGGGTCATCACCGTAGTCCCCGGTTGGAGGGCCCAGCAGGCCTGCCCCGGGTCCACCCAGGGTCGGCGACGAGCACTCGGACAGCCCACCCTCGGTCACTAAAAATTTGATAATTTGATATGGTAGTACGGTACTGTACTATGTACCTACATACGTACTATATACTAATTAGTCTTTGACCCAAAGCTTTTATTAGATTAGCTACTGTGCGCTCCAGGATGCTCAAAAATTGAAATCTCGAATCTCTAGATGTTATATCTATCAATATATAAGCCCAATCTTGTATCAAGCTTCTCGTCGAACTCCTTTTCACCTCGATTTCCCATTTAAAAATGAAAAACGATAAATAAAGAGTGAATCCTGGAACTCATGTAATTCATTTCAATCGATAAATTGGCTTGTTTTCAAAATTTTGTGAAGGGGACCCTGGCCCTGAACCTTGGCCTTGGCCCCTGGCCCTGGCCCTGGCCCCTGGCTTGGACACAGAATAACTCACTTGGCGTCACTATCAATGGTGTCCCGTCGGGTCCAATCGGAAATGGTGGATGCAATGGCGGTCGATCGCCAGCACTCGCATAGATGTCTCCACAATAAAAGCCCATCGGTGCAGCAGCGAAAAAGGCACCATCTAAAAGACGGAGAATTTTATGGAAAAAATGATGTCATTCTCAAGCCTGATATCCAGGATCAGCAAAAAAACTGATTTTTAGTGAAAAGGCGCTCCAGTTTTCTTTAAAACAACTCCGGTTTAGTTACGCAACTTGATTTCTTAAAATTTCGATTTTGAGAGTTTCTTTTGATTCAATTCTATCAAGTGACATCCAGGATCAGCCAAAAATAACCTTTTATCCGAAAAGGTCCTCCAGTTTTCTCTAAAACAGCTCCGGTTTAGTTACGCAACTTGACTTCTTCAAAATCTCCATTTGGAAAGTTCGTTTTGATTCCATTCTACCCAGTGACATCCAGGATCGGCAAAAGAAATCGATTTTCATTGAAAACGGGCTCCAGCTTCTTTAAAACAGCTCTGGTTCAGTTACGCAACTTGATTTCTTTAAAATCTCCATTTCGAACGTTCATTTTGATTCAATTCTACCAAGTGACATCCAGAATCAACAAAAAATAACTTTTTATCCGGAAAGCTGCTCCACTTTTCTTTAAAACAGCTCCGGTTTAGTTGCGCAACTTGACTTCTTTAAAATTTCGATTTTAAAAGCTCCTTTTGATTCCATTCTATCAAGTGACATCCAGGATCAGCAAAAGAAATCGATTTTCAATGAAAACGGGCTTCAGTTTCTTTAAAACAGCTCCGGTTTAGTTACGCAACTTGACTTCTTCAAAATTTCGATTTTGAAAGTTTCTTTTGATTTAATTCTACCAAGTGACACCCAGGATTAGCAAAAAATAACTTTTTATCCGAAAAAGTCCTCCAGTTTTCTTTAAAACAACTCCGGTTTAGTTACGCAACTTGACTTTTTAAAAATCTCCATTTCGAACGTTCATTTTGATTCAATTCTATCAAGTGATATCCAGGATCAACAAAAGAAATCGATTTTCAATGAAAACGGGCTCCAGTTTCTCTAAAACAACTCCGGTTTAGTTACGCTCCTCCTTACGCTTTTGACTCCTTAAAAATCTCCTTCTTGAAGTTCATTTTACTGTTTTAAAGAAAAGTGAAGCAGCTTTTCTGCCAAGTGCCCTCCAGGATGCCCACCAAAATTCTCTTTAATCCAAAATATCCAGCTTCCCTTTCCTCCAGCTCCAGGGTTTTCCTTAAGCCTTAAGACTTCGAGGCTTATCTTCAGCTAATCGAAAAAAGGCGGTAATAGATGGATCTTCTTTTGCCCGGTGACCCCTGTGCACTCCATAGTGCCATGCCATCCCGAAAAGCCATCCCCTCTTCAGCCTCATTCATTTGCATACGGTGGATTGGGCAGTCGATTGGTTTCATCAATTCCCCTTGAAAAAAACGGCGAAAAGAAACGGCCGACAGCCGTAAAAAGCTTTTTTTCGTGAAATCTGGATGTCACACGAGAGATTAAAAACGAAATTTCAAAGATTCTACAAATTTTGGTTTTTGGCTTTTTAAAGAGTGGATCAGCTACAGTACCCCAAATTTATAAACATTGAATATCACTACTTTCTTGATCTTAAACAGCCTAGTGACATCCAGGAAGCCCAAAAATTGAATAAGATTCAACCCATCATGCCCATAAACGTCTCCAAGATCATCTCGTCCTTAGCTACAGTACCCCAAATTTATAAACATTGAATACCACTAGTTTTCTTGGTTTTAAACAGCCTAGTGACATCCAGGAAGCTCAAAAATTGAATAAGTTGCAACCCACCATGCCCGTAAACGTCTCCAAGATCATCTCGTCCTTGGCTACAGTACCCCAAATTTATAAACATTGAATACCACTAGTTTTCTTGGTTTTAAACAGCCTAGTGACATCCAGGAAGCCCAAAAATTGAATAAGTTGCAACCCACCATGCCCGTAAACGTCTCCAAGATCATCTCGTCCTCCACGACTTCTCCTTGCCGGTCGATAGCCACCGAAGCGCAACTGTTTCATGCGACGTTCCTTTGAGCGCCGGTTTTGGAACCAGACCTGGAATTATTTACTTATTATTGGAATTGTTTTCTACTTTGGGCTGTGTTGGACCTGGGACTCTGAGACTGAGCCTCTGAGAACCCGGCCCATTTAGCCGCTCTTTCCAAACTGAAAGGGGTTACGGTAATCGAATTCGTCTTTTCTGGAAGTCACTAGGACTCATCGACCCAGCCGAAAAGCCCAAAAACCGAAAATAAAAAAAAAACAGTTATTTAGTAGTATTAGATATTCAATTATATGCAAATTATAAAAACATTAAAAAACTATCATTTTTTTATGTACAAAAGTCTAGTGACATCCAGAACCCCTAAATATCGCTTTGCATTTAAAATCTATAGATAAATGGTAATTTTTCAGCCTTGATCTCGATTTGACAGTTGATTTTGTTTAGAATTAACTATTAAGGCTCAATTTTTTGCTAAATCGTCGCAGTGAATTCCAGCTTGACGCTTTGTGACAAAATCTCCCTCAACCCCATTGTTTTTTCCGGGTTTCTGAGTGAGATCTCGAGTTGACAGCCACCTGCTGACTTACTGAGGTGCTAGGGGAATTTTATCGCTGGTAAATTTAATGCTGGAGTGCACAGAAGGTATTGGATTAAAAATCGCTTCAATATTTCGATAATTTGTCTGTCTGTCTGTCTGTCTGTATGTATGTCTGTCTGTCTGTCCAAGAATGTTTTCTAAAAACTTCTCAACCCCGTCAATAGGTCCCGTGCGCTCCAGAACGAGAGTTGATGGCCCCAGGGGAACTGGAAGGGGCACCCACACGAGTCGAGGCGGCTATAATTGAATCGGGGCAATGGAATGGGCTCTTGAGTAGGGGAAAGCGGCAAGGGGACAACTCGGCACCCCTTTTAAAGTCTTTAGAGCTAGGAGCAGTGAAAAGAGATCTCTTCAAACGATAGGGGAATGAAAAGGCAGTACCACTTGTGGGGCCAGTCAACCGGATTCAGCGCTGAACTGATAGCCGTACAGAGAAGTACTCGAGTTTGGATTAAAGGGGTTTAAGGGTTCATTTTGATTCCATTCTATCAAGTGACATCCAGGATCGGCAAAAGTAATCGATTTTCAATGAAAACGGGTTCCAGTTTCTTTAAAACAGCTCCGGTTTAGTTACGCAACTTGACTCCAAACCCATTGAAGCTCTTTGATTAATCTATCAAGTGACATCCGCATCAGCAAAAAGCTTCCGAAAAGCCCTCCAGTTTTCTTTAAAACAGTTCCGGTTTAGTACGCAACTTGATTTCTTTAAAATCTCCATTTCGAACGTTCATTTTGCTTTCATTCTACCAAGTGACATCCAGGATCAACAAAAGAAATCGATTTTCAATGAAAACGGGCTCCAGTTTCTTTAAAACAGTTCCGGTTTAGTTACGCAACTTGATTTCTTAAAAATCTTCATTTCGAACGTTCATTTTGATTCCATTCTATCAAGTGACATCCAGGATCAGCAAAAAATAACTTTCTAACTCAAAATATCCAGCTTCTCCGGGTTTTTCTTAAGCCGTTAACTTCGAGATTCATTAACAGTCCTAGCATAGTAGCTGGCAAGTCCTGGCCGAGAACAATGAGTTATTAAAACTATCAAATCTCGATAATCAAAGCTGCGAACTCACTAGGACCAGCAGCTAATCGAAACCAGTGACCAGCAGTTAATCCAAATCCATTGCTCAATCTCACCTGTATCACTCTCATATTCAGTCCTGTCTCTTGCGCTAATTGCTCTCTAACATGGCGGGTTGGTTTTGGCGTGGTAGCGAAAGCATTCTTCAGAGTCTCCAGCTGAAAAACGATCTAGTAAAGTCTATTGGAAAAGATTTAGATCTATTTAGATCAGTCTAGAGCTTAGAACAAGATCTAGAACAAGAACTAGAACAAGAATAGAACAAGAATAGAACAAGATCTAGAACAAAGACTAGCCTGTTTCGCTTTAATCGTCGTTCTCGGTCCTCTCCTTTTCGCATTTGCTTCGTTTTCCAGTTTATTTCCATCGTCTTGTTGATTCTCTCCATTCTCCAACGCTTCGTGCATCTAGATTTCAAGAATTAAGCTTCATAAAAGGCTCTTTTTGATAAAATGCGCTTTTTGATACCATTATGCCCAAAAACCGAGGCCAATAAGTCCAAAAATCGATTCCAATAAGGCCAAAAATCGAGGCCAATATGGCCAAAAATCGATTCCATTATGGCCCTCATTCAAACGCTTGTAAAATCATTTCTATATTTCCAATCGGAAAACTTTAAAGACCGAAATGTAGCTAAGAATCCCAGCTTTAATATCCCATATTCCCGAATCGCTTATAGAACTGCAACACGCCAATTACTCACCTCATCCGCGCAATCATGATTCTCCTCATCACCATCCGAGCCACAATCCGAGCCACCGTGCGAGCCTGGAAAGCTTTATCTTTTATAAATTCATAGAAGCTTATGCAAAACACAGTACTCTATTAGTCTGCAATGCGTTACAAAGCATTGATGCAAAGCACCGTTCCTGACCGGGATCGAACCAGCACCCCTCCCCCTTTCCCCCCAGTTTGGCAACCCAGCTCACTAACCACTCGGCCATCCGGAATTTGCTCTATTTTTAGACACTGCTATTTGCAATGTATTCCGTGACTTCCAGAACTCAAGTCTAACTATTTATTTATGTTTAATCTTTGAGATTTCTGGCTTATTTTTCTGCGATCTCAAATCAAGCCCTGAAAACCGGTGAAAAATAAAAATTTCGTCAAAATTATAAGTTATTCGCTGAAGCTGGACGTCATAAAGTGGATAGAAAAAGAAACAAACGTTTTTAAAAAGAAACAAAAATTTCGATAACCCCAGATTGGTAGCCAAGCTTACTAACCACTCGGCCATCGGCAAAATTTGCATTTTTGGGTTTCTATTATTTTCAAAAACTCTCATGACACCCAGATCCCCTGAAAATCGATTCCGCAAAGTTTTTCGGCTGTTTCTGACGTTTATACAGATCCAGCTCTCTTCAGATTTCCTGAAGCTCAACGAAAAAACAAAATTTCAAAAGAAAATCTGCTTTTCAATGGTTTTTTTGTGAATCCTGGGACGCACAGAAGCTATTAAAAATGTAAAAATTTAAGAAATTTGAATTTAAAGTTTTAACTTTTTTTGCCAGTTTCAGGTACAAATTCAGCCTTATCTTTTATAAATTCATAGAAGCTTATGCAAAACACAGTACTCTATTAGTCTGCAATGCGTTACAACGAGTTTATGCAAAGCACCGTCCGTGACCGGGATCGAACCAGCACCCCCCAGATTGGCAACCCAGCTCACTAACCACTCGGCCATCGGCAAAATTTGCATTTTTCGGTTTCTATTATATTCAAAAACTCTCATGACACCCAGATCCCCTGAAAATCGATTTCGCAAAGCTTTCCGGCTGTTTCTGACGTTTATACAGATCCAGCTCCCTTCAGATTTCCTGAAGCTCAACGAAAAAGCAAAATTTCAAAAGAAAATTTGCTTTTCAATGGCTTTTCTGTGAATCCTGGGACTCACAGAAGCTATTGAAAATGTAAAAATTTAAAAAATTTGAATTTAAAGTTTTAAACTTTTTTTTGCCAATTTCAGGTACAAATTTATAATCCAGCGCCGGGCCATGGTATCCATTCCCAGCTGTCACCACATCCGATCCCCTTTGTGGGTCCCAGAGATGTATAGAATCTATAGAAAATCCCTCTTTAGCCGTCTTTTTGCCGGAAAAGGATGAGCATCTTGTCTCAGAGAACAATACGGTATCTATTTTATAGCCAAAGGGCTAAATACCCGGGGTAAACAAGGTGGACACCATATGGTGGACCCTTTGGAATGGCTATTTCCCGCAAAAAGTGGTTTTCATGGATTTTACAGTACTTTGAAAAGGGTTTAGTACAGTACACTCCAATTTACAGTATCAAAGTCGTCAAAAATCCAAAAAGTCTAAAGAATAAGTTTATCCTGGAAGTCACGGGATTGATTGAAAGCTTTAAATTGACTTGTTTCTAATGTTTGTGGATCTTGTTCTGGTTCTTGTAGAGTACACTAATGAACAATGTCAAAATCGTGCCTAAAATCCAAAAAGTCTAAACAAAGAGTTTATTCTGGAAGTCACGGGATCTATTGAAAGCGTTAAATTGACTTGTTTCTATTGTTTGTGGATCTTGTACTCAGGTGTACAGTACACTCCAATGAACAATGTCAAAATCGTGCCTAAAATCCAAAATCTGTAAACAAAAAGTTTATCCTGGAAGTCACGGGATCTATTGAAAGCTTTAAATTGATTTGTTTCTAATGTTTGTGGATCTTGTTCTGGTTCTTGTAGAGTACACTAATGAACAATGTCAAAATCGTGCCTAAAATCCAAAATCTGTAAACAAAAAGTTTATCCTGGAAGTCACGGGATTGATTGAAAGCTTTAAATTGATTTGTTTCTAATGTTTGTGGACCTGAGCTGGTTGGATGATGGATAATTATTGGGTGTCTGTTAGTTCTGTTAGTGCGACCGTGTAAATGGATTTCTTTTTGCTCTCTTTTCCCTCTGGAACGGCTATTCCTTCTTTAATTCCCCAATGAATGCCTTGAATGAGTGTTGGTAATGAGATTCCCGGTGTGACTAACAGAGGAACCCTCCAGGTCCTGAGAGAGGAGCTGGGTACTAGGGTGACCCTAAGACCCTAGGGATAAAGAAAGCCATAACCTGATTCCAGATCTAGCTCTGGACGTCTACCTAGATGTGGAGCCGGATCTGGACCTGGACTTAGACTTGGAGCATCGACAGAGATAGCCTCGGCGGGCACTTTCATATTGATCCCTGTGCGTTTTTTGAAAAATTTTTGAAAATTCGGTGGTCCTGGATCGCACACTGTCGATTTATCAATAAAATGGATCAAAAAAATCAACTTTGAAGAAGGCACATTTTCGAGAACCTTACTATGCCAAAATTTTGCCCCAAAATGGTTCTTGAAAAAAATTTCTGAAAATTCGGTGGTCCTGGAAGTCACACTCAGGATCTATCAATAAAATGGGTCAAAAAAATCAACTTTGAAGAAGGCACATTTTCGAGAACCTTACTAAGTCAAAATTTTGCCCCAAAATGGTTCTTAAAAAAAAATTTTTAGAAAATTCAGCGGTCCTGGATGGCACACTGTCGATTTATCAATAAAATGGATCAAAAAAATCAACTATGAAGAAGGCACATTTTCGAGAATCTTACTAAGCCAAAATTTTGCCCCAAAATGGTTCTTGAGCAAATTTTTTCAAAAGATTCGGCAGTCCTGGAAGTCACACTGACGATCTAACAAGAAAATGGACAATTAAACTCAATTTTGAAGAAGGCACATTTCCGAGAACCTTACCATGCCAAAAATTTTGCCCCAAAATGGTCCTTGGCAAATTGTTTTCAAAAAATTCAGCGGTCCTGGATCGCACACTGTCGATTTATCAATAAAATGGATCAAAAAAATCACCTATGAAGAAGGCACATTTTCGAAAACCTTACCATGCCAAAATTTTGCCCCAAAATGGTCCTTGGCGAATTTTTTTCAAAAAAATCTACATACTGGATGTCACAGATAGTTTGCAGAGCTTTAAATATAAATCATAGCTATTTTTAGGTTTAGAGCTATTTCGACAGTACTTGACTAGGCGTTGCGCTTTTTCTTTCTAGAAAACCAACCATTTCTGCTCGACGCGTGGCCCAAATGCGGTGTCGTTGTGCCATTTGAGAGCGGGGTGTGCGGCAAAGTGCCAGGCGTGGAAATTGGCGCGGCGACTAGTTGAGTCAACTGAAATCTTGCGCATTCACCTTCGCCTGCTTGGTGTGACCCACCGGTGTGCTCGGTGAGGCCAGCTGGCCGTGCAAGAAATCCTGTTGACAGACGAAGCGCGCGTCGCTGAGAATGTAGAGCTGAAAGTGATTCAAAATTTCAGAACTACCTCAACATTTCAGGACTACCTCAAAATTTCCGTTCTTTTCACGTCTTAATTAAGTTTTTCTGAGATTTAAGTCAATTCTGGAAGGCACTGAGTCCTTTAATGCCGATTCTAGCTCTTGAACGCTGTTTTAAAATTTTTTTTAAAATGATAGCCAAGATGGCTAGGGCTTTAAATTCAAATTTCTTAAATTTTTACACTCTCAATAGCTTCTGTGAGTTCCAGGATTTACCGAAAAACCATTGAAAAGCAGATTTTCTTTTGAAATTTTGTTTTTTCATTGAGCATCAGGAACTCTGAAGAGAGCTGGATCTGTATAAACGTCAGAAACAGCCGGAAAACTTTGCGGAATCGATTTTCAGGGGATCTGGGTGTCATGAGAGTTTTTGAATATAATAGAAACCGAAAAATGCAAATTTTGCCGATGGCCGAGTGGTTAGTGAGCTTGGCTACCAATCCGGGGGGTGCTGGTTCGATTCCGGTCAGTGAAAAAATTGCGAAAACTTTGTAAATTCTTTTCTATTTTTATTTAGTGACGGAATACATTGCAGTTATCAGTGGCTAAAAATAGAGGAAAGTCTGGATGGCTGATTGGTTAGGCAAAAAAAAAATTAAAACTTTAAATTCAAATTTCTTAAATTTTTACATTTTTAATAGCTTCTGTGCGTCCCAGGATTCACAAAAAAACCATTGAAAAGCAAATTTTCTTTTGAAATTTTGTTTTTTCGTTGAGCATCAGGAAATCTGAGCCCCCGGAAAGAGAGCTGGATCTGCATAAATGTCAGAAACAGCCGGAAAACTTTGCGGAATCGATTTTCGGGGGATCTGGGTGTCATAAGAGTTTTTGAAAATAATAGAAACCTAAGAATGCAAATTTTTCCGATGGCCGAGTGGATAGTGAGTTTGGCTACCAATCCGGAGGGTGCTGGTTCGATTCCGGTCAGTGAAAAAATTGCGAAAACTTTGTAAATTCTTTTTTTGATTTTAAAATAAGCTTATCCAGTCAATTTCTAAGCCTTGGGAGCTTCAAGTTTTCCGTTTAAATGCAAATTTTCAGGAATTTTCGATTTTTCGCCTTAAAACTGCACTATTTTCTCAAATTCTCAAAAATTTTCTCTCAAAAAGGTGTTCTGAAATTTTTTTTTTGCCAGACTTTTCCCTATTTTTTTTGCGCGTTTTTGAGGCCTTTCACCTGGGATTTTCCTTTGGTTTTCTCTCGGGAATTCTCTGCATCGACAGAGATTAGCCTCGGCGGCTTGCACAAGAACAAAATATTGATCCCTGTGCGTTTTTTGAAAAATTTTTGAAAATTTGGGAGTTCTGGAAGTCACACTGAGGATCTATCAATAAAATGGATCAAAAAAATCAACTTTGAAGAAGGCACATTTTCGAGAATCTTACTAAGCCAAAATTTTGCCCCAAAATGGTTCTTAAAAAAAATTTTTTCAAAAATTTGGCGATCCTGGAAGTCACACTGACGATCTAACAATAAATTGGGTCAAAAAAATCAACTTTGAAGAAGGTACATTTTCGAGAACCTTACTATGCCAAAATTTTGCCCCAAAATCGTCCTTAGCAAATTTTTTTCAAAAAATTCAGCGGTCCTGGATCGCACACTGTCGATTTACCAATAAATTGAGTCAAAAAAATCAATTTTGAAGAAGGCACATTTTCGAGAACCTTACCAAACCAAAATTTCACCTCAAAATCGTCCTTAGCAAATTTTTTTCAGAAAAATCTACATACTGGATGTCACAGATAGTGTTCAGAGTTTTAAATGTAAATTTCCCCTACTTGTTCTCCTGTGTCGAGTTTTCGGTGACAAATCGAGCACTGGAAGCATTCGATGTGAAAAACCTGGAAGAAAAATGATTCAAAATGTTTTTCGACAGTTCTGGATGTCACGAAATAATTTGCATATAAAGAAATTTAATTTTAGAAAAATTTAATTATTTCGAAAAAATTTTAAATGCAAATTTCAAGTTGCTTTTCAAATAAATGCAAATTCGAAATTTGCATTTATTTTAAATTTGCATTTATTTTAAATTTGCATTTATTTTAAATTTTCATTTATTCGAAATTTGCACTTATTTGAGATTTGCATTTATTTTAAATTTGCATTTAACTACTGATTTTTCAAGTTGCTTTAATTTCGCTGAATTTTGTGTCAAATTTCCTCGTGACTTCCAGGATTTCGAAATCTCGCCACCTTGTCCCTTGCTCTTCGCACCAAATCATCTTTTTCGAGCCCGCCATCGCAGCCAGCACACCGCGTGGCGTAGCGTCTGAAAAAATAGCCGAAAATCAGTTTCAATCGATAACCAGAATGCCGTGTGACATCCATAGTTGACAAATTCGGCTTTAAATTGCTCTTAAAGGCTTTTAAAAGCTTTTAAAAGCTTTTAAAAAGCTTTTCCTTTCCATTCGAACCTGGAGAAATCGCGTCGACAAAGCAAAAGGCCGTCTCGACTAAAGCACGACTCATTCATCGGTGACTGGCAATCCGAGCAGCGCAAGCATTCCTGGTGCCAGGCCTGAATTGAAAATTATCGGAAATAATAGCTTCTTCTCTAAAATTCACTTAAAATTAACGAAAACCAATGAAACTTTGTGCAGAATTGTTACCTCGGCTTAAAATTGAATTTAAGCCAAGAAAATTTTTGTTTAAAAGCGATTTTTAGGCAATCTGGAACGCACAACAAAATCTAGTTCAAGAAAAATTTCGAAATTTTGAAATCTAAGGAAACTGGTTGCGTAGAATTGTTACCTCGGCTCAAAATTGAAGTTAAGCCAAGAAAATTTTTGTTTAAAATCAATTTTCAGGCAATCTGGAAGGCACAACAAAATCTGGTTTAAGTAAAATTTTGAAATTTTGAAATCTAAGGGAACTGGTTGGACAGAATTGTTACCTCGGCCTAAAATTGACTTTAAGCCAAGAAAATTTTTTCTTAAAGTCAATTTTCAGGCAATCTGGAACGCACAACAAAATCTGATTCAAGAAAAATTTCGAAATTTTGAATTTAAAAATTTTTCCGAACTTTTGCCTAAAAACTTTTCCCAGGCTAGTTACAAATTGTAGCTTTTAGCATGGAAAGCATGGGAAATCCGAGTGTGCGTTCCAGGAGCGCCAAAAATGCGTAAATGAACCGACTTTGCCGAGCACATGGTAGACATATCGGTCCAAAATCGGCAGCTGGCATAGGGCGCATGAAGACATGGAATTTAGCGAGTTGAGGGAAGGAATTGAGCGTCTATGGGGTCTATGGGTGTCTGTGGGCGTCTGTGAGTGAGGCAGGACAGCCTACTGTATAGCGGTCGGCCCCGCCCCGCCCCTAGCCTAGTGGTTGGAGAGGTGAGTCGGCCCGGACCCCTTTTCCAAGTCCTCCTCCTTTTCTCGATCTGATGGGCCCAAAAGGGCAGGTGCTTCCCAGCATTTGCGAGAATCGAAGAATTATCGACTCTCGTGTTGTGGAGACGAAAAAATTCCACCAAAATAGCACCCGAATTTTTGCACTGGAGACCAAAAATTGGAAATCGGTGGCAAAAATGATTTTGACTTTTTACGTGACATCCAGGATCACCAGTTTTTAAAGAAATATTGAAAAAAGAGAGATTTCAGAGGTTTTACAGCGATGAAAGCTTATCGTCGCTAAATAAAGTACTGTAGACGATTTTAGCGATTATTAGAATGACCAAGTTTTAATCTGGAAGTCAGTAAATCCTTTTGGAACGCTAGGTTTTGATTTGGAACCAGTTTCCACGTAGCTCAGCCGGTAGAGCGTTCCACTACCAATCCAAAGGTCGCGGGTTCGACTCCGCCTGGTGCCAATTTAAGACCAAAAAATTGGAAATCGGTGGCAAGGATGATTTTGACTTTTTACGTGACATCCAGGATCATCAGTTTTTGAAGAAATATTTAAAAAGGAGAGATTTCAGAGGTTTTACGGCGATGAAAGCTTATCGTCGCTAAATAAAGTACTGTAAACGATTTTAGCGATTATTAGAATGACCAAGTTTTAATCTGGAAGTCAGTAAACCCTTTTGGAACACTAGATTTTAATTCCAAGACAGTTTCTACATGGCTCAGCCGGTAGAGCGTTCCACTGGCAATCCGGTGGTCGCTCTAGAGGTCGCGGGTTCGACTCCGCCTGGTGTCAATTTCAAGTTCTAATCGAGCTTTTTTGTATAGTTTTTCAAGGAGAATTCCAGGAAACACACCAATCAAAAAAACCGGGATCGTTACGGAGAAAAACGGGGGAAAGCGGGAAATCACATTATCGCTCGGCACTCTCCGGAGGGGAAATGAAGAAATGGACATGGAAAACAAGGGAAAAAATACAGTGATCTATTTAAATTCGGTACCTGAGCACAATTTTATCATTAAAAAATTCAATTTAAAGTTAAATTGAAAGAATTATTAAGGAAAACAGTTTTCTCGATCAATCCGAGATTCTGCTTGAACATTTTGCTTTTTAAATTTGTCATTGGCTGATCTGGAAAGCACAGAATCTATTTAGAAAATTAGATTTCGGCTTTAAGCAAATTTTTATGTGGCTCAGCTGGTAGAGCCTCTGTTTACGAGGCGACACGGCTTCGAGGCCAAGGGTTCGAGTCCGTGTGCGCGGGTTTTTAAATATTGAGTTATTTCTCATTTTGGCACCAATCCCTAGCTCATTACTCACAAAGGAGGGCGAGTCTCGAGGAAAAATCTTGTGCGAACGGAGAAAAAAACGGAGAAAAGGTCTATGATTCATTGTCACCGCCGGGTTTTTTTGATAACGGTTAATTGGAGCCTTAAAAACATAATTTTTGGCCATTCTGGAACTCACGTAACAGGTTTGGTTTAATTTTTAGCATTTTTAGCTAGTCTGGGGTTTCTATAGTGGAGTGGATACAGGACTGGGCTTGTATACTGCTGACTATTTGATATTTTGATCTTCTAGTTAAATTTTTGGCCATTCTGGAAGGCACGTAACTGATTGGGTTTGATTTTTAGCATTTTCAGCTAATCTAGGGTTACTGTAGTGGAGAGGATGCAGGACTGGGCTTGTATACTGCTGAATATTTGATATTTTTAGCTTCTAGCCAAATTTTTGGTCATTCTGGAAGGCACGTAACTGATTTGTTTTAATTTTTAGCATTTTCAGTTAATCTGGGGCTTCTGTAGTGGAGTGGATACAGGACTGGGTCTCTCTACAGCTGAAGATTTGATATTTTGATCTTCTAGCTAAATTTTTGGCCATTCTGGAAGTCATGTAACTGATTGGGTTTCATTTTCAGCATTTTCAGTTAATCTGGGGTTACTGTAGTGGAGTAGATACAGGACTGGGCTTGTATACTGCTGACTATTTGATATTTTTAATTTCTAGTTAAATTTTTGGCCATTCTGGAAGTCATGTAACTGATTTGGTTTAATTTTTAGCATTTTCAGTTAATCTAGGGTTACTGTGGTGAAGTGGGTACAGGACTGGGCATTTTTACTATTGAATATTTGATATTTCGACCTTCTGGCTAAATTTTTGCCCATTCTGGAAGTCACGTAACTGATTGGGTTTCACGTTTTAGCATTTTCAACTCATCTAGCTCTATGGTGGAGCAGCATTCAGGACTGGGTCTCTATACAGCTGAATATTTAATATTTTGATCTTCTAACTAAATTTTTGTCGACTATGGGTGTCACACTGAACATTGTAATTGAGATTTAAACGAAATTCGTCTTTCTGAGACTTTCTAAAACACACCTGCGGCCTTTTCGCTTAAAAAGAAAAAAAAAGTCGCAATGATGGTTTTTCTTGTTTCTCTTGTTTCTCTTTTTGTCAGTTTTTCCCCGTGTCTCCCACCGAGTCGGTTCGGCTTTGGTTTTGGGCGATTCGAAGAAAAAACTGAAAGTAGGCATTCATGTTCTTGATTGATTACCCAAACAAAAACTCAAAAATCGAATTCAATGTTTAGCACGTAGTTTTAACGCACAAATTTCAAAATGACATCCAGGATTTAGGTTTTCATTGGAATTTTGACGAAAGGCTGAATCAGGAACGAGAAACAGACCCAGTCCTTGACCGTCAGAGTTGTTGTCCTTGATTTAATCTCAGGCCTTCACTCTTCCGAGATTTCTCTTCGAGTTTTCGTCAAATTGGAGCACACAACGGGGTTTCCCGTGTCGATCAACCAAGTTTTGTTGGACAAGAAAAATGACAAGAAAAACAACAAGAGCAACACTGCGGCCCGTTTGTAATTCTTTTGGAGGCCTTTTTTCGGGAAAACGATTCCATTTCTCTTTTGACAAACGACGCCGACGAAAGGAAAGAAAAAAAGATTGAGGAAAAACGCTCGGGAGGAGGTCAGACAAAAGAAAAATGATTGAGAATCGGGAATTCTTTGATTGAAACTTCGGGACTGGTCGAATTCCTCGCGCACCGGGTGAGTCCTCGAAAATTTAAAGCCGCCATTCTTGGATCTGGAGCTCAGGAAAGTGTTTGGTGAAATTAGATTTTAATTTCGGTCAAGTTTTTTCATAGTTCAATCGGTAAAGCGTTTTGCTACAGATCGGAAGGTCGAGGGTTCGAGTCCGCTCGGTGGCAAAAAAATTTTTGTTGCTAATAATTTGCATTTTTCTATAACCGAACAGCTAGTGTGACTTCCAGATCGAAAGCTCGTTGATTTTCAGGCCAAATTTTCTTTTGTTAAACGTAGAATTTCGCTCGATCTCAAAACGGACGCTTATTCAACGTTTACTGTACTTGTATTAGCTACAGTAACCCTCCAGGAGGCTGTCAATAGCTACAGTAACCGCATACTTCTTAAAATGTGCCCTTTTGCTACAGTAACCGGCAAGAAATGATTGAGAATCGGGAATTCTTTGATTGAAACTTCGGGACTGGTCGAATTCCTCGCGCACCGGGGGACTATTCGAAAATTTAAAGCCGCCATTCTTTGATCTGGAGCTCAGGAAAGTGTTTGGTGAAATTAGATTTTAATTTCAGTCAGATCTTTTCATAGCTCAATCGGTAAAGCGTTTTGCTACAGATCGGAAGGTCGAGGGTTCGAGTCCGCTCGGTACCAAAAAAATTTTTGTTGCTAATAATTTGCATTTTTCTATAACCGAGCAGCTAGTGTGACATCCAGATCGCAATTTTATCGCCTCAGAAAAATGCGATCGCAAAAATATGTGGATTTATCGTCAAGGGTTCGAGTCCGCTCGGTACCAAAAAAATTTTTGTTGCTAATAATTTGCCTTTTTCTATAACCGAGCAGCTAGTGTGACATCCAGATCGCAATTTTATCGCCTCAGAAAAATGCGATCGCAAAAATATATGGATTTTTTCCTTGTGTGCTACATTTTGTTCAGCTACAGTACCCCTTTCACCCGATTTTCCCGACGTTAAATCGATATTTTCCAATTTTCCCCATCATCTTTCTTTCCTCAGCAATGCGAATAGGCAAAAAGAGGGCACAAAAAGCAAAACGAATTTCGTTTTTTCTTTTTTTGGGTACTGTAATAACAAATGTTAAACTTTCAGATTGAAAAATATTTGAATTTAAATTTGAAAAATTCATCCTGACACTCATTAAGCTCAAGTACTCTTTCAGATTTCAAAAATAAGCAAAAAGTTTTTCTGAGCGGGGTCGAACCCGGGTCGTTTGACTAGTCGTTCGACTGGTAGCTTAGTTCACTAACCACTCGGCCAAACAAAAAGTGTCACCAATAAATTATTTGAATATCAATTTTTAAAGTGTGACTTCCAGATCGAAAGCTCATTGATTTTCAGGCCAAGTTTTCTTTTGCAAACCTTAGAATTTCGCTTGTTCTCAAAACGGAGGCTTATTCAACGATTACTGTACTTGTATAACGTAAAACGACAAAGGTTTATTCAACAAAAAAAGCCCTGGATGATGAAAGACGTTAAAGCATTGGGGTAAATGGAGATCATAATGATAAAAGGAGATAAAAAACCGTATTTCAGAAGATTTTGAAAGATTATGGACTTGCATCCATATCTTCGATCCCTTCTAAACGATCTAAATCGAAAGAGGTTGAGGTGGGCATTTCGAAACGAAGAGAAGCGATTAATGGAGGAGAAGGAGTACGGCCAACACCACGAATCGACGACAGAGAGCCACGGGGAAGAGATGAAGATTGAGGGGAAAGGAAGCGTCTGAATGATCCGCCCGCCTGGAAATCAACTTATTGAATGATCCGGGCAAGCATTCAGCCCAAATACTCTCTCAGATTTCAGAAGCAAGCAAAAAGCTGCCCCTGAGCAGGATCGAACCCGGGCCGTTTGACTAGTCGTTCGACTCGTAGCTTAGTTCACTAACCACTCGGCCACAGAAAAATTGTTAGCAATAGGTTTTTTCAATATCAATTTTTAAAGTGTGACTTCCAGATCGAAAGCTCGTTGATTTTCAGGCCAGGTTTTCTTTTGTTAAACGTAGAATTTCGCTTGATCTCAAAACGGAGGCTTATTCAACGTTTACTGTACTTGTACTAGCTCCAGTAAGCTAACAACAGTTACAGTAACCTCATACTTCTTAAAATGTGCCCTTTTGCTACAGTAACCGGCTAGAAATGATTGAGAATCGGGAATTCTTTGATTGAAACTTCGGGACTGGTCGAATTCCTGGCGCACAGGGTGAGTACTCGAAAATTTAAAGCCGCCATTCTTCGATCTGGAGCTCAGGAAAGTGTTTGGTGGAATTAGATTTTAATTTCGGTCAAGTCTTTTCATAGCTCAAACGGTAAAGCGTTTTGCTACAAATCGGAAGGTCGAGGGTTCGAGTCCGCTCGGTACCAAAAAAATTTTTGTTGCTAATAATTTGCATTTTTCTATAACCGAGCAGCTAGTGTGACATCCAGAACGCAATTTTATCGCCTCAGAAAAATGCGATCGCAAAGATATGTGGATTTATCGTCAAGGGTTCGATTCCGCTTGGTACCAAAAAAATTTTTATTGCTAATAATTTGCATTTTTCTACAAACGAATAGCTAGTGTGACATCCAGATCGCAATCTTTCCAGTCTACAGTTCACTCACCGATCCAGGGGAGCTCCTCGTGTGCAAGCTGTGTAAACTCGTTTGGCTCCTTGAGATCAGAGACTCTTGGGTGTCCGGATCGTCACCAGGTTGTGCAGTGGGTTCCCTATAGCTTGGATATCAGAAAATTCTCTAAAATTTGTTTACCTGTAAGTGACGTTTTTCTTTTTGTGCCAAAGTAGCAATGGGCGTCCCTTGAAGAAGCCCTTTCGGGGTTTTTTGACTTTTTTCTGAAATTTTAATGAAATTAGTTTAATAATTAGCTCAGGATTACTTTAGATGGCTTAGATAACTTAAAGAATGCTAAGAAAGCTAACTTAAGGAATGAGAAGAAAGCTAGCTTCAAGAATGAGAAGAAAGCTACCTTAAAGAATGAGAAAGATCTTTAAAATTCTCTATAAAATTCTCTTTAGGCTCTTGAAATTCTCTTTAATATTCGGTTCAACCTAATATTTTCTTTATCCAAACCTTTGGCGACGGGTCCTCCAAAGAGGCATGACTGGGCGATGTTCCTGGAAAAGATTCATAACTTGTATTGACTCAAATGGACTAAAATAGACTAAAATAGACTAGAATAGACTAAAATAGACTAGAATAGACTCAAATAGACTAGAATAGACTAAAATAGACTCAACTGGACTCAACGGGGCTCAACTGGGCTCAACTCAACTCAACTGGGTTCAACGGGGCTCAACTGGGCTCAACGGGGCTCAACTGGGCTCAACGGGGCTCAACTGGGCTCAACTGGGCTCAACTGGGCTCAACTGGGCTCAACTGGGCTCAACGGGGCTCAACTGGGCTCAACTGGGCTCAACTGGGCTCAACTGGGCTCAACTGGACTAAAATAGACTTTATTTTGCTTACCCGGGAAATCTGAAGCACATGAGGTGTCAAAAGATGTCGATTCGTGCAAGTGTTGTTCTCCACTCTCTAATCCAGCCATTGTTCCTTCCGTTGAATCAATCCAATGTGATGGTGAGGGAGCAGTACGACGAGAATTCGATCGAAGGGAGGAACGGAGGGAATCTCTGGGAAAAATTGGTTTACTCTAGAAGAGAACGATCCACATTAAACTCTATTTTCTAAATATTAAAATTTACAATCTATTTAAATCTATTTAAATAAGTTTTCGAGCACACCAAATTTGAAGCTGACATCCAACTAAGATATAGCCAAAAGATCAAAACGTTTCCTCTATCTAGTTCCGAGAAAAAGCGCCAGTCCTGTAACCGACTAAAAGTGCCTCCTCGAAAATTAGCGTTATCAAAAATTTGATCACAGCAATTTCTAAGCTGACATCCAAATAAGATATAGCCAAAAGATCAAAAGATCTTCTTTATCTAGAACCGAGAAAAAGAGCCAGTCCTGTAACCGACTAAAAGTGCCTTCTCGAACTAATCGAAGAACTATTACAGGGTGACCAGAAATAACGTTGCGGCCTAATTTAGCCTAGTTTTTTAAAAATCCAAAAAGGTTTTTGTAACAGAAAGAATTTTTTATTAACAACATGATATAAAGAGAGCATAAAATCTACTTTTCTTCAAAGTGGCCACCTTTGGCCCCGATGCAGAGCCTCAAACGTTTGATGAAGTTTTCGGCGATGAGCCGCAGCTCGGCCGGAATGGTTCGATCCCATTCCCTGGTCAAGAATCGCTTAAGAGCCTCCAAACTTTTGTGGGGTTTTGCACAAATGCCTTGCCTCTAAAATTGACCAGTTATACAGGTGTTGCCTTAAAAGGCCGATCTTTGGGGTCTTAAAAGAAACCGTATTGGGACCGTCTTGGAACCGTATTGGGACCTTAAAAGGAGCCGTATTGGAAACGTATTGGGACCTTAAAAGGAACCGTATTGGAACCGTATTGGGACCGTCTTGGGACCGTATTGGGACCTTAAAAAGAACCGTATTGGAACCGTATTGGGACCGTATTGGGACCGTATTGGGACCGTATTGGAACCGTATTGGGACCTTAAAAGGAACCGTATTAGAAACGTATTGGGACCTTAAAAGGAACCGTATTGGAACCGTATTGGGACCGTATTGGGACCGTATTGGAACCGTATTGGAACCGTATTGAAACGTATTGGGGCCTTAAAAGGAACCGTATTGGAACCGTATTGGGACCGTCTTGGGACCGTATTGGGACCTTAAAAGGAACCGTATTGGGACCGTCTTGGAAGCGTCTTGGGACCGTATTGGGACCTCAAAAGGAACCGTATTGGGACCTTAAAAGGAACCGTATTGGAAACGTATTGGGACCTTAAAAGGAACCGTATTGGGACCGTATTGGGACCGTCTTGGAACCGTATTGGCACCGTATTGGAACCGTATTGGAAACGTATTGGGGCCTTAAAAGGAACCGTATTGGAACCGTATTGGGACCGTATTGCAACCGTAACTAAAATTGACCAGTTATACTTCCCAGTGTAGTCCAACGGATTGAGATCGCACGAATACGGAGGCCATTCCTGGGCCGAGATGAAATCCGGCAAGTTTGTCCTACACCGATCCTGTATGGATTTGACTCGATGAGAAGGAGCGGAGTCTTGTTGGAAGGTCCAAAATCCGTTACCAAAATGCTGTTGAGCCCATGGAAGGAAAACATCCTCAAGAATCTTTTTTCGGTACACATCCTTATTGATTTTTACCCCAGAATTGATGAAAATGCGAAGAGTTTTGCCGGTTGCGCAGATTCCGGCTCAGACCATGACCGATTTGGGATTTTGTCGGTGTTGAACAATCGCAGAGCTGCCTAGAGAGGACGTTTGACCAAATCCGTTCGTTTTGGTGGTTGTAGCTTTGCTCCACCGAGAAGAGCTCAGAAAACAGGATTCGCTCCCAGTGTGGAGTTGCGGTCCGCTTGAGAAGCTCTCGACATCTTTTCGAATTCGTTTGTTGTCGCCGTCGAGTTGTTGCGCTTGCTTGAGCTTCTAAGGGTGAAGATTGAGCTCATTTTTGGCCATAAGTCGAACCGATTCGCGAGCGATTCCCGTCTGTCGAGCGATCTTTCTCCGTCGAGCGATCTTGAGACCTGTGGATTCCAGGTCACGCGCTTCTAAATCACTTTGCGATTTCTGGAGGTGATGACTGTTCTTTTTCTGCCTCTTCCTCGACGATCTCCATCGTTGCCAAGCTCCTTAGTAATTTTTGAGATGAGCTGATGATCAACACGTAGCAATCGCGCGATCACACTCACGCATTGACCTTGACGATGAAGCTCCAGAATGGCAGATCCCTTGTTTGTCATTGTATAAAACAAAAAACAATCACAGAGAATAGGTTAAAAATAAATTTTTCTACCAAAATTGAAATTTTGAGGATTTTAGGCTGCCGAAAATCCCACAATGTTATTTCTGATCACCCTGTATTTTCTAAATATTAAATATCTGAACAATTCCAATGTTTACATGCTATCCAACTAAGAAATAGTCAAAGTTTCATCGAAATCTGTCAACTGAAAAAAAAGATAATAAGGTGAACAGATTCTAAGCTATTTCTTTCAGGCTATCTATTCTAGATCTGCCTAGGAAGCCTATATCTTGGATAGACAGAAGCTAGCCTTGCCCTCTTGTGCTTGGGTTAGGCCTTGTCTTGTCTGTGCTTCCTTGTCTTTGGCTCTTTCCAGAGCTGACTATAGTCTTGCTCTAGACTTGCTAGCCCTTCAGGCCAATCTTCAGCTATTACCTTGAGATTTGCGATGATCTAGAGAATCGACGTTGATCCGTTTGCAATGACCACGAGTTCGTGGTGATTTGCGAGGTCGAGTAGCTAACTGGAGCCGCTGTGCGGAGTGCTCGATCTGAATCAACTCATAAAGTAGCACTTATCCTTGTTAAAGCAAAAAGTTTTGCTTTTTTTTCTCCAATCTGGAACGCATGCTATCAACTAGTAAAAAGAAAACCATAAAAATTTGAATTTTGCCTAAACCTATATAGTGCCCTGACTACCGTAATCCGAAATTTACATTAGCAAAATGAAGGCTAAAAACAGTTTCATTTTCTCCAGTGCCTACCAGAATCGGTGGTGGGCGGCGGGGAAAGTCTGGAAATTTGTCGGGAAGACGGTTCGGTGATCGAACTCGTCGACAACACTTCGTCCTCAAAACGCACGACGCTCTTCTTCTTCTAGAAGTTGGGATTTCAAATTTGCTCAAGCTGGAGGTCACGTAAACGTTTGGAAATGGCAGAAATGGAAAATTTGAAAAATTTTGATCAACTGGTATTTTTCCGGAAAATTTTGGAGCTCGGCTTCGAAAAGTAAAAGTCCGATTTGCTTTTTAAACTATTTTTTCTCAGATTCTGGATGTCACAGTAGATATCTGAGTGTTTAGAAATTTAATATCTTGAAATTTGAAAAATTTTGTTTAACTGGTATTTATCCGGAAAATTTTGGAGCTCGGCTTCGAAAACTAAAAGTCAAATTTCTTTTTAAACTATTTTTTCTCAGATTCTGGATGTCACAGTAGATTTCTAAATATTTAGAAATTTAATATTTCAACATTTCTTTACCTTGTTGTACCGATAGTCGTACTCGTAATCATTCTCATCAACGAAAGTCGGGAATTGGCCATCTTTGATGAAAAGTGGTACGAGAGCTGGTGGCCAAATGCCTGAATTTCATTATTATTGTCTAAATTATTATTATTGGCTGCTTCCCAAACCTTCAACAATCATATGCGTTTGTGGGACCCGAGAGAGTCGACCCTCTTTCACTTGAATGGCTAACTGAAAGCAAATGCTTGTTTTTAAGTAGTTTTTCTTCGATTCTGGATGTCACAGTAGATATCTATATCTCTAGATATCGAAAAACTCTTGGTACTAGAAAGCATATTCAATTGTGGTCCAAAGTACTAAAAATCTCGGGTTTGGAACAAAAACTATGAGCCTAAAACTAGTTTTTCTTCAATCCTGGATGTCACAGTAGATATCTATCTCTTTAGATATCAAAAAACTCTCAGTACTAGAAAGCATACTCACATGTGATCAAAAGTACTACAAATCTCGTGTTTAGAACAAAAACTACAAATCTAAAACCAATTTTTCTTCAATCCTGGATGTCACAGTAGATATCTGAGCACTTAGATATCGAAAAACTCTTGATACTAGAAAGCATATTCAAATGTGATCCAAAGTACTACAAATCTCGGGTTTAGAACAAAAACTATGAGTCTAAAACTAGTTTTTCTTCAATCCTGGATGTCACAGTAGATATCTGAACACTCGGATCTCGATATCTCTCTAGATATCGAAAACGCTCGACTATTGTATGACTAGATCCGTCAGATAATGATAAAACGAGGGCATTTTGCTCTTCTGTAATGTGCATTGTAAACGCATCCCTTCTAGCGCACTCAATCCTTTTTCTTGAGAAAGAGAATGCGCTAGAGTCAGTGCGTTTACTTTTGAGCAAAAAGTCGTACATTGCTCAGCTCACCTTGACCAAATTCTCTAAATCGATATCGGAAAGAATCGACTCCTCAATGCCGATATTTGCGCCGACTGCTGAGACGAATTCCGAGATTCGGAGGCTAAATTTAGAATGATATAGCAGCTGAGCCCAAATACTCTTTCAGATTTCAAAAGTAAGCAAAAAGTTTTCTCGGAGCGGGGTCGAACCCGGGTCGTTTGACTGGCCGTTCGACTTGTAGCTTAGCTCGCTAACCACTCGGCCACAGAAAAATTGGCGCCAATATGTTTTTTCAATATCAATTCTTAAAGTGTGACTTCCAGATCGAAAGCTCATTGATTTTCAGGCCAAGTTTTCTTTTGTAAAATGTAGAATTTCGCTTGATCTCAAAACGGAGGCTTATTCAACGATTACTATACTTATACAACGGCTACCGCCTAGAATTGAATGTATTGAATGTATCCTGGAATGCATTGAGCCCAAATATTCTTTCAGATTTCAAAAGCAAGCAAAAAGTTTTCTCGGAGCGGGGTCGAACCCGGGTCGTTTGACTAGTCGTTCGACTGGTAGCTTAGTTCACTAACCACTCGGCCACAGAAAACTTGGCGCCAATATGTTTTTTCAATATCAATTCTTAAAGTGTGACTTCCAGATCGAAAGCTCGTTGATTTTCAGGCCAGGTTTTCTTTTGTTAAACGTAGAATTTCGCTTGATCTCAAAACGGAGGCTTATTCAACGTTTACTGTACTTGTACTAGCCACAGTAACCCTCCAGTAAGCTAACAACAGTTACAGTAACCTCATACTTCTTAAAATGTGCCCTTTTGCTACAGTAACCGGCTAGAAATGATTGAGAATCGGGAATTCTTTGATTGAAACTTCGGGACTGGTCGAATTCCTCGCGCACCGGGTGAGTACTCGAAAATTTAAAGCCGCCATTCTTCGATCTGGAGCTCAGGAAAGTGTTTGGTGGAATTAGATTTTAATTTCAGTCAAGTTTTTTCATAGCTCAATCGGTAAAGCGTTTTGCTACAAATCGGAAGGTCGAGGGTTCGAGTCCGCTCGGTACCAAAAAAATTTTTGTTACTAATAATTTGCATTTTTCTATAACCGAGCAGCTAGTGTGACATCCAGAACGCAATTTTATCGCCTCAGAAAAATGCGATCGCAAAAATATGTGGATTTATCGTCAAGGGTTCGAGTCCGCTCGGTACCAAAAAAATTTTTGTTGCTAATAATTTGCATTTTTCTATAACCGAACAGCTAGTGTGACATCCAGATCGCAATTTTATCGCCTCAGAAAAATGCGATCGCAAAAATATATGGATTTTTTCCTTGTGTCCTACATTTTGTTCAGCTACAGTACCCCTTTCACCCGATTTTCCCGACGTTAAATCGATATTTTCCAATTTTCCCCATCATCTTTCTTTCCTCAGCAATGCGAATAGGCAAAAAGAGGGCACAAAAAGCAAAACGAATTTCGTTTTTTCTTTTTTTGGGTACTGTAATAACAAATGTTAAACTTTCAGATTGAAAAATATTTGAATTTGAATTTGAAAAATTCATCCTGACACTCATTAAGCTCAAGTACTCTTTCAGATTTCAAAAATAAGCAAAAAGTTTTTCTGAGCGGGGTCGAACCCTGATCGTTCGACTGGTAGCTTGGTTCACTAACCACTCGGCCAAACAAAAAGTGTCACCAATAAATTATTTGAATATCAATTTTTAAAGCGTGACTTCCAGATCGAAAGCTCATTGATTTTCAGGCCAAGTTTTCTTTTGTAAAATGTAGAATTTCGCTTGATCTCAAAACGGAGGCTTATTCAACGATTACTATACTTATACAACGGCTACCGCCTAGAATTGAATGTATTGAATGTATCCTGGAATGCATTGAGCCCAAATATTCTTTCAGATTTCAAAAGCAAGCAAAAAGTTTTCTCGGAGCGGGGTCGAACCCGGGTCGTTTGACTAGTCGTTCGACTGGTAGCTTAGTTCACTAACCACTCGGCCACAGAAAACTTGGCGCCAATATGTTTTTTCAATATCAATTCTTAAAGTGTGACTTCCAGATCGAAAGCTCGTTGATTTTCAGGCCAAGTTTTCTTTTGTAAAACGTAGAATTTCGCTTGATCTCAAAACGGAGGCTTATTCAACGATTAGCTACAATAACCCAAGTTCAAGGCTTTTGCTAGACTAATATAGCGATTATCCATAAGCACTCACTCTTTCGCGCCAAACCAGATCTTGATATTGGCGATGTTCTTGAGCTTTTGTCCAATGTAGTGCAACTTGCGGACGTACATCGAACCGATATCTGAATAGAATAGAAGATCTAGATCTGGACCTTGAGTTAAAGGTACCCAAAGCAATCGTCGAGATGGCCAACCCGATGCAGACGTAGACGAGCACAATCGGCACGTAGTAGTTGCTGGAAATGGTTTGGATAAGTGAGTCGCATCAGAGTTCAGAGAAACTGAGGCTCTCTAATCAAAGAGCTAGCCTCGATTTTTATTGATATCCTAACTATGGATGTCACTAGACATTTTAGAGATCTAATAAAATCAGGTTTCCGATCTAAAAATATTCACTACTCATCGCATCAGGGTTCAGAGACCCTGAAGCTTTCTAATCAAAGATCTGCTTAAAAATGTTATTGATCTCTCAACCATGGATGTCACTAGACATTTTAGACATCTAATAAAATTAGGTTTCCAATCTAAAAATATTCACTACTTATCGCATCAGGGTTCAGAGGTCCTGGAGCTTTGTAATCAAAGATCTAACTCCAATTTTTATCAAAATCAAAACTATGGAGGTCACATGATATATAACTAAACAAATCAAGCCACATTCCAAAAAATAACCATCACTGATTCCAGCCCTGACAGAGTTCAGGGACCCTAAGGCTCTCCAATGAAATCTCTAGCGTTGTTTTTTATTGATATCTTAATTATGGATGTCACTAGACATATTGAGCCCTAACCCAACGGCCGGTTCCGATCCAAAAATATTCACTACCCCGCATCAGGTCGGGGTCCGTGAAGTTTCTAATCAAAGATCTTGTTTTTATTTATATCTTAATTATGGATGTCACTAGGCAATTTCGATATCTAATCAAGTCAGGATTCCTAAAAATAAAAGTCAAGGTACCCACCAATCGCATGAATGCCTCACGGCCCCGGAGCCAGGCGCCAAGGACCATTTTAGGAGTACCCACCAATATGCCTCATAAGCCCATCCAGGCTAGGCCAAGCCAGGGCCTGTCCAGGCCAGGCCAAGCCAGGACCTGTCCAGGCCAGGCCAAGCCAGGACCTGTCCAGGCCAGGCCAAGCCAGGACCTGTCCAGGCCAGGCCTAGCCAGGACCTGCCCACACCAGGCCAGAAGCTAGATCCAGATCTGGCTTCTGATTAGTCCGAAAGCCAGAGTTCTAGTTTCTAGGCCTTTCTGTGGACTATAGAAAGGACAAACCAGACTCTGATCGGATTCAGTCAAGATCCTGATTAATCCGGGCATAAAATGGGTAAGCTAATGGGTAAAGCATAAAATGGGTAAAGCAGGAAAGGCTTGGCTTTCAGATCCAGTGCGTTTTCGCGAGCACAAAGTACAGAACAGCTACCGTAACCCAAATGGCTAACAAATCGGCTTACAGTACTCACTTTTTCGGCACAAGATCCCCGTATTCGATCGCTGTGAGGCAAATGAAGGCAAAATAAATGCCATTGAAAAAATCGAATTCCCCGTTGAGTAGCGGGATGCAAACGGCTCCGATTGTCTGAAAGGTGTGTTTTAGAAAGTCGAATTCCGTCTAAATCTCAATTACAATAGGGTGACACCCATAGTCGACAAAAATTTAACTAGAAGATCAAAATATCAAATATTCAGCTGTATACAGACCCAGTCCTGTATCAGCTCCACTACAGAAACCCCAGATTGGCTAAAAATGCTAAAAATGAAACCCAATCAGTTAAATGACTTCCAGAATGGCCAACAATCTAGCTAGAAGATCAAAATATCAAATATTCAGCTGTATACAGACCCAGTCCTGTATCCGCTCCACTACAGAAACCCCAGATTGGCTGAAAATCTTAAAAATGAACCCCAATCAGCTACATGACTTCCAGAATTGCCAAAAATTTAATTAGAAGGTTGAAATATTAAATATTCAGCTGTATAGAGACCCAGTCCTGTATCCGCTCCACTACAGAAACCCCAGATTAACTGAAAATGCTAAAAATGAAACCCAATCAGTTAAATGACTTCCAGAATGGCCAAAAATCCAGATAGAAGGTTGAAATACCAAATATTCAATAGTAAAAATGCCCAGTCCTGTATCAGCTCCACTACAAAAACCCCAGATTAGTTGAAAATGCTAAAAAGTGAAACCCAATCAGTTAAATGACTTCCAGAATGGCCAAAAATTTAATTAGAAGGTCGAAATATCCAATATTCAATAGTAAAAATGCCCAGTCCTGTATCCACTCCACTACAGAAACCCCAGATTAACTGAAAATGCTAAAAATTAAACCCAATCAGTTACATGACTTCCAGAATAGCCAAAAATTAATCCAAACCAAATAGATGACAACGATAACGAAGAGAGTTGAGGTGGTGATCGAATCGTTACAAGAAATGTCCCTTTTGTTCTGAAATTCGAAATTAGATGAGGCCAGCGGATAAACTGGATCGTCGGATGAGTCTAATAAAGCCGACTAGATGGAGCTCAGAGCTGAATCTGAGCTTGACAAGCCAAATACGGCTCGATTGGGTAACTCACCCGGCTACAAATGTTCCTGATCTTCATCGCTAGGCTCTCCAAATATCGTCCGATATTCGTGAGCAATATCACCGTGATCGGGATCCCCAAAAAGCCGTAGATGACCGCAAAAATACGGCCGTTTGTTGTGCGCGGCTCGATTTTCCCGTACCCTGGAAAAGAAATCGATTAGCAAAGTACCTTCTAGATCTAAGTTTTACGCTAATTTCCTTGCAAATCGTTAATCCTGGAAGTCACATGATCTTTTGAAATCATTTTTACCATTTAATTCTTGGTTTTGAAATCTAGGAGTTGGATAGCTGAATAGCTGAATATCTTCATAAAAATTATTTTTAGATATTCAATTAAACATTGTTTTGTTAGAAGCGGTGCACTCCAGATTGGGCAAATAAATGTAAAAAATCGGTACCTAGTGTTGTCAAAATGACAAAAAAGGGCAGCACAAAGTACAAAAGGGTTTGCTTACAACTTTGAGACAAAATGTCATAGTTTTATGTAAATTTTCTTGCAAATCGTTTATCCTGGAAGTCACACGACCTTTTGAAATCGTTTTTACCCTTTGATTCTACATTTTGAAATTTAGAAGTTGAATAGCTGAATAGCTGAATATCTTCATAAAATTATTTTTAGATATTCAATTAAACATTGTTTTGTTAGAAGCTGTGCGCTCCAGATTGGGCAAATAAATGCAAAAAATCAGTACCTAGTGTCGTCAAAATGACAAACAAGGGCAGAACTTAGTACAAAAGGGTTTGCTTACAAATTTGAGACAAAGGGTCATAGTTTTATGCAAATTTCCTTGCAAATCGTTTATCCTGGAAGTCACACAACCTTTTGAAAACCTCTTTGACCCTTTGATTCTTCATTTTGAAATTTAGAAGTTGAATAGCTGAATAGCTGAATATCTTCATAAAATTATTTTTAGATATTCAGTTAAAAATTGTTTTGTTAGAAGCTGTGCACTCCAGATTGGGCAAATAAATGTAAAAAAATCAGTACCTAGTGTTGTCAAAATGCCAAAACCGTAGAGAGCAGCGGTTTTGTAGGACCACTCATGGCGGGTATCGCTTCCGATCTCCATTAGGCATCTGAAACAGTGGGAAACGCTTATCTGGAACGCACTACGCAATTTGGCTCGTTCAATTACCGTTGAGCAATCTCATACGCAAAGTCGGCCTCTCGGAGCACGCGGACTTGATGTCGATATCTGGTAATGGTTTTGAAGTTAAATAACGAGAAATCTCTACCGTAATAGGATGTCCTTTATGCATCGGGCTTTCGCATTTGTCTCGTTTTGCCTAAAAAACGGTTTTGCGAGACGATTTTGCGAAGAAATGAGCGATTTAGTGCTCCAGAAAGGGTTTGCTTACAAATTCAGGGCACAAATGCAAAACTTATCCAAGTTTTCTCGCAAATCATTAATCCTGGATGTCACACAATCTTTTGAAATCATTTTTACCCTTTGTTTCTTGGTTTTGAAATTTAGGAGTTAAATAGCTGAATAGCTGAATATCTTAATATAATATCTTATCTTTAGATATTCAGTTAAAAATTGTTTTGTTACAAGCTGTGCGCTCCAGATTGGGCAAATAAATGTAAAAAATCGGTACCTAGTGTTGTCAAAATGGCGAAAAAGGGCAGCACAAAGTACAAAAGGGTTTGCCTACAAATTTGAGACAAAGGGTCATAGTTTTATGCAAATTTCCTTGCAAATCGTTTATCCTGGAAGTCACACAACCTTTTGAAATCATTTTTACGATTTAATTCATTATTTTGAAATCTAGGAGTTGAATAGCTGAATAGCTGAATATCTTCATAAAATTATTTTTAGATATTCAGTTAAAAACTGTTTTGTTAGAAGCTGTGCGCTCCAGATTGGGCAAATAAATGTAAAAATTCGGTACCTAGTGTTGTCAAAATGACAAAAAAGGGCAGCACAAAGTACAAGTTGGGTAATTAAACCGGGTTGGTCCAACAATCCTATCAATAGTAGGCTTACTTCAAGAAATCCTCATATCCGGCTTCGAAATGCAAGAAAACCAGCCCTCCAACCAGCGTGTAGACACTCAAAAAGACAATGATCGCCGCGTTCACCGCCACCGCTTTCCGATTTTGCCACATCAGCTGAAAAGGGTTGGGTAATAAAACCGGTTGCGATTCTCATGTTTAAGGAAAGATTTGGCTATGATTCCTATCGATATCTTAATTATGGATGTCACTAGACATATTGATTGTCTAATAATATCGGGTTTCCAATTCAAAAACCTTCACTACTCATCACATCAGGGTTTAGAGACTCTGAAGCTTTGTAATCAAAGATCTGCTTAAAAATGTTATTGATCACTCAACCATGGATGTCACTAGACATATTGATTGTCTAATAATATCAGGTTTCCAATTCAAAAACCTTCACTACTCATCACATCAGGGTTCAGAGGCCCTGGAGATTTTTAATCAAAGATCTAGCCTCGATTTTTACTGATATCTGAATTATGGATGTCACTAAACATTTTCAATATCTAATAATATCAGGTTTCCAATTCAAAAATCTTCACTACTCATCACATCAGGGTTCAGAGGCCCTGGAGATTTTTAATCAAAGATCTGCTTAAAAATGTTATTGATCTCTCAACCATGGATGTCACTAGACATTTTAGACATCTAATAAAATTAGGTTTCCAATTCAAAAATCTTCACTACTTATCACGTCAGGGTTCAGAGACTCTGAAGCTTTATAATCAAAGATCTAACCTCGATTTTTTTCAAAATCAAAACGATGGAGGTCACATGATATATAACTAAACAAATCAAGCCACATTCCAAAAAATAACCATCACTGATTCCAGCCCTGATAGAGTTCAAGGACCCTAAGGCTCTCCAATGAAATATCTAGCCTTGATTTTTATTTATATCTTAATTATGGATGTCACTAGACATATTGAGCGTCTAACCAAATCAGGTTTCCGATCTAAAAATATTCACTACTCATCGCATCAGGGTTCAGGGTCCCTGAAGATTTCTAATCAAAGATCTAGCGTTGATTTTTATTTATATCTTAATTCTGGATGTCACTAGGCAATTTCGATATCTAATGAAGTCAAGATTCCTAAAAATAAAAGTTAAGGTACCCACCAATCGCATGAATGCCTCACGGCCCCGGAGCCAGGCGCCAAGGACCATTTTATAAGGGAAAGGCTATGGAAAAGCTATTGAAAAGCTATGGAAGGGCTTTGGAAAGGCTTCTGAATAAGGGAAGGCTTAGGAAAAAGACCAGTTAATCAATATATAATAGTAAATACTTTCAATAAGAAAGACTAGAGGGGATAGCAGGGCCAGGGTTGAGGCCAGGGCCACCTCGGGGTCCCTAGGGTCCATAGGGTGCCCCCTTTCCATAACCAGCCCCTTTGCCCTTCTCCATTCCCCTTTTTTTTGTTTTTGCAAAATTTTTGCTTTCCCCTGAAGTCCCTGAAGGATTTGAACTCTTTTTTTGAACCGATTTTTCTTCTTTTTCGGATAACTCTCGGATTTTTGAGTTAAGTTTTCAAAAAAAAAAGTACTTGACGTTTGTTTTGGGGAAATATTTCGAAACAATGGGCTAATTTAGGGCGTAGAGCTGACTAGAGCTGTAAATAGCTGAAATTTTAGCAATTCAGTAATTCAGGAAGAGATTTGTTCACATTTCGATCCCCCGAAACGCGTCGATCCCCGCAAATCTTCCATGCCACCCTTCCCCAAATCAATCAAGCGCTTATTCCTCTTTTCTGAGTGCTCAGAATCTTTTGATTCTTTTGCGATTCTTTTAGCTGGAATGCACACAACATTTTGCAGGGCTCAGATTTTGGATTTTGGGCTTTTATTCTTTTTTCGCATTTTTACTTGGATAAACTGTTGGATGTTGGAGCCATGGGGCCATGGCCATCCAACTCTAGAGACATGGGGCTATGGCCATCCAACTCTAGAGACATGGGGCTATGGCCATCCAACTCTAGAGACATGGGGCTATGGCCATCCAACTCTAGAGCCATGGGGCTATGGCCATCCAACTCTAGAGCCATGGGGCTATGGCCATCCAACTCTAGAGCCATGGGGCTATGGCCATCCAACTCTAGAGACATGGGGCTATGGCCATCCAACTCTAGAGCCATGGGGCTATGGCCATCCAACTCTAGAGACATGGGGCTATGGCCATCCAACTCTAGAGCCATGGGGCTATGGCCATCCAACTCTAGAGCCATGGGGCTATGGCCATCCAACTCTAGAGACATGGGGCCATGGCCATCCAACTCTAGAGCCATGGGGCTCTAGAGTTGGATCTGATTATGAGACAGGGATTTTTCAAAGTGATCTTTCAAAGTTCTTTCAACGACCTAGAACCTAAACTATGTCCTGCCAACATTTTTGCATTCTTTTATTCGTTTTAAACACTTTACTCTTGCTCACCGTTGACACAAACAAATCGCCACGATTCGAGAATTTGTGCATCGTGGCTTGAAAGTGGACAATGATAAAAGTTTAAAAAAATAGATTTCAATAAGGAAATATGGCGTAGTGCGTTCCAGATTATAGATTAAAGCTGGAAAAAGTGGTCTAGTGGTTAAAGGGACTGTTCTAGGTCTAGCAACCTGAATTCCCTTTCCCGCCTTCAAAATTTCTTTGAAAAAATGGATTTCAATATGAAAATATGGTGCAGTGCGTTCCAGATTATAGATTAAAGCTGGAGAAAGTGGTCTAGTGGTTAAAGGGACTGCTCCAAGTCTAGCAGCTTGAATTCCATCTCCCACCTTCAAAATTTCTTTGGAAAAATGGATTTCAAAAAGGAAATATGGCGTAGTGCGTTCCAGTTTTTATTCTGGAGCTGGAGAAAGTGGTCTAGTGGCTAAAGGGGCTGTTCCAAGTCTAGCAACCTGAATTCCATTTCCCACCTTCAAAATTTCTTTGAAAAATTAGATTTCAAAAAGGAAATATGGTGCAGTGCGCTCCAGATTTTAGAATAAAACTGAAAAAACTGGTCTAGCGTTTAAAGGGCCTGTCCTAGGTCTAGCAACCTGAATTCCATTTCCCGCCTTCAAAATTTCTTTGCAAAAATGGATTTCAAAAGGAAAACAGGATATGATGCGTTCCAGGATTTCGTTTGGCTTTGAAGAAACTCAAAATAAATCGCTAAAAAGATGCAAAAATGGCTGGGTTGAGAAAAAGAAAGTAGGAGATTGACCCCGGTGATTAGGAGGCCATTTTCAACTCGCTGAGGGGAAAAGCGAGGCATGAATAGCCGGGGATTCTGACAAAAAAAGGGAAATCGGAGTGAGAAAATCTTGAGAAAAGTTTCAATTTTACAAAGAAAGCAAATCTTGGAGGGTTTTTTGAGTGAAAAATGGAGAAAATCGACAAAATATTTGTTTTTAAGCTTTTAAAGCTTAAAATATGCTTGCCTGAATATCTTTAAATTGCCTGAATATCTTTAAAATACAGGCTGTAAAAAAGCTTTATTAAATAAGAATTTTCTAAAGTTTTTAGCTGTTAAATGCTAAAAATAACAAAGTTTTTAGCTTAAAATCAAATATTTCGTGGATTTCCTCTTTAAAAGGGACTTTGAAAGGGCTGGGGAGGGTAGCTGTATGGCCGAGTGGTTAGGAGCCTGGGTCGGTAGTCCAGGGGTCGCTGGTTCGACTCCATCTTCGATTTTTCTTGGTTTTTGGAAGGATTTTTGGATTTCCTGTTTAAAAGGGACTTTGAAATGGCCGGGGAGGGTAGGGGAATGGCCGAGTGGTTAGGAGCCTGGGTCGGTAGTCCGAGGATCGCTGGTTCGACTCCAGCCTCAGTTTTTCTTGGTTTTCGGGAGGATTTTTGGATTTCCTCTTTAAAAGGGACTTTGAAAGGACCGGTGAGGGTAGCCGAATGGCCGAGTGGTTAGGAGCCTGAGCTCGTGATCCGAGGGTCGCTGGTTCGACTCCCTCCTCGGTTTTTCTTGGTTTTTGGAAGGATTTTTGGATTTACTCTTTAAGGGGGATTTTCAAACGGCCTGGTGAGGTAGCCGAATGGCCGAATGGTTAGGAGCCTAAGCTCATAGTCGAGAGGTCCATGGTTCGACTCCGTCCTCAGTTTTTCTTGTTTTTTCAAACATTTTTGTGGATTTCCTCTTTAAAAGGGACTTTCAAACGGTCTATGACGATAGCCGAATGGCCGAATGGTTAGGAACCTGAGCTCTTAGCCGGAGGGTGCTAGTTTGACTCCGTCCTCGATTATTTTTGCCGTAAAAGGTAAAGATAACAAAACTTTATTTAAAACTAATAAACAACAACTCGTTAGAACTGATTGAAGTCTGTACTGGCCTAGCTGAGTAGCTTACTGGGGCCTAGCTACTGGGGTTCATTACGGAGCCTGCTCTAGTAATGGACTTGTCCTATTGGCCAGGCTCTGGTTAGGTTTAGTACTAAATGAACTGCTTGAACGTAACGTAACGTACGATTGAGCTAGAATTGACAGATTGAACTAGTATCGACCAGGGGACTCATGACTACGTTTGCCTGGTCTGTACTGGTTCGGAAGTTGAACCGGAACTTGGATTAAGAGCTGGCTTCTCCTGGAACTGACGAGCAGTTGATAGCGATTGATCAAGATTACTTTATGGCTTTATATGGAAAGCGATGTGCCAGATGGAAATCGAACAAAGAACAGCAGTTCTTGAAAAGAAGCAAAAGAAAGATCGATGTGGCTCTGGCTCTGGAAACGAGTGCTCTACCACTCGGCTACGACTACAGGGCCACGATTGCAGGGCCAAGATTGCAGGGCCACGATTGCAGGGCCACGACTACAGGGCCACGATTGCAGGGCCAAGAGCAGGGCCACGATTGCAGGGCCACGACTACAGGGCCACGATTGCAGGGCCAAGATTGCAGGGCCACGATTGCAGGGCCACGACTACAGGGCCACGATTGCAGGGCCAAGATTGCAGGGCCACGACTACAGGGCCACGATTGCAGGGCCAAGATTGCAGGGCCACGATTGCAGGGCCACGACTACAGGGCCACGATTGCAGGGCCACGACTACAGGGCCACGATTGCAGGGCCACGACTACAGGGCCACGATTGCAGGGCCACGACTACAGGGCCACGATTGCAGGGCCACGACTACAGGGCCACGATTGCAGGGCCACGACTACAGGGCCACGATTGCAGGGCCACGACTACAGGGCCACGATTGCAGGGCCACGACTACAGGGCCACGATTGCAGGGCCAAGATTGCAGGGCCACGATTGCAGCCACGACTACAGGACCACGACTGATTCTACAAAACTAACGTTATCATTTTCAGAAAATTAACGGTTGGCCATCTAGTTTTCGAGATTTTCGCGATCAAAAAGTGAAAATGGCCAACGTCAAATTGATTGGGGAAAGTTCGAGGCCCAAGGCAAAGCTCGAGGGCTCGAGGCCCAGCTATTAGAGTGAAAGTCACGAAAACGTGGCTAGACCTTTGCTGCAATGCGTTGAGAGCGTTGAGACGGCAAGGAGCCAGCTTAAATGCCGACTATAAGCCCCAAATGTCCACAGATTCTAACAAAACCCTCACAAAATCCTCCCAAACTTTAGCCACTTATAACTTTTGATAGAGTGCTTTTTATCAAAAACGGAATATATATTCGGAATCAGCGTGAAATTTTGCGTCAGATGATATAGATGAAAAGAGTTTTTAAACAAGTTTTAGCAGTTTTGACTTGGCCGAAAGTTCAACCATAGGACTCCGGCCTTTTTCTTGATTTAAATCGATTAATTTCGATTTTCTAAAGGGAGATTGTGTGCTTTAAAAAAAAAAGGAGAGGATAAAGGACGGAAATTGGGCTGTTAAATGCAAAAATGAGAGCTTTTTCTCCTTCAAAAGTGTTCAAGACAGAAATTTTTCGACTTTTTCCCGTTTAGCCTTTTTCTCATAAACAAAAATGGCTAATTTTTGGCCTTCCAAGCAATTTTCAAAGGCAAAAAAGCAAAAAAAACCTATAAACAAAGCAAATTTACAGTTATTACCCGAAAAAGGAATTATTTTTCTCTTTTTTTTCAACTTTTTACTCGATTTTGACTAAGATGAGAGAAATTATGAAAAATCGATCCAATCCTGGCGAATTTGACACAAATTTTACTTGAGAATGGCCCAATTTTGATGATTTACTATGTGGAAATGTGAAATTTACATAAAAAGATCGATTTTGGCTTTTTCCCAAAAATTCCTGACCGCACCCGGGATCGAACCCTCGATCAATCTAGCGTGAATTTTTTTTCGAATTTCTCAAAAATGATTAGCAAATTTCCAAGAATGCCTTCCAGAACCTCGAAAAAAGTTTTCGGATTTTAGAATTCGCCATATTTAACCCGAAAATCCACTGAGTACTTGAAAATCTCAAAGCCCATTTTCAAAGGTCAAATTTTCGAAAAATTTTGAATCAGCTGAATAACATGCGTTCCAGATCGGGAGAAAATTTGAAAATCTCTATTAATTTATTGGAAGATTTCGAAAAATCACGCTCGAATAGCTTTCTAGCTCAGGTCTACCCGTACTTTGTGCGTACTCAATCATTTGACAACACTTGAATCAATTGAATTGATCAAATATCGATTTTTGATTTACAAAAAAATTTTGACCGCACCCGGGATCGAACCCTCGATCAATCTCACGTGAATTTTTTTTCGAATTTCTCAAAAATGAATCCAAGAATGCATTCCAGAACCTCGAAAAAAGTTCTCGGATTTTTAAATTCCCCATATTTAACCCGAAAATCCACTGAGTACTTGAAAATCTCAACGCCCATTTTCAAATGTCAAATTTTCGAAAAATTTTGAATCAGCTGAATAACATGCGTTCCAGATCGGGAGAAAATTCGAAAATTTTTTTTAATTTATTGAGAGAATTCGAAAAATTACTCTCGAATACCTTTCTGGTCTACGCGTACTTTGTGCTCTCACGTAAACGCTAACTTTTTAGTGCACAGGATTCTTCAATCTCAAAGATCATTTTCAAAGTTGGAATTTTCGAAAATTTTTGAATCAGCTGAATAACATGACTTCCAGATCGAGAGAAAATTTGAAATTTTTTATAAATTTATTGAGAGATTTCGAAAAATTACGCTCGAACTCGATTCACTAATCCTAGCGGAGTAAACAAAAGAAAGTGGAAAGGAAAGGAGTTGATTTTTGAGTCGAAAAGCTCAAAGACACTTGCAATTTTGATGGTTTAATATGTAGAAATGTTAAATTTACATAAAAGGATCGATATCTAATTTTTAAAAAAATTTTTGACCGTACCCGGGATCGAACCCTTGATCAATCTCACGTGAATTTTTTTTCCGAATTTTTCAGAAATGATTAGCAAATTTTCAAGAATGAATTCCAGAACCTCGAAAAAAGTTGTCGGATTTTTAAATTCTCCATATTTAACCCGAAAATCCACTGAGTACTTGAAAATCTCAACGCCCATTTCTAAATGTCAAATTTTCGAAAAATTTTCAATTAGCTGAATAACATGACTTCCAGATCGAGAGAAAATTTGAAAATCTTTATAAATTTATTGGAAGATTTCGAAAAATTACGCTCGAACTCGATTCACTAATCCTAGCGGGGTAAACAAAAGAAAGTGGAAAGGAAAGGAGTTGATTTTTGAGTCGAAAAGCTCAAAGACACTTGGAAAAGCGTTTTTGAGCTTAAATTTCTCATTTAAAAGCTTACCATTTCGAATTTTTTCCGGAAAATCACTAGAAAAATCATCGTTTAATTGGAAGAAAATCAAAAAATTTCTAATTTTCAAAATTTCAAAAAATTTTGAGTGAAATTTGATCCGACGGGATTGGATATTTGAGTAAATATTGTGTTTTTTTTGATTTCTGAAATTGTCTGGGGGCATTGAAATCCTTTGATTTTCTTTTGGAGTCAACCTTCTTGCTGGTGGAACTCCTTGCTGGTATAACTCTTGTTTTAGAAGGAGTAGGCTGTCTAAGATTTTGGCTATATTCTAATTGGATGTCACACTAGAAATTGAATTGAGCAAATGCTTGCAATACGGAATTTCGGTCAAGCACTTTTAGAGCCAACTTTTCCGCTGGAGTAACTCTTGTTCTAGAAAGAGTAGGCTTTCTAATCTTTTGGCGATATTCTAATTGGATGTCACAGAGAAATTTGGATTGATCAGATTCCTTCAATATGGAATTTCAGTCAAGCACTTTTTGAGCCAACCTTCCCGCTGGAGTATGCCAGAAAGCGTGCATTTCCGCGAGCAAATCGGGATTCATTTGGGTGATTGAGTCGGGTCAAAAACTGGTATAAAAATTTGGTTAATCTGGACCAAAGGAAAGCAAAGCTGTTTTGGTTCAAGGCTTAGGTTCAATGCTTGGGTTCAAGGCTTTGGCTCAAGGCTTTGGTTCAAAGCTGAGGTTCAATGCTTAGGTTCAAGGCTTTGGTTCAATGTCTTGGTTCAAGGCTTTGTTTCAAAACTTTGGTTCAATTCTTTGGTTCAATGTCTTGGTTGAAAGCTTTGGTTCAATGCTTAGGTTCAAGGCTTTGGCTCAAGGCTTTAGTTCAATTCTTTGGTTCAATGCTTAGGTTCAATGTCTTGGTTCAAGGCTTAGGTTCAAGGCTTAGGTTCAAGGCTTTGGTTCAATGTCTTGGCTCAATGTCTTGGTTCAAAGCTTTGGTTCAATGTTTTGGCTCAAAGCTTAGCTTCAATTCAATCGATCATCCGGTTCAATTACTCAAAAGAAAGAGCTCAAAAGTGTGAAAAGTTCAAAGATTGAAGCTTTCGAAAATCTTTCCCAATTCTCTTTTCTTCAAAATCCTTTCATTAAAGCTTACTAAAATAAACGGAGAAAAACTCACCCTGCAAAGCCCGATCAAGCAGACCATTTCTAAAAACAAAATTTGTAAAAAATCATATCTAAATAGATTCGATTTGTAACGAAAACATCTGTCGGTTTTTTTGTTGGCAATTTAGAGTTTTTCTTGTTTATCTTAGCCCTAATCCTTTTATTTTGATTGTATTAACTATCATTCGATTCAGAATAAAATTGCGCGTCGAATGACACCAAAATCAACTCAAAATGTAATATGCACGCAAAGTTATGAGGCAAAAAGTTAAGTCCGGTCCATTATAGGCGGGGCTTAGCATTTTGCCTCATAACTTTGCGTAGATATTACATTTTGAGTTGATTTTGGTGTCATTCAACGCAGAATAGAATTGCGCCTTGAATGATACCAAAACCAACTCAAAATGTAATATCCAAACAAAGTAATTGGCTTAAAACCCACAATGGACCGGACTTAACTTTTTGCCTCATAACTTTGCGTGGATATTACATTTTGAGTTGATTTTGGTGTCATTCGACGCGCAATTTTATTCTGAATCGAATGATAGTTAATACAATCAAAATAAAAGGATTAGGGCTAAGATAAACAAGAAAAACTCTAAATTGCCAACAAAAAAACCGACTGATGTTTTCGTCACAAATCTAGAATAGATCAAAAAACCGGAAGTTTTCTGAGCTTTAGCTTTAGCTTAAAAGAGTTTAGCTTTAGCTTTAGCTCAAAAAAAAAACCCAAAAAAAGATCGAGAGTGAGTCTAAAAATTCAGCATAAAGCTGAAAAAGCAAAAAAAAAATTCCCAAGCGGCTCATTTTTGTGCGATGACTCTTCTTTAGAAACGGGGATTTGAGGGAAATTCAAAAATCGACTCTTGTATTAGCGTATTCGGGTAATTAAACCCGTTTCCCTGGATGAAATATCGATTTTGGCTTTTTGCCAAAAATTTTTGACCGTACCCGGGATCGAACCCTTGATCAATCTCACGTGAATTTTTTTTCTGAATTTTTCAAAAATGATTAGCAAATTTTCAAGAATGACTTCCAGAACCTCGAAAAAAGTTGTCAGATTTTTAAATTCTCCATATTTAACCCGAAAATCCACCGAGTACTTGAAAATCGCAACGGTCATTTTTAAATGTCAAATTTTCGAAAAATTTTTAAATAGCTGGCTAAGATGACTTCCAGATTGAGAGAAAATTTGAAAATTTTTATCAATTTATTGGAAGATTTTGAAAAATTAAGCTCGAATAGCTTTCTTTATGAGAGAATTTATGAAAAATCAATCGAATCCTGGCGAATTTGACGGAAATTTCACTTGAGAATGGGCGCAATTTTGATGATTTACCCTGTAGAAATGTGAAATTTACATAAAAAGATCGATTTTTGATTTATAAAAAAATTTTTGACCGCACCCGGGATCGAACCCTCGATCAATCTGGCGTGAATTTTTTTCGAATTTTTCAAAAATGATTAGCTAAGTTTCAAGAATGCATTCCAGAACCTCGAAAAAAGTTGTCAGATTTTTAAATTCGCCACATTTAACCCGAAAATCCACTGAGTACTTGAAAATCTCAAAGACCATTTTTAAATGGCAAATTTTGGAAAAATTTTGAATCAGCTGAATAACATGCGTTCCAGATCGGGAGAAAATTTGAAAATCTCTATCAATTTATTGGAAGATTTCGAAAAGTCACGCTCGAATAGCTTTCTAGCTCGGGTCTACGCGTACTTTGTGCTCTCACGTAAAACGCTCTCTTTCTAGTGCACAGGGTTCTTCGATTTTCTCGCAAATCCAGTGCGCTAGAAGGAGAGCGTTTACGTAGAGCTCGGAATAAATGAAAGCAAAACAAATGAGTCGTCAAAATGTGTGAACTTTCAGAAATCCCTCGAAAATCCTCAACAATTCCCCTGGGAATCAGAATTTCAAAAATTGAATCAATTTGTGAGCTTTTGGCCCTGGAAAAGACTCAAATTTTGTCTCATGCGATCTCATAAAATGCGATTATTTTTCCGGAGTTCGCGGAAATCATTTGTTCACTCAAGAATCGAGAAATTCAGCAAAATTCAGCAAAATTCACCAAAATTCAACAAAATTCAACAAAATCTGCTTTTCTAAATGAAAAACTGAGCCATCTGGCACGCATAGAGGATCAAGAGCTCGAGAAAAAGCCAACAAAACGCATCTCACTCTCGCAAACTTTCGGTGACACGAAGAAGCTTAAAATGATCGACCAAATCGAGAAATGACAAGCCCAAGATGTTAGTCAATACAGAATTATAATATTGTCATTCTAACAAGGATCATTATGGATTTTTAGATTTTAATGCCCTAGCTTGTGAAAGTAACACGAGGACGGACACGAGCAAGTACCGCAAGTACAGCAAGTACAGCAAGTACAGCAAGTACAGCAAGGACAGCAAGTACAGCAAGTACCGCAAGTACAGCAAGTACAGCAAGGACAGCAAGGACAGCAAGGACAGCAAGGACAGCAAGGACAGCAAGTACCGCAAGTACACGCAAGTATTTTGTGAGTTCGCCCTCAGCAGTCCAGTTATTTAGATAGTCTTCATCTGGTACAAAAGTACATTGGAGAAACGAGTTGAAATCGTCCCAAAATCCCAAAATCAACCCAAAATCAAGCCAAATCAAGCCAAATCAAGCCAAATCAACCCAAAATCAAGCCAAATCAACCCAAATCAACCCAAATCAACCCAAATCAACCCAAAATCAACCCAAATCCCAATCCCAAAATGGAGTCGCACCGCCGGAGAGCGTCTTAAAGTCAACAGAAGCACCATTTTCCGCACTATTCAACGCTACGAAGCTACGGGAACAATTGCTGATGGCCGGTAGACGCTCAACTATCGTCACAAAGACAAACATCCGAATTCGGAAGAAGCCAAACCATTCGGCAAGACAGATAGCAAAGAAAATGGCGATTTCAAGCACCTCATTGCGTCGGATCCTCAAAAATAAGCTCAAGCTTACTGCTTACAAGAAAAACAAGGCTCAAAGAAGGCTATACGGGCTCGGGGCCAGTGGACGGGGCCTCTAGAATTGCCTCTGCAAAGGCGGTGACTCTAAAAATATTAGCAATCGATTTAGCATCGCCGAAAACCCTAGAAAAACGGTTGGCATTTGCTAGAGGCATCGAAAAAAGTTGTCGGATTTTTAAATTCGCCATATTTAACCCGAAAATCCACCGACTACTTGAAAATCTCAAAAATTTGAAAAAAAAAATTCCCAAGCGGCTCATTTTTTTGCGACGACTCTTCTTTAGAAACGGGGATTTGAGGGAAATTCAAAAATCGACTCTTTTATTAGCATATTCGGGTAATTAAACCAGTTTCCCTGGATGAAATATCGATTTTGGCTTTTTGCCAAAAATTTCGACCGCACCCGGGATCGAACCCTCGATCAATCTCACGTGAATTTTTTTCGAATTTCTCAAAAATGATTAGCGAATTTTCAAGAATGCATTCCAGAACCTCGAAAAAAGTTGTCGGATTTTTAAATTCCCCATATTTAACCCGAAAATCCACTGAGTACTTGAAAATCTCAAAAATTTGAAAATCATTTTCAAGGTTGGAATTCTCGAAAAATTTTCAGAAATTTCACTTGAGAATGAGCACAATTTTGATGATTTACTATGTAGAAATGCTAAAATTTACATAAAAGAATCGATTTTTGTTTTTTACAAAAATTTTTGACCGCACCCGGAATCGAACCCTCGATCAATCTCACGTGAATTTTTTTCGAATTTCTCAAAAAAATGATTAGCGAATTTTCAAGAATGCATTCCAGAACCTCGAAAAAAGTTATCGGATTTTTAAATTCCCCATATTTAACCCGAAAATCCACCGAGTACTTGAAAATCTCAACGACCATTTTTAAATGCCAAATTTTCGAAAATTTTTTAATTAGCTGGATAACATGCCTTCCAGATCGAGAGAAAATTCGAAAATCTTTATCAATTTATTGGAAGATTTCGAAAAATTATACTCGAACAGCTTTCGGGTCTACGCGTACTTTGTGTTCTCACGTAAACGCTCAAACTTGAAATCTCAAAAATCACTTTCAAAGTTGGAATTTTCGAAAAATTCTCGGAAATTTCACTTGAGAATAGGCGCAATTTGGATGGTTGACTATGTAGAAATGCTAAATTTACAGAAAAGAATCGATTTTTGTTTTTTACAAAAATTTTTGACCGCACCCGGGATCGAACCCTCGATCAATCTCACGTGAATTTTTTTTCGAATTTCTCAAAAATGATTAGCAAATTTTCAAGAATGCCTTCCAGAACCTCGAAAAAAGTTATCGGATTTTAGAATTCGCCATATTTAACCCGAAAATCCACCGAGTACTTGAAAATCTCAAAGATCATTTTTAAAGTTGGAATTTTCGAAAAATTTTCAGTTAGCTGTATAACATGCGTTCCAGATTGGGAGAAAATTTGAAAAACTTTATCAATTTATTGGAAGATTTCGAAAAATTGCAGACAGACAGGCAGCAGACACTCGAATAGCTTTCGAACACGGGTCTACGCGTACTTTGTGCTCTCACGTAAAAGGCTCTCTTTCTAGTGCACAGGATTCTTCCCTTGCACAGGATTCTTCCCTTGCACAGGATTCTTCTCTTGCACAGGATTCTTCCCTTGCACAGAATTCTTCCCTTGCACAGAATTCTTCCCTTGCACAGGATTCTTCCCTTGCACAGGATTCTTCCCTTGCACAGGATTCTTCAATTTTCTCGCAAATCCAGTGCGCTAGAAGGATTAGGTTTATGATTCACAAGTTTTGATTCACAATTGAATTCGAAAGTACGAAATTTCGAAAGTTCAATGGGCTAGAATAAGAGAGGAGTAGATTTGAAAACGAGTAAGAATTGAGAACGAGTAAGAATTGAGAATCGGATAGGATAGAGAATCGGAAAGAGTTGGGAATCGAATAGGATTGAGATCAAAAAGGCCTTTAAAAAAAACCGACTGGGGCTACCAGTGGTGAATTTATCGCATACACGAAATATATCAATCACAATACAACGACACACACAATACTAGGCTATATCTTAACTTAACCCACGTCATGACAGACGGCTCCCTAACCCTAAGCTCAATGGGGAACGAAATAGCTTTTTTGGTGGTGAAGGGAAGATGACGATGAAGGAGTGGCTTGTCACTTTAAAGAACTGGGGCCACAACCACCAGACTGCCCTCCAGAAAACCTCTCAACCTGAAGGGAAAGGAAATCCGAAGTGGGTGACCATGTCGCATGTGGGGTTCGAACCCTCGACCTTCCGATTAAGATAAAAAGACACTTAACCAGTGCTATGCTTTGAGTAAATGAATAAGACAAGATTTCTAAACGTAAATATTATTGTTCAATTTTCAATAAATCAATCAATCATTTGACAACACTTGAATCATTTTCAGTGCAGATCAATTCAGCTCGGACATCATGACATTGATGTCCGAGCTGAATTGATCAATCAAAATGACAACATCATTTGACAGATCAATTCAGCTCGGATTCTGGTGGCATGTAGTCGGTTTTCGTAACGAAATCTCGTGGTAGATGAATTCTTGAGACATTCTCGGCGGTTCTCGGGAAAATCCGTCGAAGCAAGCCACAGTGATCGGTTAGCTGAAATGCGTTGAACTTGTTGAAATCCAGAAATCCATGGATTGACGATCAATCAATGATTACAGATCTTGACTCCAGATCTTCTGCAGATCTTGACTCCAGATCTTCTACAGATCTTTATCTAATACCTGTTCTATTCGAAACACTGATTTCGTCGCTACAAAGCGGATTCCCTTGAAGAAAATCTCGTTGTGAAGTGGTCGAATGCGTGATTCGAGCTTTCTCTAAATTCTCGACTTTCAGTTTTCTATCGAACTACCGTAATCTATCGTAGCTATCGTTATAAGCACAATTATTATAAGTTATCGTATCACAACTATCGTTATAGGCACAACTATCGCTTAGTTTGTAATGCAGTAATTAGGTACAGTGCTGTAAATAATCCAAGAAAGACAGGATTCAAGAAAGACAGGATTACAGTAGCTTCTTGGGTACTCGAGGCTTTGACTAGGTCCCCTAGAGGCTGACTAGATGCTCTAGAGGCTAGATCCCCTAGAGGCTGACTAGATCCTCTAGAGGCTAGATCCCCTAGAGGCTTCACTAGATCCCCCTAGAGGCTGACTAGATCGTCTAGAGGCTGACTAGATCCTCTAGAGGCTTGACTAGATGCCCTAGAGGCTGACTAGATCCTCTAGAGGCTGACTAGATCCCCTAGAGGCTGACTAGATCCTCTAGAGGCTGACTAGATGCCCTAGAGGCTGACTAGATCCTCTAGAGGCTTGACTAGATGCCCTAGAGGCTGACTAGATCCTCTAGAGGCTTGACTAGATCCCCTAGAGGCTGACTAGATGCTCTAGAGGCTGACTAGATCCTCTAGAGGCTTGACTAGATGCCCTAGAGGCTGACTAGATCCTCTAGAGGCTTGACTAGATCCCCTAGAGGCTGACTAGATCGTCTAGAGGCTGACTAGATCCCCTAGAGGCTTGACTAGATCCCCTAGAGGCTGACTAGATCGTCTAGAGGCTTGACTAGATCCCCTGCTACCCAATAGAAGTTCTCGGATCGTGATTTGAAGCTGATCCAATTGGTATAGCTTGTTAGCATAGCTTTTTCTGTACACGTGTCAATAGAAATGATCTACACAGGAAATATTAGTATTCTTTTTACTTAGTTATTAGTATTGTCTACCTGTACTGTGTTGTCTACCTGTACTATGTTCTCCATCTGTACTGTATCCTCTATCTGTCCTGTATCCTCTATCTGTACTGTCTGTACTTTTTTGCTCACCTCAACACACGTCCACCAACCATTTTTGAAAGGTTTCTCGCATAGAGGACAGTAGGAGTGCGCTGAAAGATTGGGGAAACTTTATTGTTTAGCATTTGGCTAGAGGAATTCACACCTCACACAGCATTGCAGTCACCACAAACAAAAAAAAAAGAGATGCTTTACGCGTGAAGGCAACTGCAAACTTGCATAAAACTTATCCAGAACGCCTTAAAACTTATCAAATAATCCGGTCATGTTGATTAGCTTTTTAAAACCCATAAAAATGGTTTCAAACTTATATTTAAGTGATACTGATTGTTAAGAGTGCTACTAATAGTGCAGTGCTACTGATAGTGCAGGCAATACAAGTGTTGAGCGGCACTATTGGAGAGACATAACTTATTGGAGCTCTCTGAGAAATTCGTTATTAATAAAAAATTCGTTATTGAGTTACATTGAGAAACATTGAGTTATCTTTCTGTAACTTTTCATTTCAGCTAGAAAAATTGCAATCTAGTTCAGTTCCCTAGAGCCCTAGAGTTCTCTAGAGCCCTGTTCCCTAGAGCCCTGTTCCCTAGAGCCCTGTTCTCTAGAGCCCTGTTCCCTAGAGCCCTAGGGTTCTCTAGAGTCCTAGAGTTCCCTAGAGTTCTCTAGAGCCCTAGACTTCCCTAGAGCCCTAGAGTTCTCTAGAGTCCTAGAGTTCTCTAGAGCCCTGTTCCCTAGAGCCCTGTTCCCTAGAGCCCTGTTCCCTAGAGTCCTAGAGTTCTCTAGAGTCCTAGAATTCTGTAGAGCCCTAGAGTTCTCAAGAGATCAAAATAGGAAGCGTATTGGAACCGTATTGGAACCGTATTGGAACCGTATTAGATCAAAATAGGAACCCTATTGAGTCCTAGAGTTCCCTAGAGTCCTAGACTTCCCTAGAGCCCTGTTCCCTAGAGCCCTGTTCCCTAGAGTTCAAGGGTCAATCACCGTAACCACCTTAGCACTATATTCATTTATTTGTTGTGTACTGTGCGTTGCAGCTAGCAAAAACTCTTGACTTTCAATTGACTTTCAATGGGTACAAAGCTTGACAGACTAAAGTTGAGAACAAAGCAGAAAACAGGCTAGACAAATATCACAACCATTGTTGAGATCAGCATTCGGACAACAACATAAACCGAAGAAAACAGCGGGAACGACTTTTTCCGATTCGATTGGCTGTTTGGTGATGATTTCTCGACTTTGTTTTGGTCTTGGATTTGTGGTTGTTGAGTTGGAGTCGTTTTTTGTCATTTCAAAGGGTTGTGGCTTGTCGTTGGCTTCTTGAACATAGGATTGTTAGCGCTTTAAAAAAAAACTCAGCGACTACACACAAACAACAGAGGATTGCTGGTTAAAAATGGTTAAAAACAAAGGTTTTCTAGAAAAATGGCTATTTCTCGACTTTCTAAGCAACTCACTGAACAAATTGATGTTCAAAGTTTCCTCGCGGCACTCGTGACATTTCTCATGAGGATACGAGCCGAGTACATGACCGAACTCGGAAACAGCTTGACTCTTCAGGGAAACCTGAAAGTTGATAATATAGTACGCAGCTCAGTCAAGATCTAGGACTACGGCAGCTCTTGAATCCATTTAAACTGCTTCTTCTAGATCCAGCTAGATCTAGCTAGTAGATCTAGCTAGGGGAGCCGTATCTATGGCATCTTCTAGTTATCATCTAGTTCTTGTACTGTATTGTGTGCAGAATCGTTTCAAGTACTAGATTTATACAAGGCTTTATACAGGATTAGGTTAACATGGCAATTTTGTCACATCAAAATGTCCAATCAAGGCTTAAGGCCCTTATAGCTGTAAGCTGTAATAGAAAGCCTATAGAAAACTGTAATAGAAAGCCAAAATGTATTCGAGAGGACTCTTTGTGATAAAATTCGAATGTCTCTGCAAAATCTTATTTTTCAGAGGCATTCGAATGCAGGGACTAGATCATGGAGAAGGGAAAGGGACAAGATCTGGGATGGATAAGGGAAAGGGACAAGATCTAGCAAGAAGAAGGGAAAGGGACAAGACCTGGCATTGATTGGCCAAGTATTAAACCGCACAAGCATACGCTAAGAAAACAGTACTACCTTTCCGCACTCACCAAATCTCCTTCACGCAAATCCTCATTGTCACTCGAGGAAATGGGTGGTTCGGGGAGGATCAGTTGGGGTAAATTGTAGAACTAAAATCGATCTTGTAACCGTAAAATAGTCTGAAATCTATTCGATTCCGGGGGGCTGCAAAAAAAAAATCCGATTTCCAAACTATCAAAACCAATCCAAACCTCAGCCTCGATTTTTAGCTCATTCCACGCCGACGAACTCAATCCAATCGGGAGTTCACGAGTTCGCAAATAATTCAGAATATATCTAGAAAATTTGATGAGATCTCTGGCTTTTTGGATGGATGAGAAAACTGGATGAGAAAAGCTAGATTATCCCGGGTGACAGCTAAAAGCTAAATAAGCTAAAAGCTAAATAAGCTAAAAGCTAAACAGCTAAAAGCTATTTCTGCAAGTCTGACTGGTAACAAAAAAAAAAACAAAAAAAAAAAAAGATTCACCGAAACTGTGTTGAATCTCGATCGATGAAGATCTCCTCGTTCATCTTCGCACTCCATCGTTTCAATAGCGCATCTAGAGTTCACTCTTTAAAGCTTTTGAAGTGTCAAAACCATGTCAAAACCAAAACCAAAAAGCGTCAATTACTATTTTATCTTAGTTTTCCTATCTAGAAACGTCTAGATATGTGGATTTGTTTCCTAATTTATCTAGCCTACAGTCAAATATATCTACAGTAGTAAAATCAAATATCAAATATAATGTAAAATAGAAATCACCGATTACTGAATATTCAAAGGTGTGATCGGTTTTTTTTTTCTATTCTCTACAGCAATGCATTTCCAATTTTGCATTCATTTACCAATAAGCAAGTCAGATTCAATGATAACCTTTCATTATAAAGTAAAGTTCATCTTTAACTCGAGATTTCGGGTTTTTTTAACCAGTACCCCTCGAAAACCCACCAAAATACGTGTTCTCCACCGATTGCAACGTATCGGTTGTCGTTTCGAACCTTTTCCCACCAATGTTCAGCACCACCGCTGAGGAATTCATGATGTTCTGCAAGGTAGAAATAGTCATGAAATACCACTTTTCCTTAAAAACGTGCTGCTTTATAGCCTTTCTTACTCATTTTTTTTCCTCAAATAGAAGGTTTATCATCAAGAATCCAAATATTATACCAGTGGAAAAGGAGAACAGACACATAAAAGGCACATATACAAATCAATTTCGATCAATTGAATGAAAAATGGGGATTGGTATATGGTTTTATATCAAAAAAGGACCTTTTTATATAGAAACGGGCCCAAAATAGCGGAAAGACCCGTAATTGACTGGAAAACAACAGAAGTGGAGAGGAAAAGGAAAGATGGGAAGGCGATCAATCAATGAAAATGTTGTTGTCGTGATGATCAATCGGGCATTGAAATGAGAAGACAGTTCCTTTCTCCATTTCCATTTTTCTTCGTCACATCGACAACGGGTCCACTTTTGCCACTTTTCCCGCGCCTCCGGCCTTCGCTGCGTCTTCTTCGGCCTAAACAAAGGAAAATTAGACGATTTAAGAAAGATATAGTTTGTAATCTTTAAATACTTTAAATTTAGACGTCAAATGCTTTTTTAAGGAATATTTTCTTGTTCTACAAGACCGTTCAAGAGTTTCTTGTTCTTCAAGACTTAAACTTTCACGTACATACAATAAATTTCACGTTCAAAACTTGCAAAAAAAGCGTTATTGGCTACAGTTTTGTCAAATTCCAAACAAAGCTATATCAGTTTTAAAACGGACGGGATTCGGGATTTGGGAAAACACAGCTGAAGCCTATATAAAACCTTCGAAAGTTAGGGTTTAGGTGAAATCGCAAATGATAAAGCTATTGTTGACAAATAAGCCAGTCTGCTTGATTAAGAGATTAAAGTTTTTATAACATTCTCTGCTTATCACCAATCAATTCAGCATAGTTATTCCCAAAATACTAGATTACAGAAGGTTTTAGACGGGCTTCAGCTGTGTCCAATTGCTTATATGATCATCCAGGATCAACGTCATGCCTATCTTAATAACAACTTTACTGCTTTCCAAAGCTTTTAAGCCAAAGCTTTAAGGCGTTACTAAACATCTTTTCCCTAAATCTACCAGTTCAAAGTTTCTCTCATGGCTATTCACACGTCACTGAGCCAGCTATTCAAACAAAATGTCATGTAAATTCACGATGACGTTCATTCATCTCTCGCAATCTCGTACCTTCTTAGCAGCAGCCAATTCCTGTTTCTTTCGCATCACGTCCGCATCGCGACTCATTCGAGCATCAAGACTGGTTCCCTGAAAGAAGACAAGAGTTAATAACAAAGTAATTCTAACTGATTTACTCAATTTTACATGTTCTAGAGCTAGGTTCATGTTTATTGCACTATACAAGACTAAATTTATGGGAAAGCTTTATAATTTTGTTGAATGTCGGCTAATTCTCGAAAGAATAGTCAATCAAAATATTGCACTAGCCTAGCAAGCACTAGCACTAGCATAGCACTAGCAAAATCGGAAATCAGCAATGTACACGTTTATTTTGTGCATGACTAAGTTGCAAAGTTGAAATTTCTTCAAATGGCGCAAAAGCTTACAGCATTTGCTCCTTTCCCTGATCCTTGCTTTTTCTTTTGCTCCTCTTGCTTCTTAAGGTTCTTGGCACGAGCGAGATCTCGTTGATTACCACCTAAACGAAACCAAATTCATAAGATAAACGGATTTAATTTAACAGCCACAACTTTATCTTTGCAATAATGTACATCAAGATCTCAAATCGATAGATTTTCAGCTATATAAAAGATTGCACAATGTTAGGTATTGTTAAAGCTTGCAAATTGTTGTGAAAGGCTTTTGATCAATTGTTGTTGAAATCAATGGTTGTTGTTGATCAATTGTTGAAATTAAACCGATTCGTGCAATTCAGCTTTGAGAAATCATTAATTCAAGGAAAAGCTGCAATTTAGAAAGGTTTTTGGAGATGCTTTACAAACTTTAATGCTTTTAATGCTTTACAAACTTTCAAGAGCTAAAAACGATGCCAGATTTTTAATTTAGCATGAAATGCCCGTTAAAGTAGGCTTAACTTAACTAGGTCAGTCTTTCATAACCATTTCAAGCTTTAACATATCTAACATTGTGCAAACTTGGCTAAAAATCGATCAATTTGCAGTCTTGCTATACCATTATGCTTCACAAGTAATGCTTAAAGCCCTTACGCAAGTTTGCTATCAAATTTAGCTCAAGATTGGCTCAAATTTAGCCAAAATGGCTCGTAAAAGTTTGACTTTAGTAATAAAAGCTAGCAACTAAACTTTAGAAAACCCAAAAAACTCACGCGTCATTTTATCGTTTCAGTGAGCAATAGAAGGAAATGTGTGTCGCCGTTGGCAGCTGAGAAGGGAAAACCGATGGATTGATGGGAGACACGCAGAAGAGTCCTTGACAGAGAACGGATGAAACGGGCAGAGTGGAGAGATGAGATCGTGAGAGAAGGAAGAGCCAAACCGGTCCTTTCTTCTTTTCACCCAAAACGACGCGAATTCGAGGCTCTAAAGGAGAGAAATGATTAACAAGTGTAAGCTATACAAGAAAATCGTGAAAATTGACAGAAAAATGAACAATGGGGGGTTTATAAATCAGTTTAAAAACGATGGTTGTTACAAAATTTCAAGGGAAACCGCGTTGTTGATCAAGTTTTACACATAAAATTGTTGTTTTTGCTTTAAAATTTCACTCGAAAAGCTCTTAAACTGGTTGAAAAGCTCATTAAACCATCAAATTCGTCAAAATCAAAGCAGAATACGCAAGTTTTCCCGTAAAATTCCACTCGTAAAGCTCGAAAAAGATGAATTTTCTTAACTTTTGACTAAAAACACGTTAAACTATGAAAATTCTTCTCAATTTGCCCATTTTGAGGGGAGTGGGACAAATGCGACCTTTTTTTTGCGCACCCGGACATTTGCGCACCTTTTTTTCTGCACTTAGTCCATTAGCGCACCTTTATTTCGTGTTTTAAATCTCTAAAAGATAATATTAAAGCTCTAAAAGATAATATTAACCAATCTCTATTCCAAAAGTTGTTTTTCTAGGTAATCTTGGGGCGTAGAATCGAAATTTTGGCCTACCAGAGCTTCTGGAAGCGAGCGGACGGCGTTATACAAAGAGAAAAATCAACAATTTTCTGTAATTTGACATTCAACAATTTGACCTAGCCGTTTTGTCTTTCAAATTGGTTTGTCTCTTGTATAACTCCGTCCGTTCGCTTCCAGAAGCTCTGTTATGTCAAAATTTCGATTCTACGCCCTCAAATTACCTAGAAAAACAACTTTTGGAATAGGAATTGGTTAATATTAGCTTTTAGAGCTTTTTAAAACGCGAAAAAAGGTGCGCTAATCGGCTAAGTGCGGAAAAAAAGGTGCGCAAATGTCCGGATGCGCAAAAAAAGGTCGCATTTGTCCCACTCCCATTTTGAGTCAAACCAAAGCTAAATACACCGGTTTGTTCTGTAAAATCCACTCGTAAAGCTCTAAAACGGTTGTTTTCTGCAAAATCTCAGCAAAAATAGGCTAAACTGCTGCAAATCGGCAATTTTTAAAAACAAAGCACCAAAATACCACCAAAAACAAGGCTAAACTTTCGAATTTTCATCAATTAAGCTAAAGATTCACGCAAAGTGAGCAAATTGAGAAGGATTTCTCTCGAAATTTCAAAAAAAAATGAGCTAAATGGGATGAAATCTCGAGGAACAATGGTTTCTTTGCGTGGAAAGCGCGCTTTTATCGTCGAAATGAGCAAGATAGCAAATGAATGATGCTATCCGATGTAGCGGAGCAAAAAAAACGGTAAAACTAAGAATTTCAATTGAAAAGCTACAGGAACGGAGTGCGCTCACGAAATAATAAAAATTTTGAGTACCGTATTTTCTCTAATAGTAGTGCACCCTGAGCGTCGCCTAAATTCCTCGAAATCTCGAGAACCTCTTATCAGAACCTATCGATGTGGGGTCGGAAAATGTAGCTGACGATGAGATCTAGTGGGGGATTAGAGTGTTGAGCTTCTGCAAAAGCTTGGAAACCATAAAATAGGCATCAACTCGGCTCGCCGGGGTGCACTACTATTAGAGAACTACTATTAGAGAAAGACGCAAATGATACGCGGCGCAAATGAAATTGGCGCAGAGGATTTTGGCGCAAAAAACGCGGCGCTTTTGCTGGGGGTGGGACAAATGCGACCTTTTTTTGCGCACCCGGCCAAAAGCGCACCTTTTTTTCGCTGGAAAAAGCCTTAGGAAAGGCCGTAGAGCTTCAAAAATGTTTTCACATAGGGGAATCGTATGCGTAGATTCCGAATTTCGACCGGCCCTTCTCGGCGATGAAAGGGATTCGAGCTAGTGCTAGGTTCGAGCAAATTGAAGGCGTTGCCTCCTGTGTTTGGCTGTCATCATAGGCTTGCGAGCAGGTCTTCTAGTATGCAATGCTGCTTGAAGCAACCGGCGATGCAAGATCCAGCGGGAAATATTCTTGTTTGAAGTTTGCTTGAAAAGAATGGCTCCATCGTTCAGCGTCAAATTCGGATCCTTCTTGAAAACTCTCGTAAGGAATCGGTCTTCATTCTTTGTTGTAATCCTCGGCCGTCCCTTTTTCCTACATCTGTGCACATTTCCGGACGCATTCATTTTTGCCATAACAAGAGCACAGAGGAGAACACATTTACATAAGAATAGACAAATCATTCAAGAGAATAACAATAGTAACTAAAATATCAGTTTGACTGACAGTACAAACTTTTTCCGAGAACTTTCTTTCCAAACTAATATTTGACAAAGCAAATTTCGTATTTTCCAATGTTCATCTGGATTCATTGAAGCAGTCGCAAATGGAAGTAGACATCTGTCCAATATTTCAATAGATTGGCGGGAATCCATTGTTGATTTACGAGGACAAGTGGACCCGTTGAACTTTTACACATCGCACCTAAAGAAATCATGTTGAGCTGCATAAAAAGAAAATAATCCTTACCGAAACACATCATTGATCCTTCGCCTGTTTTCACCGTAGGCTGCAAGTACTTGAGTTGATATCGCTTTCCAATTGGACGTCGGATCAGATGATTTCGATTTGAAGGAAAAATATCAACTTTTGTTTCATCAGCAAAACTCACTCGGGCCCAATCATCGATTGTCCAATTTGAATAGGTTCGAGCAAATTGAAGGCGTTGCCTCCTGTGTTTGGCTGTCATCATAGGCTTGCGAGCAGGTCTTCTAAGGCTTGCGAGCAGGTCTTCTACTATACAATGCTGCTTGAAGCAACCATGCAAGGTCCAGCTCGATGCAAGATCCAGCGGGAAATATTCTTGTTTGAAGTTTGCTTGAAAAGAATGGCTCCATCGTTCAGCGTCAAATTCGGATCCTTCTTGAAAACTCTCGTAAGGAATCGGTCTTCATTCTTTGTTGTAATCCTTGGCCGTCCCTTTTTCCTAAATCTGTGCACATTTCTAGACGCATTCATTTTTGCCGTAACAAGAGAAACTGTTGTGGGCGTACATCCTAAGAGGAGAGCAACGTCTTGTCGTGGCATTCCTGCCTTCCTTGCCTCGACGATCCTTTCTTTATCCGGAGTTGACCCAATATTTGGCAAAACAAAATTTCGTATTTTCCAATGTTTTTCTCAATTTTCTTCAAAAAAAAAACTTTATTTTCAAACGAAAATTTCTCGAAATTTGAAAGAAAATGAAAAAATTCATATAGAAAATGAAAAAAATTCATATAGAAATGTGTGACTTTTTTGATTTTAAAAATTTTCAACTAACTTTGCTTTTTTTGGTTCAATACAGTAGCACCCAATGGAGAGATTTGGCAAAAATGAAAAGAAAAAAACTACAAATGATATCAAAAACCGTAAAAATATTCGTTTTTATATGTCGTAGCCGTTTACGAAATTCAGCCGCTAACGAATGAGGGTATTTCCGGGCATCCAATCAAAAAGTTACCCAAATAAAAATGTTCATAATACATATATTTTATAATAAATTTTTGAAATTAACTCATTTGGTTCAGGAGAAAATTTTCTACTCAGCCAAAAAGCTTGCCTAATAGCTCATTTTGTAGCCAATTTGATGTAGTTTCTTAAAGTAAAGCCATCTAAAACAATTTTTCGTTGAAGGAAGGAGAAAGAGGGCGAGGAACAAATTCAGGGCAATTCTCAAATGTGAAAACAACGACCGAGTTCAACTGAAGTCGTTCCTCGCCCTCTTTCTCCTAGCTTTGAAAAACAAATGTTCCAATACGGTTCCTTTTTTGATCCAATCCGGTTCCAATACGGTTTTTTTTTTGATCCAATATGGTTCCAATACGGTTCCAATCCGGTTCCAATACGGTTCCTTTTTTGATCCAATCCAGTTCCAATACGGTTCCTTTTTTGATCCAATCCAGTTCCAATACGGTTCCTTTTTTGATCCAATACGGTTCCAATACGGTTCCAATCCGGTTCTTTTTTTGATCCAATACGGTTCCAATACGGTTCCAATACGGTTCTTTTTGATCCAATCCGGTTCCAATACGGTTCCAATACGGTTCCTTTTTTGATCCAATACGGTTCCAATACGGTTTTTGATGTAGTTTCTTAAAGTAAAGCTACATTGAACATTTGTTTTTCAAAGCTAGGAGAAAGAGGGCGAGGAACGACTTCAGTTGAACTCGGTCGCTGTTTTCACATTTGAGAAAAGCCCTGAATTTGTTCCTCGCCCTCTTTCTCCTTCCTGCAACGAAAAATTGTTTTAGATGGCTTTACTTTAAGAAACTACATCAAATTGGCTACAAAATGAGCTATTAGGCAAGTTTTTTGGCTGAGTAGAAAATTTTTTATAAAATATATGTATTATGAACATTTTTTATGTGGGTGACTTTTTGATTGGATGCCCGGAAATACCCTCATTCGTTAGCGGCTGAATTTCGTAAACGGCTACGACATATACACCTATGATGTCCAAGAAAAAGGAAATTACCGAAAAATTCCTGGGAAAATGCTTTTTTTGGGATGAAAAACAATAGATCACAGAGAGTTCGAAAAAAGATTGGGATGTTTATGGTGAGGAGGGAGGAGTTTTGGGAAAGGATTTGCGTTTGGAGGGATGAATTGGAGCGCACAAGGGTTGACCGGATGCTTTGCGACCCATTTAGCCGCACCCTCCACAACCACCACAGCCTCCGCATCCACCGCAGCCACCGCAAGCGCCGCAAGCACCTCAAATTGTTTTTTAGTTAGATAAATGGTGATTCTGGAGCGCACTGGATTCTGGAGTGGTGAATTAGGTCATTACGGGATCTTTTAGAATGCTTGGTACTCTGGCCAGGCTACAGTTCAACTATGTAGCTGTTGGAGTTATTAAAATTCTAGCTTTCGTGAACCTAGTTTACTAGGAATATGTCCTGACATCCAGAATGGTCAAAAAAGAACTCACCACATGCTCCACAGGCTCCACAAGCGCCTCCATCACACCCGGTAGCACATAGGCCGAACATTAGTGGAACGACCTGAAGTTAGAAAGTTTTATTCAGTTGTGTGTGTTCCAGAATTACATAAAATCTATTTAGCTACCGCAAATCGTCTCATTTGTCTTCTAAATACGTCCAAACTCGAAACTTTTGAGTACTACAACTTTTGAGTACTTTAGAGTACTATAGTCTGCAACCAACCTCAGTTCCTCCACAATCGCCGGCGGCAATAATCCTATTAGACGGCAATTGCTTTCCATACCCACACGCCAGCGTCAATGGCCATTTGTGAGCCTGGTGGCCGACCGATGTGCACTCGGTACGGGCTCGTACCTGAAAATTTACAGCTCGGGAAACAATTTAGAGGACCAGGCCCAGGTCCAGGACCAGGCCCAGGACCAGGCCCAGGTCCAAGCCCAAGCCCAGACCCAGGACCAGGCCCAGGACCAGGACCAGGACCAGGACCAGGCCCATTGGGTTAGATCCGAATTGAGTCAGCTACATCATCTAGGCCTGGCTCAGTATGGTTTATGAATGCAAAACTTGGTGCCCTGGCTTGTTGAGGTACTTTTGTATTAGCTGGGGATCTTAGAAAAAAATTAGCTGAAGGGAATCTTTTCCGTTCATTTTCCACTTGATTCTAATTGATTTTGTTTTTGAAAGTTCTGATCAACGATGGTTTGTGAAGACATCAGCGTGCTGCTCCAACCAATCAGCAGCTACTTTGCTTCTCCAATCAATCAGCTGCTACTTTGACTTCAACTATCGAGAAGTACATTGTTCTTCTGAATTCATCTTCGATCCCCCTCCCCCAAAGCCCAAAAGCATCTCCAATTCTTGCCACAATTGGCCGATTTCCGTTTGCGTTTGCAGGTGATGACTTACCGCGGTTTTTGGGTGCTTCACAGCAACAGGCGGGGGAGGGTAGTCTTGCTAAAAATTTATAGGGGGGAGGTGGCTGGAGGTAGTTTAGTCACATAGATAGACTAAGTATCATCCAGAATTGTTTCTGGGTACTGTAGCCAACGCTTTATTCACTGTATCCCTGAGCTAACCTTTATCTACGATACTAGAAAGCTGAGGGTTAACCAGATCAATACAGATTTCATTTCTGGTCTACTGTCTCGAGTATTATCTCGTCTACTGTCTCGAGTACTGTCTCGTCCACTGTCTCGTCTAATGTCTGGTCTACTGTCTCGTCTACTGTCTCTTCTACTGTCTCGTACTACGGTAATAAGCCCAATTCCCCTACCTTATCCGGATTGCACAAAACGAAGAGAGTCGATACACAAAAAACGGCGGCAATGTGTTCAGCGGTGGCCGTCGACCTGACCTCAATCCGTTTCCCTGGTAAACGAGCCTGTGCATCTGAAAATTTTTCAGTAATCTCTGTGCATTCCAGGATGAATGACTATTAGCGCAAATTTCAGAGAAACTTAGTTTTAAGCCGTATAATGATCCATTCTCAATACTGACCTCCAATCACGAAAAGGGTGCTCCCTTCAGCTGTGGGAACCTCCAGTTTTTGGACGGTGTTCTTAAGGAGATTGAAAGCGTCGACAAGGAGCCGACCTGGTGAGCCAGGCTTAGCCTTTTGACCTTTCCCACTACCGCCTTGCACTTCCTGAAATTAAATTAGAGATTTGAATGGATAGTGGACTTTGAAACCCCTAGAGAACCTAGGGAGAGCCTTGTAGGGCCTTCTAGGGCCTTATAGAGCCTTGTAGGGCCTTATAGAGCCTTGTAGGGCCTTATAGAACCATGTAGGGCCTTGTAGAGCCTTGTAGGGCCTTATAGAACCTTGTAGGGCCTTATAGAGCCTTGTAGGGCCTTATAGAGCCTTGTAGGGCCTTATAGAACCATGTAGGGCCTTGTAGAGCCTTGTAGGGCCTTATAGAACCTTGTAGGGCCTTATAGAGCCTTGTAGGGCCTTATAGAGCCTTGTAGGGCCTTCTAGGGCCTTGTAGGGCCTTCTAGGGCCTTGTAGGACCTTGTGAATCGCCATGGGCATACCTGTTTCCTAACAAAACCTGTCCATCTTCCTTTCACAATCGCGTAGTCACCCTCACGGTTCACGATGACGAAAGCACGCTCTTCTGCTGATGAAAGATGCGGCAGAAATTGCTGGAAATTGCCGGAAATTACGATTTGGAACTCACGAGAGCTTTTAGAAAATTTTGAAACATTTTCGAGCATTTTAGTTTTCAAATTCTAAAACGTGCCCTTGGGGAAATCCCACCGTAATCCTAATATTCAAATCTGCAGCTATCGCCAATTTTATAGCGTTTTATGCTGCTGTGACATCCATAACTCACCAAATTGCTATCCAATTGCTCTCTACTTGGCAGACTGTCGGCACCGATCAGGTGAGCCATAGACAAAAGCCTCTGTTCTCGCCCGTAAACAAGGATCATCGAGAGGAGCAATTGTGCCGAGTGAACCACCTAGAACTTTAAGTTGCGTTCCAGATCGCCAAGTTTTCAAACAATTATCTTCAAATCTTGAAATCTGTGGCCAAAAAGCGCCCAATCTTTGACTGCAGTACCCCATTTACCATAAAGCGCCAAGCAACTTTAAATTGTTGCTTAGGACTCTAAGTTGCGCTCCCAGATTGCTCTTGTTTTCAAACAATTATCTTAAAATCTTGAAACCTGTAGCTAAAAAGCGCCCAATCTTTGACTGCAGTACCCCTACAGACCCATTTACTTTAAATCGCCAAGTGAACCACCTAGGACTTTAAGTTGCCTCCCAGAACACCCAGTTTTCAGAAAATTATCTTAAAATCTTGAAATCTGTAGCTAAAAAGCGCCCAATCTTTGACTACAGTAGCCCATTTACCGTAACGCGCCTAATAACTTTAGGTTGGTGCTTAGGACCCTAAGTTGCCTCCCAGAACACCCAGTTTTCAAGCAATTATCTTAAAATCTCGAAAACTGTAGCTAAAAAGCGCCCAATCTTTAACGGCAGTATCCCATTTACCGTAACTCACCTGCACAGTGAACTTGGTGCCATCCCTGGTGTCCATAACGCTAAAATTTGCATTTACAAAGTCAAGGGAGGCTTTATTACGTGTGTGTCGCGAGGTGTACGGTAACTCCTGGCTGCATGGCTTGTCGATTCAGAGAGGCACACTGACACAAGAACCAGAGATGCGTGTCAGCTTGTAGAGGGGTTTCCTACAATATAGAAATTCGACAGAGACATAAAAATTACTAAACCGTATCTACAGTACCGTAATCTGCAGTATCTGCTCGCTTTCTAAACAGTGGACCAATTTTGAAAGCCACCGTATCGTTTTTTCTAATAATAAAACATTAGGGCGCAATTTTTAGGCCAAATTCTCATGTGACCTCCAGGATTCACAAATCAACTGCTAAATTCTTTCAAAAGTTCCCATTTCCTCAAAAATTGAGCCAGTTAGGATCCGGCTTTGACACCCTCCCCTCAATTCAAACCTAGACTTCTCCCACACCTCCCAGCAATCAAATTGCGTTCCAGATCGGCCAATTTCACCAATTAAAAATTTTCTGATCAAGCGGATTTTTTTAAATCCACCCAATCTTTTGTGGAGATTCAACAAATAGGATTCGCGCCCAGGAAAATCAAGGTTTTAAGGCGCAATTTTCATGCAAAACTCTGGTTTTTAAACTGATCTGCTTCTGGTTTCCAAATTTTGAAAAAATCAAAAAGAAAAAAATTTTGGCAGCACGGGGACTCGAACCAGCGCCAGGGTAGGGCCGTTCGCCTTGTAACCAAGAGCTTTACCACTTGACCATGAACTCGAAACTCTTAAACTCATCCATTTTTGATTCTGATTTCAGATTTTGCTATACTGACATCCAGAATTGAGATAGAGCTTGAAAAAAAGCCCACTTAAACGTCAGTTTTCCGAGCTTTTCCATCGGTGAACGAATTTTGAGTGATTTTCGTGAATTTTCGGATCTTTTTCAGATCTTTCGGTTTTTTAAAGAAACCGAAATGAATTAAATGTATAAAAAAGCTTTCCTAATATATTGCAAGCCCTGATTTTAAAAGGATTTCTAAAAATTTCGGAAGTTTTTGAGATTTGAAGGGCTCTTCATTGACATTCTTGAACGGACTAAAGATTGTTTTTCTAAGAATAAAACTTTAGGGCCCAATTTTTAGGCCAAACTTTCATGTGACCTCCAGGATTCACAAATTAAGTGCTGAATTTTTTCAAAAGTCCCCATTTATTCGAAAAATTGAGCCGATCAGGATCCGGCTCGGACACCTTCTCTCAATTCAAGCCCCGACTTCTCCCGAATCTCCTAACAACCAAATTGCGTTCCAGATCGGCCAATTTGAGTTGAGAAAAATTTTCTGATCAAGCGGATTTTTTAAAATGCACCCAATCTTTTGTCGAGGGTCAACAAATTCGCCTAAAAAAGGTCCCGTTTACTCGAAAAAAGTGAAGAAATGTAAGACTTGACTACAGTATTCCGTTACAGTACTCTGTGCCTGACTGATTTCGCTACAGTATCCCTACAGTAATCCCAAGCTCTCACCTGAAACTCCCCAGCCAACAGTTGCAATTCTCGATTGAGCGTGACACTAAAGATCAAAAAAGTGTCTGAAAAGAAGCTACCGTAACCCAAGCATGACTGTAGCACTCACCTGGTGGTTACCGTAACCCGAGCGTTCAATTCTGGCTCGTAATCTTTTGTCTGTAGCGGTACATCGGCGACGTTGTGAGCGGATTTGCTATTTGATGGCGGGAGGAGCTGAAATCAACAAAAATGGCTTGTGTGAGTTCCAGCTTAGAAGATAAATTGAGAATTTCGTGCACTAGATGCTTAGCGTTTACGAAAACGCGGTGAACACCATTTTGGTCAAAATTCTTCGCTGCTTTGTGAAAAAAGGCTTGTTTTTTGACTTTTTTTGCCAATCCTGGAACTCACATCATCCAAAGAGACTCGACCGATCAGCCGAACGAGATCTTTCTTCTGCAGGAACATTTTGTCGAATAGCTGAATATCTGATTTTCGGGAAAAATGAAAGAACTTACTTCCAATTCAACGAATAAATCTTTCGAGCATTTACGCTCGAATGGAAATTTCACGATTGACGCCGAGGATGAGCTGTCGGTTGGCTGCCAAACGAGAGAGAAACCCGATTTCGTCACCTGAACAAGTAGAAATCGAGTAGAAATCTATTTTGCTGAAAATCGAAAATCTAAATGCTAGCAATTCTAGTGTGACATCCAGGTAGAAGAAAAAACGCAATGAAACTAAAAGAGCTCTTGCCAATTATTCGGAATAATCGCAAACTCTTGGCTGCCGTATCAAGTATAACTGTTTTGGCGAAAATCGAAAATCCGAATGCTAGCAATTCTAGTGTGACATCCAGATCGAAGAAAAAAAGCCATTTCAAGAAATCAGCTCTTGCCAATTTTTCGGAATCATCGCAAACTCTTAGCTGTACTCATCGAGGACAAATTTTTTGGTGAAAATCGAAAATCGGAATCCTAAAAATTCTAGTGTGATATCCAGATCGAAGAAAAAACGTCATTAAAATAAAAGAACTCTTGCCAATTTTTTGGAATCATCGCAAACCAGTTATCAACTCGGCTCGGTGGACTACTATTAGAGAGAATGCGGTTCTTGATGTTCTTGATGTTCTTGATGTTATTAGAATCACCAGCAGCTAATGATTAGCACAATTTCAGCTAGATAGGGTAGCTTGGATGCCTTAAAAGGGTAGCCTCAACTGGTCTTGAATCAAAAGACTAGCGCCTGACGGTCCGGTACGCCTGACGGCCCGGAATAAGTAATCAAGCAAAGATAGGTGTCCCCCCTCCACCCCAATTCCATTGGCCCGGTAGCGGCTCCGCCAGTCATCAACTCGGCCCGGTAGCGGCTCCGCCATCACAACCGGCCCGGTAGCGGCTCCGCCAGTCATCAACTCGGCCCTGTAGCGGCTCCGCCAGTCATCAACTCGGCCCGGTAGCGGCTCCGCCGCAAGCGCCTGACGGCGCGGCTCGCTACGCTCCCTTTTCAGAAAGTATTCCTAGGCAACCCATTCTATAAACGCCCGAAGGATACCCCCATCCTTTTAATGGATACCCCATCCCGACGATACCCCATTAAATCCATACCCATCGAAGGTTTACCCCATAAAAAGCATACTATATGAAAATGAAAATCTATGGGACATCCTGGATACCCCATGAGCCATAAGTAGAGCAATTAAATCAATACAGTACCGAGCAAAAGTCTTGCAACATCACTTTTCCAAAAAAATCGATGAAATTTTTTTATAGAAAATGCCACCCGTTCGTAGGGCTTTTTTGTTTTTAATTAGAATAATATATGTACACTTTATTTACAAAAACAAATTTAAAGTTCAGCGTAAAGCAAAAAAGTAAATGACAAAACTACTAAAAAATACCCTAAAAACTGGGTGCAAAAGTCTTGCAACATTTTACAGAAACATCAAAAATTAATATTCAATCGGTCCACCTTTTGCCAAAATCACTTCATTAAGTCGTTTAGGCATTGAGTCGACTAATTCGTGAAGAATTGCTGGGCGAATTGAGCTCCAAACTTTTCGTATGTAGAACCATAAGTCAACTTTTGTGTGAAAGTCTTTTCCTCGTAACTTTGCCTTCACGTAAGCCCATAAATTCTCAATAACGTTTAAATCAGGCGAATGGGGGCACTTTGACTAACAAAACATTATTAGGGCAAACCATCCAGGGAGATGAGCTTTCCTCCATTTGAGAGATTCACGGTGCGACCCATCATGGCTTGCTCTTGTGGACCGGCGAGTTGTCCTGGTAGAGAAACCATTCAGGAGCCATGTGATCCTGAGTAAATGGAAGTCGAATCCTTCTAGTATTTCCATATACTGGCGAGCATTCATGGTTGACTGGACGAGGACGAGCGGACCTGCCAATTTTTGTCATCGCCCCTAGAAAAAGACAAATTAATGCATTTATTAGAAATAAGGCTTACCAAAACACATGATTGATCCTCCGCCAGCTCGCATTGTAGGTCGCACATATTTAAGGAGTATTCGCTTTCCAATGGGTCGTCTGATCAAGTGGTTGCCTTTTGGAGAAAAGATATCCACTTTTGTTTCATCGACAAAAATCACGTTGGCCCAATCCTGCTTTGTCCAACTTTGGTACGTCCTGGCGAATAGAGCCGTTGTTTCCTATGGCCAGCGGTCATCAAAGGCTTTCGTAGGCCCGCCGGCTATACAGTCCTGCTTGAGTCAATCGTCGAGAAACGGTCCATCGAGAGATATCCTTGTTTGCAACATCCTTGATCAGCCGGCTCCCTCAGTTGATGTCATGTTCGGATCCTTCTTGGAGCCATCACAAGTATTCGATCCTCTTTTGCTGTTGTTCTTCTTGGCCGTCCTTTCTTCTTTCTTCGGTGCATAAGTCAATTGTTTTGCTTTTGAAACAATGCGAGAAACGGTCGAAGGATCGCATTTGAAGAGATCGCAGACAACGGCTCGAGAAATTCCTTTTTCTTGCTTTCATGATTTTTCTCTTTCGGGAGTCGTCAAGTAGGTACCTGGCATCTGAAAAAAACAAAAATTAGTGTAAATTAATAAATTTGAAAACAATAAAAATGAGAAACATAAAATGTTGCAAGACTTTTGCACCCAGTTTTAGGGTATTTTTTAGTAGTTTTGTCATTTACTTTTTTGTTTTACGCTGAACTTCAAATTTGTTTTTGTAAATAAAGTGCACATGTATTATTTTAATTAAAAACAAAAAAGCTTTACGAACGGGTGGCATTTTCTATAAAAAAATTTCATCGATTTTTTTGAAAAAGTGATGTTGCAAGACTTTTGCTCGGTACTGTAGATCAATTAAATCAATAGATCAATTATTGGGTTGATAACTGGACAACCTAATATAATTAGATATCTAGAAGATATCTTGATAATTGCTCCCCCGCTCCTCCCAGCCCCCCGCTCTCTCCCGCCCCCCGCCCCCCAGCCCCCGCCCCCGCCCCCAGCTCCAGAGGAGATCTTCAGCTTTCGAATGATATATAACACTCATATAAATCTTTTCGATATCTTGAGCGAATTTACAAAATAGTAAAAACGCGCATTCATAACTGGACAACCCAATCGATCAATTAGATCAATTTTACAGAAACTAATAGTAAAAGTATCAATCAGTAAAAGTAAAAGTACTTGTTTCTGCGAGAGATCCGCGTTGAAAGTCGTCACTTTTTTGTTCCCATAGCACAGCTTTAGCCGGAGTTGCTCGCGTTGCACGGGAATGTCCTGGAGAACGAATTTTGATTTCATCAAACAATTTCATTGAAATTTCATCACACCAATCAACGCAACGCCATCCATAACAAGAAACCTTTAGCGCGATTGACGGCACGTGCAAATCCCCGTACGCAATGTTCGACAAATCCTGTGACTCGAATCCGAGAAACGCCGGTGCGTTATGGCCTCTGAAAATTGAGTTTAAATGGCGAGAATTCTTGTGTGACATCCAGAATACAGTAATCTTTACGTTAGACATTTGTAGTTCACCGTATAGCCGACTACAAGCGTCGATCATTTTTGCACAAAACCACCTTCGAAAAACCTTTGATCTAGACACTTTTTTCTATTCCAAACTATTCGGTGACTTCCAGAATACAGTAATCTTCACGTTAAATATTTGTAGGGCACCGTATAGCTGACTACAAGCGTCGATCATTTTTGCACAAAACCACCTTCGAAAAACCTTTGATCTATACATTTTTTCCCATCCTAAACTGTTGTGTGACTTCCAGAATACAGTAATCGTTAAACATTTGTAGTCACCATATAGCTGACTACAAGCCTCGTCATTTTTGCACAAAACCACCTTCGAAAAACCTTTGATCTAGACACTTTTCTATTCCAGACTATTCGGTGACATCCAGAATACAGTAATCTTCACGTTAAATATTTGTAGGGCACCGTATAGCTGACTACAAGCCTCGATCATTTTTGCACAAAACCACCTTCGAAAAACCTTTGATTTATACACTTTTTTCTATTCCAGACTATTCGGTGACATCCAGAATACAGTAATCTTCACGTTAAATATTTGTAGGACACCGTATAGCCGACTACAAGCCTCGATCATTTTTGCACAAAACCACCTTCGAAAAACCTTTGATTTATACACTTTTTCTATTCTAAACTATTATGTGACATCCAGAAGACGGTATTTTTTAATTTTGAGACAAATTCCGCACCTGTACATGCATCCGCGTCGCCAAAATGGTTCATCGAAATGGGTGCTCCACAATTTCTTTGTCAGCGCCTCCCCTTTTAGCAATTTGCTGCCTTTCGAACGATCGTTTACCTAAAATTGTCTTTTTTCTTTGTGATAACCTATTTTTTAGGCTAAGGAATCGAACCTTCGACTTCAGACTGGTAAACAATGCGCTAACCGATTGAGCCTTTAAGCTCGAAGCTTAGAAGTTGTTTTTTTTGGAAAACCCTTAATCTAGATTGTGCCGTGCGTTCCAGATTGACGATTTTTCGGGTAAAGGAATCGAACCCTCGACTCAAAACTCGTAAACAATGCCCTAACCGATTGCGTCTTTGGGCCCGAAGCTTAGAAGTTGTTTTTTTTTGAAGTTCTTAATCTAGCTTCTTCCGTGCGTTCCAGATCGCCGATTTTTCGGGCTAGGGATCGAACCCTCGCTTCCAGATTGGCAAACAATGCGCTAACCGATTGAGCCTTTGAGCTCGAAACTTAAAATCGTTTTTTTGAAAGAATTCTTAATCTAGCTTCTTCCGTGCGTTCCAGATTGTCGATTTCATTTTGGCGATTTTCGAAATTTTCGATTTTTACCCCATCATCGTGCTTCAACAGATTTCCGAAGATCGCCGTGCAGTCTCGTTGATAATTAAGCGGATGGACCTAGAAATAACAATTGATAGAACAATTGATTGAGCAATTGATAACAATTGATTTGTCCTGAGCCTACCTGATGAGTGTGCCAGATGATGTCGAAGTCGTAGCAGGGTGTCAAGAATTGGTCATGATAGGTTTGCTTTAAAAGCAAGAACTGAAAGATTTTTTTTGATTGGAAAAGGTGTCGTGCGTTCCAGCTTAAAGGAATCTCAGCTCAAAAGGGGGAGATTGTAGATTGGAATGGGTCGTAGCAGGGTGTCAAGAATTGGTCATGATAAGTTTCTTAAAAGCAAAAGAAAACTTCAAAAGGTGTTGGCGTCACAAAGGAATCTGGTCAAAAGGGGTTGTGTTGGGTGGGGCTAGGTGTCAAGAATTGGTCATGATAAGTTTGCTTTAAAAGCAAGAACTGAAAGATTTGTTTCATGGAAAAGGTGTTGTGTGTTCCAGCTTAAAGGAATCTCAGCTCCAAAAGGGGGAGTTTGTAGATTGGAATGGGTCGTAGCTGGGTGTGAAGAATTGGTCATGATAGGTTTGCTTTAAAAGCAAGAACTGAAAGAGTTTTTGATCGGAGAAGGTGTTGTGCGTTCCAGCTTAAAAGAATCTCAGCTCAAAGGGGGAGATTGTAGGTTGGAGTGGGTCGGAGCTGGGGGCAAGTGCCACCGGCTAGCCTAGGCCTACCAAAACCTGTCTCAACCTGTCTCAACCTACTCTAACTAGTTCTTGTGACCTCCAACTCAAGCAATGCGCTTTCTTGAATCGCTAGAAATGTCGCTTACTTGAATATATCGGCGCACGGCGTCGCTCAAGAATTTCGTCGACGTGTAATGCGGTAGAGAGGCCTGGAAAGTGCGGAATTACTATAAAATTGGCTTAGTTACCTGATAATTGAAATTCCTTTGCCTCTGGACAGCGCCCGCGATGTCGTAGCTTGACTGTGGCTCGTAGGTGGCCGCCGGGGTGGGCGAGGCCAAGAAGTCGTACGGCTCCGGGCTACAATACTCGTCCCAAGCGCGCACTGAGGCCTCGTATCTAGAATATTCTTTCATCCTGGAAGTCACGAGACCTATTGGCCGTTTTATTTTCTCGAATTTTTAAATTCTGAAATTTTTCAATTTTTGATATCAAAATAGATCAAAAAATATCAAAAAATATAAAATAATTTTCTTTTTTGAATTATTGTGTAAATTTTTGTTCAGAACGCTTATGTGATATCCAGCTTGAAAGATTTTCAACTCAAAATGCCCAGAAGTCACGGCACTAAGTCGCTAGAGCTTCGAAGAGCTTTCGAAGAGCCGGAGTTTCAGGACTGGTCAAATTTCTTGCTGGCTTCTTGCCTTAAAGACTTTCTTCTCAAAAATTCACCTCTTCTGGATCTCATCGGAGGATAATAGCTTGTGATCGATCACTTTTCCGCAAATTTTCTCTGAGTCCTGAATTTTCGTCGTTGATTTTAAAGAATTTTCAAAGGATTTTAAAGAATTCAATTTTTTTTCAATTCCTTATTTCCTCTTTTCGCTCTTTTCTCTCAAATAACTCAGTGAATTTGCTCAATTTTATGAAGGGTTCTCTGATTTTCTCAAAAAGAAAAAAGAAAAAAAAAAAAAAAACACAAAGGAGGCGAGAATCCAATTTGTTGAATCTCGACAAAAGATTGGGTGGATTTAAAAAAATCCGCTTGATCAGAAAATTTTTCTCGACTTAAATTGGCCGATCTGGAACGCAATTTGATTGCTAGGAGGTTTGGGAGAAGTCTGGGCTTGAATTGAGAGAAGGTGTCCGAGCCGGATCCTAACCGGCTCAATTTTTCGAAAAAATGGGGACTTTTGAAAGAATTCAGCACTTAATTTGTGAATCCTGGAGGTCACATGAGAGTTTGGCCTAAAAATTGGGCCCTAAAGTTTTATTCTTAAAAAAAACAATCTTTAGTCCGTTCAAGAATGTCAATGAAGAGCCCTTCAAATCTCAAAAACTTCCGAAATTTTTAGAAATCCTTTTAAAATCAGGGCTTGCAATATATTAGGGAAGCCTTTTTATACATTTAATTCATTTCGGTTTCTTTAAAAAACCGAAAGATCTGAAAAAGATCCGAAAATTCACGAAAATCACTCAAAATTCGTTGACTGATGGAAAAGCTCGGAAAACTGACGTTTAAGTGGGCTTTTTTTCAAGCTCTATTTCAATTCTGGATGTCAGTATAGCAAAATCTGAAATCAGAATCAAAAATGGATGATTTTAAGATTTTCGAGGTCATGGTCAAGTGGTAGAGCTCTTGGTTACAAGGCGAACGCCTCCCCCCTTGGCCCGGGTTCGAGTCCCCTTGCTGCAAAAATTTTTTCTTTTTGATTTTTTCAAAATTTCAAAATCAGATCATTGATCTCTGCTTTGGAAAGCGTTCAAATTTCTGCTTTCCAACTTTTTCTTTCTTTTTTCCCCGAAAATTTCCGAATCGGGAACTCTGGTGCGAAAAAAAGCGCCGAAATGAGCTAAATGAGCGAAATGAGCGAAATTTGAGCATTTTCGGGCGTTGTGGAGTCCAAAGAAGAAAGAATCACTTTCTTGGAGAATTTCCAGAAACACAATCGATCTGGTGCACTAGTTGAGTTGGAAAAAAGGTTTGGAAAAAAAGATTGGCTCTTTTTTAGCCACATAAAACGTTTCGAAATCGATTTCTGATTTTTGATTCGGTAATCCTGGAAGGCAATTGGATTTTTTTAATTAAATCCGAGGGGATTTTTAGGGATTGAGGTGGTCGAATCTGTTGACTCAAAATTCTCAATGAATTTATTAAAAAAAATGGTTTTTAGTTAAAAATCTCGTAATCCTGGAGCTCACACTAGGTTCTGGAAAAAGAAAATTTTCGATATTGTTGATATTTAACATTTTTACAATACTCCAACTGGATCACTCCAATTTTCACTATTTTCTATTTTTCTGTTTAGTCTATCGTCATTAGACAATCAAAACTTGAAACTAGAACAAGAATGTTGAAAGAATTCCCTTGCCCCTCGTTTTCCAAGCAAAAATTTCTCTGTAACTTGAGCCGTTTTGAGAATGACCAAGTTCCCGACCATCAAACAAACTTCAAAAGTCAAAAATTCGAAAAATGAGCAAGCTGGAATGCACTTTAAATGTTGAGCTAGAAAAAAAACGCTGAACTAGAAAAAATTTTTGCACTTTTGCTCGTGGGAGGACTCGAACCTGGGTGGCCCCGAGGGTCGATCGCCTGCTACCATGAATTTTCCCACTGCGCCATACGGGTCATCTCTTTATTTCTTTTGTCTAAGATTCCCATTTTCTAGTGTGACTTCCAGGATAGCTATTGGTGATTTCGGAAATTCTTGAGGGTGGATATAAAGCGTTTTTCGTTTGCCTGAAGGTTTGTTGAAAAGAAAAGGGTAAAAAGAGACAAAGAATCCTTTGATTTATGCCCGTCTTTCCTTCAAAATGGCCTTTTTGAGCATTTTCCCTAAGAAAAATCAAAAAAGAATGAAGGCGAGAAAGAAATTTTCAATGAGTTGACACATTTTTTTGTGTTGAGGCTAGATTTTAGGTTTCTTTGGGGTTTTGAGAATGAAATGACGTGCCAGTGTTCGATCTGGAACGCACGTTAAATGAAACTTTCATTTTTAAAGCTAATAATAGAGTTTTACACAAGCCGGAATCGAACCCTCATTCATTCGCACGTGGACCAAACGCACTACCACTGTGCCATGGGAAAACTTTGAATATTTGCCATTTTAAATATTGGAGAATCTTGTGTGACCTCCAGGATTACTGGATCTCCGGTTAGATTTGAGTTTTGCTTGCTGTATGAGTCAGAAATGGCGGAGAAAGCTTTCAAGGATGATTTGGAGTGTAAATCGCTATTTTTAAGGATTATACACATCTGAGCTTTGAACTGGAACGCACGTTAAATGAAAATTTCATTTTTAAGGCTAGTATTGAGGTTTTACAGGAGCCGGAATCGAACCCTCATTCATTCGCACGTGGACCAAACGCACTACCAACTGCGCCATGGGAAAACTTTGAATATTTGCCATTTTAAATATTGGAAAATCTTGTGTGACCTCAGGATTCGTTTCTTGGTCAGAAATGGGGGAAGCTCAAGGATGTTTTGGTGTCAAGGATTATACACATCTGAGCTTGCTGGCCCGTTTGAATTCTTTTGGCTAGTTTGAGGTTTTCCGGCCGAATCGAACCCTCATTCATTCGCCGTGAACCAACGCACTCCAACTGCGCCATGGGAAAACTTTGAATATTTGCCATTTTAAATATTGGAAAATCTTGTGTGACCTCCAGGATTACTGGATCTCCGGTTAGATTTGAGTTTTGCTTACTGTATGAGTCAGAAATGGCGGGGAAAGCTTTCACGAATGATTTTAAGTGTAAATCTCTATTTTTAAGGATTATACACATCTGAGCTTTGAGCTTTTATCAAGTAAAGACTCCTTTCTGAGAGAATCGCCTTCTTTTCCTGCTTTTTTCGCTTAAAAGCCTCTCTCCGACTTGACGAATGACCAAAACCAAGAACCAAAACAGGACTGGGCAGTTTTTCTTGGTTTCTGAGTTTTTGAAAGAGTCTAAACGGGAAGAAAGATGAGTTCTGGAGGTCACAGGAGACGACTATTAAAGAAAAATAGGTGAAATGTGGATTGGGAACAAGTCAGAAATGGACCCTGGATGGACCGTGATGACCGAATAGTTCAGTGTCAAATATCAGTTTTCTCAGAATTCCTATAGCAAGTGTGCCTTCCAGGATTACTGTAAACCTGGTTATCTTTTTAGTTTTGCTCAAGAATTCAGCTTAAATGATCGTGGTAAGAGTCACAAACTAAAACCGACAGATTCCTCAAAATCCCGATATCCAGTACCAAGTGTGCCTCCCAGGATTACTGTATTCACGAGCGGTTTTTATCTTTTTCCCTCTAATTCCCGTATTTTCCCGGGGATTCCCCGATCTCTCCAATTATTTCCCTTTTTTTTCTTAAATAAATGCAAAGAGGGGTTCACTCGAGCCCTCTAGGCTTCCCCCTTATTTGTATGTGGCAAGGAAAAGAGGAGGAGGAGCGAGGAGCACTCGGAGCGAATTGCTTTTGGCCGTATGGGGTGAGAAAAGAGAGCTGGCTTCAAAAAAGAGAAAAGGAAAAGACTTAGCGGATCGCTATGTAGGGGAATGCGAATTCTGGAAGGCACGGAGAGGATGGGGCAGGTTGGGGGGCCGCGGGGGCTGGAGTAGTGGGTGAGCATTGGTGGCAGTAGCAGAATGGACGATTTTCTCGGCGACCATGAAGCGTGATTGAAAAATTTCTTGCGCCATTCTCAATGCTGGACTGCACAACACTTGTCAAGTCGATTTTTGAGGTGTCAGGATGATCTCTTGATCAGGAGGCCATAGCTCTTTTCTCTCGGCGTCCATCGATCACCCGTCATCCTCTCTTCTTTTTTCTTTCTTCTCCTAATCACCGATTCATTAGAGATCAAGAACTTTGAGGAAAAACATGAAAAATATGACTTCTTGATAAGGGATTTCTTGTGTCAAAACATCACAAAACACAAAGGAAACATCAAAACATTTGGGTGGGTTATTTTGGTCCAACTCAACAGCTAAATGATCTAGCTTTGATCTTTGGCTTTGTGCTTACAGCTAGAAACATTTCAAAGCTCAAAATTTTGAACAAATCAAAAAAAGAAAAAAATTTTGGCAGCAAGGGGACTCGAACCCGGGCCAGGGGGGGAGGGCGTTCGCCTTGTAACCAAGCGCTCTACCACTTGACCAAAACCTCAAAAATCTTAAAATCATCCATTTTTGATTCTGATTTCAAATTTTGCTATACTGACATCCAGAATTGAGATAGAGCTTGGAAAAAAGCCCACTTAAACGTCAATTTTTCGATTTTTCCTTAGCAATTCGGTATCTTGCATAATTTTTTGATCCAGAATTCAAAAACCTAGCTAGATTTGGCTATTCTGGGCCTCGTTGTTAACCAAGGCTTATATCTTGGGCAGATTTGGGCCTGATTTGGCCTCTTATAATTAGAGTCATCATACCTAAAATCCGAGTGCACAACGGATCAAAATTGATTTCGAAAAGATTGGGTGCTTTTAAGCTACAGATTTTGAGATTTGAAGATAACTGTTTGAAAACTGGGCGATCTGGAAGGCAACTTAGAGTCCTAAATGGTTTACTCGGCGATTTACAGTAAATGGACTGTAAGGGGTACTGTAGGTCAAAAGATTGGGCGCTTTTTAGCTACAGGTTTCAGGATTTGAAGATAATTTTCTGAAAATTGGGAGATCTGGGAGGCAACTTAGAGTCCTAAATGGTTTACTCGGCGATTTACAGTAAATGGGCTGTAAGGAGTACTGTAGGTCAAAAGATTGGGCGCTTTTTAGCTACAGCTTTCAGGGTTTTTAGATAATTTTCTGAAAATTGGGTGACCTGGGAGGCAACTTAGATTCCTTAGAGTCCTTAAAGTTCTTGCTTCAATTCCTCTACTGGATTGCTGGATTGCTGGTTTGTTTGGCACTGGATTGCTTGCAACGGTCGAAGTTCGAATAGTCGAGCCTCCCCAACATCTTTCAGTCCCTCAGCCGCTTATTTTCCTTTCACGTGTCACCCCTCTTCCTCAGCATCAACCGAAATGCCTTAAAGCCAAAAGAAAAGAAAGACACACGAAAAAAAAGAATGTGGCCAAGACATTGATCGGGCTTCTTTCCCTTTTCTTCTTTCCTTTTCTTCTTTCCTTTTCTTCTTTCCTTTTCCCAGGCTTCTTCCCATTTCTCAGAGATGTATTGGCCCTATTTTGGAAAGCTTTACGGGCAGACTGACTCTAAATCCTAGCTATTTTAAGCAAAAGGTCCTTGAGGGTCCAACCTGGACCTGGTCCTTGAGGGTCCGACCTGGCCCTTGAAGGTCCGACCTGGACCTGGTCCTTGAGGGTCCAACCTGGACCTGGCCCTTGAGGGTCCAACCTGGACCTGGTCCTTGAGGGTCCAACCTGGCCCTGGCCCTTGAGGGTCCAACCTGGGCCTGGCCCTTGAGGGTCCAACCTGAACCTGGTCCTTGAGGGTCCGACCTGGCCCTTGAAGGTCCAACCTGGGCCTGGCCCTTGAGGGTCCAACCTGGCCCTGGCCCTTGAGGGTCCAACCTGGACCTGGCCCTTGAAGGTCCAACCTGGACCTGGTCCTTGAGGGTCCAACCTGGTCCAACCTGCTAAATCCTCAAGATCCAAAAGAAGCAAAAATATCCTCAAGGCTATTTTTCGGTTTCCGGATGGCTAGAAAATTTCGGTGCCATCCAGAATCAGAGAAAATCAGAAAAACAAGAAAAGTTATTGCACCAAACGTTGAGAAAAGCAGCAAACCCTGATCAAGCCGATTTTATGCAATATGATGTGTTTAAAAGAAAATTAAGGTTAAAAAAGGGAAATCCTGGATGTCAGGCAGAAATAAGAAATGAAAATTACCTCGTGGTAGTGCAATGGAGAGAGCATATGAGTGTGCCAGATCTGAATGTTTCTGATTATCGAGCTACATGACTGGATAAGCTTTTTAAATCGTCAAAAGTAGCATTCTGGAAGTCACACTATATAAGTATTATCAGAAATTCGATCATTTCCCTTACCCAGTGAACGTCCAATGGAGGAATCACGTTGATGTCCGGATGTCGGGCCTGGAATTCGGGAATTCAATTCTCGAGGATTTTTTGGAAATCCTGGGGCGCACGGAAGCCAATGAGCTAGTGATTATGCGATTTGCATTTAAGGGGCATTTAAACCGAAAGTGTTTCGATAAAGTTATGAATTTTTTTTGAATTTCTGTGATTCTGGAACGCACTGTGCCTGTTGTCATCGAGAAATTTGCATTTAAGGCTTTTTAAACTTTCTCAGCTAAGTGAATCAAGTTTGAGCATTTAAACCGGTAGAAGTCCGATAAAGTTATGAATTTTTTTTGAATTTCTGTGATTCTGGAACGCACTATGCCTGTTGTCATGGAGAAATTTGCATTTAAGGCTTTTTAAATTATTTCAACTAAGTGAAACCAGTTTGAGCATTTAAACCGAAAGTGTTCCGAGAAAGTTATCATTTTTTTTTTTATTTTTGCGTTTCTGGAACGCACCGTGCCTGTTGTCATGGAGAAATTTGCATTTAAGGCTTTTTAAACTTTTTCGCTTGTCTACAGTACTTTTGTCCGATCAACCTCAAGTCCTAATTTTTAAAAGTGCCATTTTCCAAAGAATATCAATTTCACAATGTTACGTGCGTTCCAAAAAAGCTATTGCCAAAAATTTGGGGCCCTAGCTTGAGCGACAGCCGAGAAATCGGGAAGAACGGCAACACCGAAAATCGAAAAGTCAGATATTCCAAAAAAAAATTGAAAACTCGAATCTCTAGCTGTGTCGTGCGTTCCAGAATGAGTAAAAAGTTCAGAAATTTCAAGAAAAACCCTTTAAAATATGCGAATTTTTTGAGGGATCGACTTACTTGCATCGGTAGCCAGTATTTCTCGTATCGCCGGATCGCCTGATTCACCTGGAATTGTCAGAATTGTTTCTGGTTTTCGATTTTCAGCCATACCACATCCGGCTCGTACAACAATGGCGCTTTCCGATCGATCATTCGCAAAAAGTTTGCTTCACGCTGAAATTTCGAATTTTCGGGTTTTTCGTGATTTTTCAGGATTTCGAGATTTTTGCTAAACTCGATTTTTTTCAAACTCAATTTTAATTTTTTTAAATCTTATTTTCAGCTAATGTGACATCCAGATAAGCAAAAAAATTCTGATTTTCGAGAAAATTTTTGTAATTTTTTTCAGAAATCGAGAAGTGAATGAAATTCGAAAAAACCAACTTCGTCATTTTTGAAAATCTTTGCAATTTAGTTCGTTTAAAATCTCTTGTGCGTGCCAGGATTGCGATTTTCGACAATTTTTCGACAAACCTGAGCCGCTGACACTAAATCCACGGTCAATCCATTGGCCATTTGTGTTTGCGTCGAGCGCAGAGTGGGCGCCGTCGTGTGCAGATAGTCGGGTGGTGGCGGCGCCGACGAAGAAGACGAGGAGGCCATTGTGATACCCTGAAAAACTAGAAACTGTATTTTCAAACAAATTTTCAGTCAAAAAACGGAAGAGCACCAAAATCTCATCCCAAAGAAAAAGATTGGCGGCGTAAAGTTGCGGAAAGCGTTCGAATCCGAATTTTTTCAAAAGTAATCGCCAAGCTGGATGTCATGAAAGCTACAGGTGAGCTTGCAGGTAAGCGATCGCTTGCAAGGGCGCAACCTTGACCAAAAATGATCAACGAAAAAAGATTGGCGGGCTAGAGGGTCGAGAAATGGTTAAAACTCAAATTTCTCATTAAATCTTGCCAAGCTGGCAGGCAAAATAGCTGAAAAAACAAAAATCCAATCGAAAACTTGAGCTATCACAAAGTCGGAAGTGCCAAAAGAAGATTGGGCGAAAAAAAGCTCGTATGTTAACGGGAAGGGGAAAAGCCCGGTGAGGGGAGGGCTTTATGGATGGCACAAGGAAAGAAAATCGAGAGAAACTGGGGGGAAAGTGGAGATTTGAGAGAGTTGGTAGCGGGGAGTACGAGGAAGAGTAGCGAAGAAGAGATAGGGACCCTCGAGAGCAAGCCACGCCTCCATTTTCCCATTTTCCTCTTTGCCTCTTTTCCAACTCCTCAATGGGCACCTCAAGTTGAGGAGAGAGAGAGAGAGAAAGATGAGGGAAAGTGGGGCTGTTCCGATGTATAGCTATGATTCATTTGGTCACAAAAAAACGGGGAAATTTTTGAGATTTTCGCAAATCCGAAAATGAAACCAAGAGAACTGGAAGTCCCGCTAGCTTTTGATGGTTTTAGAATTGCGATTTTCTTCGATTAGAGGAGATCAGTCTGCCTTCGATTCAGTCTACTCAAAAATCGTTAACAAACCAGAGCAATTGGCAGCATTGCTAGCTCATTCGCTAGCTAGCTCATTCCCTGTCTAGCTCATTCCCTGTCTAGCTCATTCCCTGTCTAGCTCATTCCCTATCTTGGCCCTAAAATTGGTCTAAAGCTCTCAATTTGGCCTTCGCATTCTATACAAAATGCATTCTATCCAAAAAGAAAATAAAAGAAACCCTGAAAAGCCTGGGTCGGAATCGAACCCACTAGGGTTTCAGCCTATGACCGGCGACGCTAACCACTACACCAAGGGGGTCTGCCATAGGGCCCCCGAAAAGATCTAGTCATTTACGCCAATGACAATCCGGCCCTCGATCAGCGTTGTTTCAAAAGAAAGTTCCTTTATGGTTTCTTCTTTTTCTCAGCAGTCAATGTGTGTCAATGGATGCCACACAACAGTTCAGAATGGAAAAAAAATGTATAAATCAAAGATTTTTCGAAGGTGGTTTTGTGCGAAAATGATCGAGGCTTGTAGTTGGTTATACGGTGAACTACAAATATTTAACGTAAAGATTACTGTATTCTGGATGTCACACAACAGTTTAGAATGGAAAAAAAATGTATAAATCAAAGATTTTTCGAAGGTGGTTTTGTGCGAAAATGATCGAGGCTTGTAGTTGGTTATACGGTGAACTACAAATATTTAACGTAAAGATTACTGTATTCTGGATGTCACACAAGAATTCTCGCCATTTAAACTCAATTTCCAGAGGCCATAACGCACCGGCGTTCCTCGGATTCGAGTCACAGGATTTGTCGAACATTGCGTACGGAGATTTGCACGTGCCGTCAATCGCGCTAAAGGTTTCTTGTTATGGATGGCATTGCGTTGATTAGTTGATGAAATTTCAATGAAATTGATTGATGAAATCAAAATTCGTTCTCCAGGACATTCCCGTGCAACGCGAGCAACTCCGGCTAAAGCTGTGCTATGGGAACAAAAAAGTGACGACTTTCAACGCGGATCTCTCGCAGAAACAAGTACTTTTACTATTAGTTTCTGTAAAATTGATCTAATTGATCTAATTGATCTAATTGCTCTACTTATGGCTCATGGGGTATCCAGGATACCCCATGGGATCCAGGATGTCCCCATCAAAGGTTATGGGGTAAACCTTTGATAGAGTATGGATTTAATGGGGTATCGTCGGGATGCCCCATTAAAAGGATGGGGGTATCCTTCGAGCGTTTATAGAACGAGTTACCTAGGAATACTTTCTGAAAAGGGAGCGTAGCGAGCCGCGCCGTCAGGCGCTTGCGGCGGAGCCGCTACCGGGCCGAGTTGATGACTGGCGGAGCCGCTACCGGGCCGAGTTGATGACTGGCGGAGCCGCTACCGGGCCGAGTTGATGACTGGCGGAGCCGCTACCGGGCCGAGTTGATGACTGGCGGAGCCGCTACCGGGCCGAGTTGATGACTGGCGGAGCCGCTACCGGGCCGAGTTGATGACTGGCGGAGCCGCTACCGGGCCGAGTTGATGACTGGCGGAGCCGCTACCGGGCCAATGGAATTGGGGCGAAGGGAACACCTATCTTCACTTTATTACTTATTCGAACCAACCCTTGAACCCAAAAAACTAAAGAGTTTACGTCAAAATGGCATTTTTTCGGCATAAAACGTAAAGTTACGCCTTGTTGCCTCGAGTCGCCGCGGCCTAGTGACGACAACAGGCGACACAAGCTACTTAACTTAGTCTGCGGATCTCTCGATTTCGAATCGAGTTCGAACCCCGGTTCGAATCCGGCCTCGGACAAAAAGTAAAGAGATTTGATACGAGATTGGCCAAGCTTTATTGAGACGTGACGTCAATCGCGCTAAAGGTTTCTTGTTATGGATGGCATTGCGTTGATTGGTTGATGAAATTTCTCACAAAATTCGTTCTCCAAGTCATTCCCGATTGGACAATTTCCTTTTTACATAAAAATAAGCACAAGAAAGCGCTTCTTTAAGAAAAATAGAGCCAAAAATTGTTTTTGGTTGTTGGAAGAATTGCCTGGAACCTGTTCACCCCATTAACTTCTTTTTGAGTAGAAGGATTTTGATGAAACTTTGGGTTGGTCTTAGTTGGATATCATGTAAGAATTTGGATTGAACAGATTTTTAGAAAATCGCTTTTAACGTTACCCTTGGATCGTTGTGACTGACAGCAGTCTGGCTCTCTCCCGTCTCATATTGTCTGATCGAGAGCCAATTTTCACCCAAAAACTGCTAGAAACCAATTCAATCCATTAAAACGAGCTAAAACCAAAAAAAAATCTTCTTGAAAACCCTTCAAGAACCCCAGCAAATAATTTCCCTAAAAAAACAAAAACGCAAAAAGTGATTAGCCGCATAGGGGGCTCGAACCCCTGACATTCAGATTAAAAGTCTGACGCTCTACCAACTGAGCTAATGCGGCTGCGAGATGGCGTTCCGAAAAAAGGGCGTTTCTCGTTGGGGAAAGGGAATTGGCAACTGGACTACTGTTTTATAACAGCGAGACTTAAGGGTGAGTTTTTCTGGCTGCCAGCCATGTTGCTATGGTGCAGTCGGGAGGGTGCTTACCTAGAACCCAAACGATCTGGGTTCTGCCCTGCTGACACGGTTTTTCTTTCTTTTAAATTAATTAACTCTATTGTTACTGTATTGTTTTTCATCGCCACGGTACAATACTAGCTACAGTATGATACTAGCTACGGTACAATACTAGCTACGGTACTGCCTAGACTGCTATCTATACTGGGTAATCGATATTGAGTTTCGTTTTACAGAGTTTTTTTACAAGGTCGCTTCACAACCGATAACAACGAGTCTACACTCTCTCCTTTGCTTGCGATGAGGTTTAGCGCTCTGGAGACAGAATCCATAATTTCATCGTTTTTTCTCTTAGTTGGAACGCACATGACAATTGTAACTGATTTTTTTGATCTGTCGTCAAAAAAATTTTCCATTTTTTTCATTTTCCATCAGGGCCGCAATTTTTCGCAAAAACCCATTAGAAAACTGTCTATTTTGATTTTAGAAACATAGTGAACGGTTAAAAATAAAATTTAAACTGTTTTCCTTTTTCTCTTTAAATTTCAAGGGCCACAAATTTGCAAATACTGTCCACTAAAATTCAGCGAAATGAAAATTTCAATTTTACTTGACAGGTCTATCTTAACAAGTACTTTGCAAATAATTGAGAAGATTAATGGCTAAACTCTATTTTGATAGAAAATATCTAAAACTTGTTTAGTTTTTAATACTCCTTTCCGTTTTTAGGCCAGAAAGAAAAATTCAGCAATTCACTCAGCAAAAACTCTTCGCGCCTGTAATGCGCGTAAGCAAATATAATCGCCGTTGAAAAGAAAATCGATCGAATTCGCATTATTCACTTGCTCTTTTCCTACACAGGTCCAAATTTTTAAAATGCTTCCAAAATGTGTGTCCGTATACCAGCAACTAAATCGTCTGGAATTTTTAAACGTTTTAGACTTTTGAATTTATTCTACAAACCAATTTTTTGCGGTAACAAGAAACAAAGACACTAGAGGGAAAACAATTTATATATTAAAAAATCTTTTTACCTTATCTAGCATAAATAAAAATCAAACTACAAACGTTGTAACACTACAATGAACAGATGAGGGATTACACGTTAATCGAAGATCGCTCAAAGAAAAAGTGTGTACCTAAGTTTAGGCCTTGAAGCTGGCCAAGAAACCAGTGACCAATTCCTTGAGTTTGGTGTCGGAAGCGGGCGAGATTTGTCCCTCCTCGCGGATCGTCTTCAAGAGTTCCTGTTGAGTGGCGCGGATGTGGGCCAAGAACTCCCTCTCGAATTTGGTGATGTGAGATGGGTCGAGTTTGTCGAGATGTCCCTTCACTCCAGCGTAGATGACAGCAACCTAAAATAAGAAAATGAGCGATCGTTTGGAAGATATTACTTATGAAAAGTTTTTGACTAATTTGTAAGCGAACCTTAAATCTCTGAAGATGCAAAAAGAATACTTCTTTAAAAGATTCAACTTAACGTTAATCTCAATCAAAATCACAACGTACCTGCTCCTCAATGGCCATTGGCACGTATTGTCCTTGTTTCAACAACTCAGTGAGACGGACTCCTCGGTTGAGAAGTTGTTGGGTGGAAGCATCGAGATCAGATCCGAACTGGGCAAAAGCTACAAGATTTTCATATTTATTTTTTAAATAAATCAACATACCTGCGACCTCACGGTATTGGGCAAGCTCGAGCTTCATGGAACCGGCGACCTAAGAAAAGGAATGAATCAACTCACACTCTTCAAATGCTCACCTGTTTCATGGCCTTCGTTTGGGCAGCAGATCCTACACGTGACACAGAGAGACCGACGTTGATGGCCTAAATTTTGCGATTTATTGATCAAGATCAAATCGGACGCGGTAAAACTCACTGGTCGCACTCCTTTGTAGAAGAGCTCAGTCTCAAGGAAAATCTGCCCATCAGTGATTGAAATGACATTGGTTGGAATGTAGGCAGACACATCACCGGCTTGAGTCTCAATGACGGGAAGTGCGGTCAACGATCCACCGCCCAAATTTAATCGTTAAACAGTCAACCAAAAACAAAGTTTTGCTTGTTACTAACCGAGAGTATTGTTCATCTTGGCGGCACGCTCCAAAAGGCGCGAGTGAAGATAGAACACATCTCCGGGGTAAGCCTCACGACCTGGTGGACGACGGAGAAGAAGAGACATCTGACGGTAGGCAACGGCTTGCCTAAAATCATTGCTACTTTAAATAAGGTCGGGGCAAAAACTTGGATAAATCGTCGAAGATGATCAATGCGTGTTTTCCATTGTCACGGAAGAATTCTCCCATCGCACAACCAGAGTATGGAGCCAAGAATTGAAGTGGAGCAGCGTCGGAGGCAGTGGCAGACACGATGATGGTGTATTGCATAGCGCCAGCATCGGTCAAGCGCTTCACAATCTGGGCAACCGTGGAACGCTTCTGCCCGACGGCAACGTAGATGCAGTAAAGCTTCTTCTTCTCGTCAGCACCATTGTTGAATCGTTGTTGGTTGATAATGGTGTCAATGGCAATGGCGGTCTTTCTAAAATAAAACAATTATTTGTGGTGGTAGGAGGTGTACCCACAAATTAAGTCCCATAAGCTTTCTAGTCAATCAAAGCTTAAGAACGTTTCAAATCCAAAGAGCTTAGTAAAGGTTAAGCCTAAAACTAACCCAGTTTGACGATCACCAATGATCAGCTCACGTTGACCACGTCCAATTGGCACCAAAGAGTCTACAGCCTTCACTCCCTAAAATTCAATAAATGACTTGAAGCAAACTAAAAATTTACCGTAAGCATAGGTTCGCGCACAGAGAGGCGAGGAATAATTCCAGGAGCTTTGACCTCCACACGGCATCCTAAAGCCAATATTGCTAAAAATTATGCTGAAACCACGAACTCTTGACTCCCTTGACTGGTCCCTTTCCATCAATCGGGTTTCCAAGAGCGTCAACGACACGTCCAAGAAGTCCCTCTCCGGTAGGCACGTCCACAATGGCCCCAGTTCGCTTAAATAAAAACATGAATGAAATTAATCTTGGTAAGCCATACCTTGACGATGTCTCCCTCACGGATCACCTTGTCGTTACCGAAGACGACAACTCCCACGTTGTCTGGTTCCAAGTTAAGAGCCATTCCCTAATTTGAAACATAAACGAATGCTAACTTCTCTACTAGACCGCTTATACCATACGCATCTCAACAAACAAACAAAAACATAACAAACCTTGATTCCCGAGTCGAATTCCACCATTTCCTCGGCTTGAATGTTCTTCAAGCCATAGACACGAGCGATACCGTCTCCAATGGAGAGCACCTTTCCTGTCTCTTCCAAGTTGATGCTGGAATCTTGTCCGAGGATGCGTTCCTCAAGAATCTTTGACACCTCAGCGCCGGAAGCGGCGAATTGACGGGTTGAGGTGGCAATGCCATTCTGGGACACCTAAACAAGAAACATTAAGCGTGTAAATGTGAAAGCATTCCCATTAGCTAAAATTTTTGGATCAAGTTGCACAAAACTAATGCAAGGTTGCTGCAAAATTTAATCAGAGACTAAGTTAAACATTTACTTCAAGAATTCAATCATTCCAGCAACATCCAATTTTTTTAAAACCATATAACATCAAAAATTTACCTTGACGGTGTTTCCAATTGCGCTGATGAGCCTTTTGGAGAGCATTTTTCCCTCGGGCGCTGCCGAACGTCTGCAAAGCAAACTGGTTAAACTTGAAAAGATTCAAGGAAAAAAGTAATTCTTACACCAACCGGGAATAGCAATTGCAAAGAGAAAGAGTCCGAGAAAGAAAGGGATTTGGGGAAATACGGTAAATGTGCGCCCGTTTCCCAGGGTCCTATGCGGCGCCCGTTCGAAAAGTTGACATTTTGCCAAGATTCAAGAGCGCGGATCTACTTTAAGCGATTCGAATTGAATTGCCGCCGTTTCTCATTTAATCAAAAATGCGCTTAACAACGACGAAAAGCTTTCATTTGCCAAGTTTTTGGTACTTTGCTGGTTGGGAGGGACCACTTTTGGCATTGCTTAGTCGAATCTAGTGTTTTGAGCGGCTCGTGTCGATACTTTTCTTCTATTCTGAAGAAAGATATATGCTGAAGCGATTGGTGCTAATTTTATAGTATTTCCAACATGTTTCAAGTTAGTATTGTCAGCTTTGAGATTATGTTCAGTGGTTAAAGAACAGCAGGCTAGGACAGAGGGCAAATCATCGAATAGGATTATCAAAAACGTGTTTAAATTAGCACCAATAGCTTCAGCATATATCTTTCTTCAGAATAGAAGAAAAGTATCGACACGAACCGCTCAAAACACTAGATTCGACTAAGCCATCCAAAAGTGGCCCCTCCCAGCCAGCAAAGTACCAAGTTTTACATAAAACAAAGCTTTTGGGATAGAAATGCGTTTAACAATGAAGAGTAACATGAAGAGTTTTTTAAATCAAGCCGTAAACTTGCATCGTTTTCATGTAAAGCATAGGATTAGCTAAGGTAATTGCGTCTAACAATGGCAAAGCTTTAAAATTTTAAGCACACAACAAAAGCGCGCAACCGATTGGCATGGAGTTGTTAAAGAAAATGAAATTTTTGCTGGAAACTGCTTTTTAGGGCCAAATTTGGCCAATAATGGGTGTTCAGCTGATTAACTTAAATCTCAAATTTTAGTAAAATGCGCTATTGGGGTATAAAAGAAAGGAGGATTTTTCAACTTTTTCATCGTTTTTCAACAACGTTTCCTTCTTTTACAATTTTCCATATCCATATCTCTGTCTATTTCTGACTTATCAGCTAATCTTTTTTCCGTTTCAGCCATGGACGAACCGATGGACATTGATGGGAATCGGCCATCATCGTCAGCTTCAACGAGCGGGCCAAAGAATGAGGACGATTCGAATGAGAAGCGGATTCGACGCTCGACCCGCGAGATTAAACGCCCTAAATTCGATGACGAAATCGTCGAGAGCATTCCGGATATAAAGGTGGGTTAGTTTTGAGGGTAAACGGTGGTTAAACTGGGGTGGCACTCTTTGTTCTTAAACTTGTTTAACAGCAGGGCAAGCTTTCCCCCCTCAAAATATGCCTTGTTTTACGGCTAACTAATGTAAAAGCTAATGTAAAAGCTAAAACTGATGTAAACTAAGGAGGAAACTCTAAAAAAGACAACTTTTTGCTAAAAATGCTTGATTAGGCCAGGAATTACCGGGTTTGCTAGGTTGTTAGCGTCAGAGTATCACTCCAGATAAATCATATCGATAGTTTATACTAAAATTATATTAAAACAAGCTATAGAGCTAGTTTAAGAGCTAGATTTGACAGTCATGGTTAAATTAAAGTTTAAAGAAGCTCAATCCTTTGCTAAAAGCTTATTGTTAAAGGTTAATTATATTAAAACAAGCTATGGAGCTAGTTTAAGAGCTAGATTTGACAGTCATGGTTAAATTAAAGTTTAAAGAAGCTCAATCCTTTGCTAAAAGCCTATTGTTAAAGGTTAATTATATTAAAACAAGCTATAGAGCTAGTTTAAGAGCTAGATTTGACAGTCTTTGTTAAATTAAAGTTTAGCAAAACCCAATTCTTTGCTAAAAGCCTATTGTTAAAGGTTAATTATATTAAAACAAGCTATAGAGCTAGTTTAAGAGCTAGATTTGACAGTCTTTGTTAAATTAAAGTTTAGCAAAACCCAATTCTTTGCTAAAGCCTATTGTTAAAGGTTAATTATATTAAAACAAGCTATAGAGCTAGTTTAAGAGCTAGTTTGACGTCTTTGTTAAATTAAAGTTTAGCAAAACCCAATTCCTTGCTAAAAGCCTATTGTTAAAGGTTAATTATATTAAAACAAGCTATAGAGCTAGTTTAAGAGCTAGATTTGACAGTCTTTGTTAAATTAAAGTTTAGCAAAACCCAATTCCTTGCTAAAAGCCTATTGTTAAACGTTAATCAAAATTGATTTTAGAAACGCCTCAGCGCTGAACGAATGCTTCACTCACCTCCAATCTCTTCATCTGAATCTACACCGCAAAATGTCTTTCCACCGGTAAATTTTACCAAAGTTTAATGTTTTTTAAGTCTATAGCAAATTCCAACCGTTAAAATAAAATTAAAATAGGCAGAGAAAGAGCAGCCCGAAAAGAAAGAGGAAAAGGAGCCAGTGAAAGAAAAAGAAAAGGAAAAAGAGAAGGAAAAGGACAAGGACAAGGACAAGGACAAGGACAAGGAAAAGGACAAGGAAAAGGACAAACCAGAAGCGACGGCAAGCTCGAAAGCTGGTGAGTTGACTTAGAATAAGGTTTGATTCAAACGTTTACCGACGAACTTTTGGCAATGCAGAATAATAGAGAACTAAGTAGCTTGGCTGAACATCTTTTAAAGATTTTAACTTTTAGGTCTTCGTAAACGGATCTCAAAAGCGGACAAATTGGAAGAAGCAAATCAGAAAGCCGCCGAAGAGGCTGTCGCTTTGGAACGACGAAAAAGAGAAGCGCGAATTGCGAGCAAGGATTTGAAATCAAAAGAATTGGTGGCAGCCAATGAGGTAACTTTTAACATTAAAGTGTAAGGGATTGACTTGTCTTGGCTTGAGACTGGCTCAAGAAATTCCTGCATTTAAATACAAAGGTTGCTTTTAAAGAGTTTTCAGCAAAATCTTTGTAGATTGATTTGATTTGTAGATTTGAGAGATGTAGATACAAGCTTTGTAGATTTGATTAGTGATATGCTATCTAGATAAGCATTCACAAGCTTTTATGTTCAAATTTCAGCATGTCGACTCGACGATCACGCAAACGCTGAAGAAATGGACGGCCGCTGATGATGTGATGCTTCTAACAGCTGGAACACATGTAAGTTTTTGATGAAAGCTTTTAAAAGCTATGTGTTAGTGATTATAATGTTTAAGAAGTAGTACTTTAAGGTTTTGATTATGTGATTTATTAGAAAATTATAAATTTCAAGTTCACGAATGGTTTTAGGTTTGCGATTTGGCCGTTGTCTACGCGGGTATCCGCTTCTCAAAGCCGTACAGTCTTTCCGAGATTGAAGAACGGTAACTTTTTCATGAATTTGCAAATTTATTCTTTTTTTAGATGGTTTGAATTGATGTATGATAAGAATCTCAGCATACTGGCAAATAAACGCTTTGCAGATATGAAACCCGAAGAGATTTTGCGGATTCAAGTGAGTTACTTTAAATCATTAGACCGTTCTAGCATTGTTCATCTTATAAAATTAATTTTTTTAGGGTAAAACCATTTTCTCGGTTGCTGAAGAGGATCTTCTTGCAGGAATGAGCGTTGGAAGAACGACTACACCGTCACTTGAGGTAGATTTTGCTAACCAATCAACCCAAAATCATAAAAATGTTAAAACTTTATGAGCTAAAAAGCATATTATGAGCTTTCTTAAATCAAAATTGAGTTAAAAACCAGACCAAGTATCTTTTAGAAAACGAAGGTATTTGAAATTCGTCCAATTTATGCCTTCTTTTTTCAAGAATTCTGTAAAGTAAATACTTAACTTCATTCTCTAGTTGGATCATGATCTTGAAGAGATCTTTATGATGCTTAAATATGCAAAAGTAATAAAAATATTACTAATTAAGACTTTTTCCAGGAATTCGAGCGTCTTCGCGTCGAGAAGCGAGAGATTTTCCATCCGGCTCGCACCGCGCAAATCCTCTGCGACTACTATCAACAACTGAAGATGTGGGTAAAACCATTCGTTTTCAAATGTGAAAAGTATCATCTCGTTAAACAAATTAGGTGGTACTTTTAAATAAGAAGTGGACCATTTTAAAGGTCTATATAAGAGAATCATAAAATTCTACTAATCAAATCAGCCATTTTGGGAAATTTGGCCCAAAATTACCCTTGAGCTGATCAAATTTTGCAAATTTTATCAGAAATCACTCAATTGTTATGTCATTTTTTCGTAAATCACCGCATTTTGGTAATATTTATTGAGCAAAATCGGTAGACAAAAAGGTGTGAAAATTTGAATAGAAATTTTGCTTCTTTTACACACAACAATTGGGGAAAAGCTTTGCAATCAATGATTAACGGATTTGCAAAAAAAAAAGAGAATTAAAGTTTTCCAAAGAATTCGACTAGAGATTGGAGAAAATATTAGGGGAAACAAAGCCGATCAAGTGCTCAATACAAAAAAAAACGCAAATATTAGTCATCAATTTTCTTGGGTTTGCAGGTTTTGAAGTGCAAAATTGTTTCAAAAACAGGTTTTAGCATCAAATTTTTGCCAAAATTTACTCAAAACCCCCAAATCCCAATGAAAATTTGACTAAAAATTGATGTCTCTTCTTTAAAACAGAAGTTACTTATCTCGAAATTTACTCGAAAATTGAAATTACGGCAAAAATGAAAAACAAACACATTCAGTTAGCTAAAATAATATGTCACGGGGGGCACATATACATATTAATAACAAGAGAAAATGAGAAAATTCATAAAAAAAACACAAAAAACTCTTTGAAAAACGAGAAAGTTTCAGAAAAAAAAAAATAGCATTTCTCATGGCAGGACAATTCGTGAACACTCTAAATCGCAAAAACAAAAGAAAATATGAAAAAAATTTCCATAAACGGCTAAAAATTTTGCATACAAACATAGTAAATTGCACAGGAAAACGAGGAAATAAAAAAAAGCGAGATTTCTCGGCGTGTTTTTTGTGGGTTTTCGAGGAGGAAATGGGTGAAATTGGGAAATTTTTGGGGGGAAAGAGCATTTTTAGGATCAAATCTACCTTGAATTGGATGATTTACCCCAACTTTTTCCCCATAAAAATGCTCCCTCCTGGGGGTTTAAGAAGGGAGAAATGACTAAAATCGGTGGATAACTTGGAAAATTTTAGATACCATAATCATTCTAATAGAAGGATCGGGCCCGGCTAAATTATATTCAAGTTTATCTGGTTCAGAGCCAGTCGGACTCTGATTCGAATCGCCGGGCCTAGAGTTGACCCCTGGTTCTATCGGAATAATTACGGTATTTGATGGGTTTTTTCTTTTTTTCTCTCGGGGCGATCATTTTTCCTGATAAAAATAGAGAAGGCATTGGGAGGCATTATGCAAAAATGTACAATTTTAAAGGAAAATTTGGGACTTTTATTAGGATTTGTATAGAGAAAACGGTACAGTAAAATTAGGCTTGCTTAGCTGATAGAATTTAGTGCAAAAGAACAAGAGGAGTACTGTAACTTTAACGGATATTCAAGATACTGTAAATTTGGCTCATTACAGTACTCCGATTCTTATTTTACACTCATTTTATCCATAAACAAGCCTAATCTCACTTTAAAAATATCAAAATTTTAGGGGATTCCTCTCTTTTTTTATTCACAGAGCAGCAAAATCATGATTTGCGGGAAGAGAAAACACACAAAAAAGTGATATACGGCGCGCGTAAATGAATGAAATAATGAATGAATGATAGGGATTTTCAGTTTTTCTTTAAAAACCAAGGGAATGAGTCGAATTTTCGAGCTTCCCATAGTCGATAACCTTTAAACGACATACGGGATCTGAGTATGAGACAGTACTCTAGGCTACGGTACTTATCTAGATATATAGATAAGACTATCTAGATATAACTCATTGATTCCAAGTTCCGTATGTCGTTTTATCGAGGTTAGCGAGTATGGGGAATTCGAAAATTTAGTCATTTCCCAAAAATTTCCAAAAAAAAACTGCACAAAACATCAAATTTTGACTAGGAAATTGGATAATTTTGGATATTTTTAGGTACGCAATGCTGGAGACGAGGGAACGCGATCGGGAGAAAACGATGGGATTGGATCGACTGGAAAACACGTTCAGTTTAGCCACCGATGAGCCCGTTGATGAGGTAAAAGGGTTGTGTATATAGTAAAGTAGTGTACTGAGTACTCTAGAGCTTAGTTCATAGTAAGCTACAGTACTATTTTGCATAACAAAGTGTTATTAGTGCATAGTACGGTAAAGTACAGTTGAGTAAGTGGTGCACAGTACTACTACTTTACTAGGACAGACTACTGTATATTGTGGTGTAGCGTAGGGTAGTAAAGTAAAGCCAGGCCTTCCTTGTACATAGTACAATAGTACTTGTAATCTTTATTTCAAAAACCACATTTCTTCTTTTAGATACTGTCCCGGGTGACCGCGCAGGTGATCAACGCGGAAGCAACCGTGAGAAACTGGACGAAAGTGGGTTTAGTTTTCTAATTAGATATAAAATCTGGCTATATTCTGCAACTTATCGACTTTAAATCAGCCATTTTTAGGTTACAGCTCTTCCCGTGACGGGAATCGTTCGACCGGATCGCTTTGAATCGGGCGTGTTCGCGCGTCTTCACGGCCGCGTCACTCGCTACAATATAAAGTCGGAAAAAGTGGTCATTGGAAGGTAAAACATTTATCTCTATAGTACTTATCTATGTAAATTTTCATTTAGAAGTACAGCGGATTCATCGGCGGACGTGAACTTGGCGCTAGAGGGACCGGCGTTGAAAATCTCGAGGAAACAGGTGCGTTTGCGGCGGGGATTTACCGTATTCTTTTGATAATGGTTTAAAAAGTGTTTAGCCAGTATATTTAAAGCTAAAAATTATTTCGTTAAAGTGTTTAAATCAGTTTTAAACGTATTACACGAACTTTTTACCAATAGAAACACTCTAGACCAACCTAAACTTGTCAACGGGTTACGCTAGCTTTGACGACATTTAAGCCATAAAACCGTTACCAAAAGATTACGATAACATTTGTGCAATTTAGGCAATCATGGAACGCCGCGCGAATGATGGCTGGTGGTTGCAGTGTGTCGGCCAACGCCCAATGCTCGTCGACTCGCGCGCTCTGATGCCCGGTGAATCGACGAAATTGTACGATGGCGCGTATATTGAGGTGAGTGCTTTGGATTAGCTGGATATTTCTATATTTTTATGCATTACGGTAGTCTATTTAGAGCTAAACTTTATCATGGAAAGAGCTGGGCTTTTTCTTTAGCTTTCAAAAGCTAAACTCTTACCTAAGCTTGAGATGTCTAGTCAACTGCAGTTTTTGAGCTACCTTTAATGTTTTGCGAGCTAAATCAAAGCCGATATTAGCGAAAGCGGTCTATTTTAAATCTCCAACTAATCCCACCATTTTCTAGATCGCTTTCCTCCGTCTGCGATTCTGTTGTGCTCCAATGTCCGGTGGTCAATCTCAGCCAGCATCGGCTTCGTCATCAATGAGCACTCCGCACACTGCCGCGATGCCCTTGGGAGGGACTGGAATGAGCGGAAGTGGAAGTGGAAGTGCCAGTGGACGGTAGGACGAGGAATGGCGGCGGGACGAGGTGTTGTTGCTGATGGGTGGATGATGCGGTTGATAAATCACTCGGACGGGGGTTCCAATCTGAAATTTACATATATCATTTATAACTGGATAATTAATTCTATCTGTAGTCCTGACTTTTTATATCATTTTCTGTTATCTAGATAATCAAATCAAGCTCAAGCCCCAGTTTTTTTTCTACAATTTGCCTACTAAAATTTACATTCAATCCATCCAGACCTGAATTTGGACTTAGAAATTTTTAGATCTAGATAAAATCCTATATCTACGGTATCCATTTGTCGAAATTTTCATCCATTTTTCCTTTTTATGTCCCATAAACGGTTACGTGCGCTCCAAAAATCGGTTGTTTTTCGAGTTTTCTCCTATTTTTTCCCCAAAAATTGTTGTTTTGATACATGTACAAACAAAAAGAACATTCCCTGATCATTTTAATATTTTTCTTCTCTCTCTATCTTGTTCTTTCATTGCTGGTATAAAATACATAGAATTTCATAAGTTCAAGGCTGAACTTGAACTACAAAATGTGCAGAAAAAAAAAGTTATTGTAATTTGGGGGAAGAGTGCCTCAAAAATATTAATTTAGGTAGTTAAAATGTTGGAGTTGAGTAGTTAAAGTGCTTGAAAAACCCGTAAATTGTTGATGAGTTATTGTAGTTGGATAAAAGTGTTTCAAAATGTTATCAAATGGAACCCTCATTATTTGTAAAGCGATTCGCGCAGAACTTTTCTGTTTTCTAGACTGATTTTTGCTAAACTTTTCGCAATTCCGTTGAAAAATAACAAATTCACCAATTAATCTACTGTAATAGTAAATAAGTGACCTTTCGAATAAAAAAAAATCGTAGTTCAATTGGTGCATTTGTTGGTTTTAAAGTACGAACGGAAGTACGAAAAGAAACGAAAAGACTTTTGTTTAATAATTCCCGTGTTTAATAATTCCCACACTTTAACGGTCTATAACTTTTTCCAGAGACTATATTTTTGCTAACTTTTTAGATCATTGTACAGATGACATTTCAGGCTTTCAAATGATACCAAATAGAGGTTGATTCGACTTTTCATTCCTATGCGAACAAGGCGAATTGGAAACGAATGGGAAACGAATGGGGAACGAATTGGAAACGAATGGGGACGAATCAGCCATTTTGGTTTACGGTTCCAATATGGTTCGGACACGGTTCAAATATGGTTCCAATACGGTTCCAATACGGTTCCAATATGGTTCCAATACGGTTCCAATATGGTTCCAATATGGTTCGGTTACGGTTCAAATATGGTTCCAATACGGTTCGGTCGGTTTCAATTGGTTCCAATCGGTTCCAATCGGTTCCAATATGGTTCCAATATGGTTCGGTTACGGTTCAAATATGGTTCCAATACGGTTCCAATATGGTTCGGTTACGGTTTCAATATGGTTCCAATACGGTTCCAATACGGTTCCAATATGGTTCCAATATGGTTCGGATACGGTTCCAATATGGTTCGGATACGGTTCCAATATGGTTCCAATACGGTTCCAATATGGTTCCAATATGGTTCGGATACGGTTCCAATATGGTTCCAATCGGTTCCAATACGGTTCCAATATGGTTCGGATACGGTTCAAATATGGTTCCAATATGGTTCCAATATGGTTCGGTTACGGTTCCAATATAGAAATAGAAACAAATAGAAACCAAAATGGAACCAAATCTGTACCCAAAAAGAACCAAATCTGAACCAAATCCGCCCTAAATGGGAAACAAATCGGGTCAAAATGTGAATCGAATCGGAAATCGAATCGACCTATGCCTCATTTGCTCAGAGTTGGGTTTGATTTTCTTGGATTAGATTTTTCAATCAACCTCTATTTGGTATCATTTGAAAGCCTGAAATGTCCTCTGTACAATGATATAAAAAGTTAGCGAAAATATTGTCTCTAGACAAAGTTATAGGGCTTCAAAGCGGGCGATCCGTTGGAGTCCGGGAATTATTGAACACTGTGATATCAGAGTCAAAAGGCCATCGTAAACCCGAGAGCCTGGATAGCCCTGGGATACTGTAGTAATAAAAAAGTGCTTTGAAAATGTGAAAACTTCAAAACTAAAGTTGAAAACCCGTACTTGGCTAAATGTTGTGGTTGTCGATTGACGGGCAGCGAGTCGGAGGAGAGTTGTTTGGGGAGAGGATTGCCGGGTTGAGGCTGAGGCTGAGATGGGGATGGGGATGGCTGTTGTGGCTGTACAGGGTGCGCCCCGCCTTGTGATTGTGACTCATCCCGACTCATCTTGGGTTGCCTGCTGCCTGAAGAGGCCAAGGTCTGCGAAAATGAAAAAAACGGTTAGTAGAAGAAATGGAAAAAATTCGAAACATTTGATATTTATAGATACAGAAAGACGTGAAAGAAAAGGCGTTTTTCGGAAACGTTTTTGTAGAAGTACCGTATACCCTGGAGGCTGGGAGAGGCGAGTTTTCGCTACAGTACCCTACAGTACTCTACAGTGCCAGGATACGGTAGTAGGAAGCTGGGCAATGATTTATTTTCTAAGAATTAAAAATCTGAGCCATACCAGATGTTTACATGCTATCCAACTAAGAAAAAGCCAAAGTTTCATTAAAATTTGTCTACTCAAAAAGAAGTGATGAGGGTGAACACGTTTCGAAGCTATTTCGAAGGACTCTAAGTTGCCTCCCAGATCACCCAATCTCTAAGGACTCTAAGTTGCCTCCCAGATCACCCAGTTTTCAAGCAATTATCTTCAAATCTTCAAATCTGTAGCTAAAAAGCGCCCAATCTTTGACTGCAGTAGCCCATTTACCATAACGCGCCAAATAACTTTAAGTTGTTGCTTAGGACTCTAAGTTGCCTCCCAGATCACCCAGTTTTCAAGCAATTATCTCAAAATCTCAAAATCTGTAGCTAAAAAGCGCCCAATCTTTGACTGGAGTACTCCTTGAAACGTGTTCACCCTCATAACTTCTTTTTGAGTGGACAAATTTGAATAAAACTTTGGCTTTTTCTTAGTTGGATAGCATGTAAAAATTTGTGTTGAACAGATTTTTAGAAATAGAATTTTTAGAAATTTTTAGACCCGCTGTGCTGTACCTCTGTAAAAGTGTCTGTTCGTCGGTCGGTTCTCAGCTTTCTATGAGCCAATTTATATGCTTTTTAGTTTATTAGGCTTAAAATTCGATGTAGTTGTTTATCTCATATCTCGTTTTTTAAAAAACCAAAAGTCATGACACAGCCGGGAGTCGAACCCGGATCGTGTGGGTTGTAGACAAGCGTGCTGCCGACTGAGCCACGGGGGCGGAAAGACTTGTCGAGAAGAACTCGTAGTTAACCAGGTTTCTCAGTTTTTTTGGTTTTTTTGGCTTTTCTGGGTAATAAAGAGCTACATTATGACAGTAATTTTCGCGACTATTTAGCGACAGTTTACTGTAGGTTACTGTAGCTTAGATGCTTTTAGGTTACTGTAGGTTACTGTAGGTTACTGTAGCTTAGGTGCTTTTAGGTTACTATTTAGATTACTGTAGCTTACGTGCTTTATAAGGCTCAGCTTTTTCAGACAGGGTATACGGTAGTTTGTGTCGTGAAAGTTTCCCTCACAAAAGTGCTAGTGTTGTAAAGAAGTTTTAAACAAAACTACATCAACTTACCAAGTGGCTTTTTAGCGGCGCCCATGTTAAAGACGAAATTTCGCCAGCCCAATCGACGAGAACCCTGCTGTTGAGCAGCGGACAGGACACCCTGAAGATTGATTTTTAGAAAACGGATCCAAAAACGGATCCAGATAATGCTCTAGACAATCTAATGCTCTAGAAAAGATTCTAGAGCTTACTATTGGCTTACTATTGGCCTCGAGCTTACTATTGGCCTCGAGCTTACTATTGGCCTAGAGCTTACTCTTGGCCTAGAGCTTACTATTGCCTACTGCTCATAGCTTAGGCTTAGGCCTATCTAGCCAGGCATCAACACTATCTAGCCACGCATCAACAGACTCTGATACTCGGCTTTAAAGCTTGCTAGACTACCGTAAGCCTGGGTATCGTTAGCTCTAAAGCTTGGCTACCGTAACTACTCATAGCTTAGGCTTGAGCAGCCTATAGGTTTAAACCTTGGCTGATGCCTAGTTCGGTTACGGTAACATCGATTTAAGAGCCGGGCTGCTGTGGAATCATTTTTGAGGGTTACAAGGGAAAGGAGAAGTTGGTCTTGAGACTTAAGCTGGCCTCAAGGCCTCCAGAGCTTGGCCTCGGACTTGGACTTGGCCTCTTGCTTGGGCTAGGCCTCAAGGCCCCGAGAGCTTGGCCTCAAGGCCTTCAGAGCTAGGCCTTGGACTTGGACTTGGCCTCTTGCTTGGACTAGGTCGCAGGGCCTCGAGAGCTTGGCCTCAAGCGCCTCCAGAGCTAGGCCTTGGACTTGGACTTGGCCTCTTGCTTGGACTAGGTCTCAAGGCCTCGAGAGCTTGGCCTCAAGGCCTCGAGAGCTGGTCCTCAAGGCTTCAAGAGCTTGGCCTCGGGCTTGAACTTGGCCCCAAGGCTTCAAGAGCTTGGCCTCGGACTTGGACTTGGCCTTGAGATCTCGAGAGCTTGGCCTCGAGAATTAAGCTGGCCTTAAGGACTTCAGAGCTTGGTCTATCGCCCAGAAGATCCGGGTTCGATCTCCGCGTAGAAAGAGCTAGAAAGAGCTAGAAAGAGCTAGAAAGAGCTAGAAAGAGCTAGAAAGAGCTAGAAAGAGCTAGAAAGAGCTAGAAAGAGGTAGAAAGAGCTAGGAAGAAGCTTGGAAGAACTAGGAAGAGCTAGAAAGAACTAGGAAGAGCTAGAAGGAAGCTTGGAAGAAGCTAGAACGAAGCTTGGAAGAAGCTAGGAAGAGCTAGAAAGAGCTAGAAGGAGCATGGGTTTGTGAAGTGTTCTAAAACAGACACAAGATCTCCGACTCTATAAGATGGACTTGATCTCATCTCAAGGCAAATGACCAGCTCAATACCTTTCCCAGCTCTGTTTCAACTAACCTTGTAAATAGCTGATTTGACGAATCTCGGATACGAATCCTTATTCATCAACGTGAACACATGCTCTTCCGAATACGTAAACGCGTGTCTCCTCGGATTCCCCGAATTCAGCAACTCCATCGTTTTCTCCAGGGTTCGCTGGTCGACATTTACCTGAAAAAATTGAGCATGAGTGTTTAATTTTCATAGAAACGGGCCAGGTTAGCCCCGGACAAAGCTGTTGAATTAAACTGATCATTCAGTTTGATAAGGAAAAGCAAGCAAAGCCAAGCCGAAACCTAAGGCTGGACGATTAAAGAACTAGACTAAAATAGCTAGAACAATGAATCCAGGTCTGGAAGTGTGTCTAGCCTCAGCCTGACTTGACTCCTGAGCCAGACTTGACTCTCTAGACCAGTTAGAAGCTATATCTGGGCGGTGAAGCTCTATCTAAACAAATTTGGGTCAACTGGCTTGAATCCAGACTAAGCCTGGTCTGGACTCATTAAAATTTCCAGGATCTAGTCTTAGCTGGCCTAGGCCTAGGCTGGCCAGAGCTGTCCAGACCCGCCCAGATCTGTCCAGACCTGTCCAGACCAGTCCAGACAGGACCAGACCCGTCCAGACCTGTCCAGAGCCGTCCAGGCCTGTCCAGACCTGTCCAGACCTGTCCAGACAAGACCAGACCAGTGTAGACCTGTCCAGACCAGTGTAGACCTGTCCAGACCTGTCCAGACCCGTTCAGACCCGTCCAGACCCGTCCAGACCCGTCCAGACCCGTCCAGACCCGTCCAGACCCGTCCAGACCCGTCCAGACCCGTCCAGACCCGTCCAGACCCGTCCAGACCCGTTCAGACCCGTCTAGACCTGGACAGACCTCTCCAGACCCAACTGAAACAATCCTAGAGTCCAGTTAGCCAGCTGGCCTGAATCCAGATCTAGCTTATCCAGATCCAGATCTACCTAGCCCCAGTCTCATTTACAGTAATCAAACCCTGGAGCCTGTAAACTGGGGAACTGAGTACTGTAGTTAGTACTGGACTCAGGAATCGGATCTGAGTCCAGGATCTGGGTCCAGGATATGGGTCCAGGATCTAGGTCCAGGATCTGGGTCCAGGATCTAGGCCCAGAATCTGGGTCCAGGAATCGTATTCTAACAACAGTTATCAAAGCTAGCCTCTAAATCTTTTCGTTTGAGCGTACCTGACACGGCGCTCCAGGCCCTAAAAACTCTTCATAGATGCGTTCAGCTTTGGACTCGATTTCGGCATTTGCCGAGTATTTGAGATCCTGGATCGCGATCCAGAAGCGAATGTTTTCCGAGGAGAATTCGCTTTCCAAGAATGTTTCAAGGACCTGAAAACTTTCGGTATTGGATATTTCAAGAACCCGGTATTGCATATTGTAGTTTAAAGTGTTGTAAATCGGTTACTATTAGGCTGTATGGACTAGGGAATTGAAGCTATCTAGCTAGGAATATTTTTGATGTAAATAATGTTAAAAAGCTCTTAAGACAATGTTTTATTAACTAAATCCTAATTTTATCATAAAAGGAAAAAGATGATCTCGGGCGGGATCGAACCGCCGACCTTCTGTGTGTTAGACAGATGTGATAACCACTACACCACGAGACCGCTTGACCGGTCTGTGAAAAAAGGGGTCTTATCAATGATCTGTGGGTAAAATTGGCTAAAATCTGGCTAGACTAAAAAGCTTTGTTGGTCGGTTAAGACCGGATTTTTCCGGCCGGTCTCTATTGTCGCCATGGCGCAGTCGGCAGCGCCCTGGTCTGCAAGCCGCACGATCCGGGTTCGACTCCCCGTAGTGACGCTCAATCTCGACTTTTCAAATTTTGTTTTAGATGGCAGAACTATATTATATTCTAAGGTTTTCTACAGAAATTAGCATTAGACTTTTGGCTTTATTGATCTCTAATCTGTAGCTAAATTTGACTAAAATCTGCTGATCGATAGCTGATCACTAGCTGATCACTAGCTGATCACTAGCTGATCACTAGCTGATCACTAGCTGATCACTAGCTGATCAAGTGCTTTGAAGAAAGGCGAGCTTCTGTGGCCTATTGGACAGGATTGGACGGGGGTTTTATTGGACCTTGGCCTACAAAGCCTAGGTTACAAAGCCTTGCCTACAAAGTCTTGCCTACAAAGCCTTGCTTACAAGGGCTGGGCCTAGGCTGGCCTAGAGTCAAGTTTTACTGGACCTTGGCCTACTAGGCCTTGCCCACTAGGCCTTGCCTACAAAGCCTTGCCTCCAGGGCTGACTCTAGGCCAGCCTAGGCCCAGCCCTAGCTTAATACAGCCTAGCTTTATACAATACCTGTCTCCCAATCGGATCTTTGACCAATTCTTGCACTGATAAACCCCATCGTTTCACCCGTCGCTCCGTGGGCACTTCGACTCTGGAAAGGACTCATAGATCAATTTCTATCCAATCAACTCACGCATCCGTATTCAATGTCCACAATTGTGTATCATCAGTGATCCACGGATTCGAGGGTTGCGGCTGGGCTAGTAGTGGATCGTAGTCATGCAGCTGGTCGACCCATTGGACCATTCTGGAATCAGGAATCAATGGATATGATACAGTCGTCTATATTGCTCTTACAGGGTCCTGCAAGTTCTGCAGGCTATTTCAAGACCTAAGATCCTATGAGATTCAAGAATAGGTCTCCATTTAGAGTCAAGAGTTCTTCTGGGAACAGGTCCTGTCAAGTTCTCATCTTCTGGGTCTTTTGGGACCCCAGAATAGTGTTCCAGGTCTTACTCTAGTCACAAGTTTAGTGGAAAATGCATAGTTTGATTTCTGAGCCACTATAAGGCGTTAGATTCTAGAATTTGTAAGACAGTAGGATACGGTGAAGCCGCAAAAATTGAAGTACGACAACTTCTGCTAGTTCGCGGCTAATACGCGCTGCTTTATATACGCCGCCTTATATACGCCGCCTTATATACGCCACCTTCTATACGCCGTCTTATATACACCGTCTTATATACGCCGCCTTCTATACGTCGCCTTAAATACGCCGTCTTATATACGCACTGCCTTGTATGCCCGCCGCTTTATATATCAACCGCCTTATATACGCGCTGCCCTATATACGACCGTCTTATATACGCGTTTCCCCTGTATCGGCCGCCTTATATACGCGCTGCCCTATATCGGCGGCCTTATATGCCCGCCGCCCTATATATCGACCGCCTTATATACGCGCTGCCCTATATCGACCGTCTTATATACGCGTTTCCCCTGTATCGGCCGCCTTATATACGCGCTGCCCTATATATCGACCGCCTTATATACGCGCTGCCCTATATCGACCGTCTTATATACGCGCTGCCCTATATCGGCCGCCTTATATACGCGCTGCCCTATATCGACCGCCTTATATACGCGCTGCCCTATATCGGCGGCCTTATATGCCCGCCGCCTTATATATCGACCGCCTTACATACGCGCTGCCCTATATATCGACCGCCTTATATACGCCCAGCTTTATATATCGGTCGCCTTATATATCGGTCGCCTTATATACGCGTCGCCTTCTATATCGGTCGCCTGATACATGCCTTATTAGCGTCTAATATAACTCCAAAATCCCTGTTATTCCAGGCACCTAGTGTTTTAGTCTAGACAACCAAATGAATTCATCAAAGCACTCACGTGTCCGACGCTTTCAACGCTTTCAGCCAGGGTTTCGTCTTGATCGAGAATTTCAAGCGTTCCACGAGATTTCGGTAACCGGCCGCAGTGGCTTTTCGCAAACGTCGTTCCACCTAAACAGTGATTACATTAGTTTTTCAAAAAAATCCCCACTTTCTGCACGTGTTGCTCTAAACAATTCGCTGTTCCTGGTCTTCTCATTCGCCAAAAAGCCCGTTCCTCGCTGTCATAAACGACCTAGAAAAGGATTGATTAGCTTGATAGCTTGATCTTCCTTCTTTCTCTCTTCCTTCTCGTCTTCCTCTTCTTCCTCTTCTTTCCCTTCTTCCTTCTCTTCCTTCTCTTCCTCCTCTTCCTTCTCTTCCTTCTCTTCCTTCTCTTCCTCTTCTTCCTCTTCTTTCCCCCCTCTTTCCCCCCTCTTTCCTTTCCTACCTTGTCCGCTTTTTTCTTTTCCTTTTGTTGTTTGAGTTGAAGTTCGGCTTGAGCTGTGATAAAGCCCCACATATGAGCGAGTAACTCAGCCAGCTTGTTGTAGGCATCAATCTAATAATAAATTGAAGCTAAGCTAAGCTAAATAAAGCTATCCCTTTACCTCATCTTCTTCAAGTCCATGTCGTTGCTCATTTCTCAGCAAGCGTTTGTTCAAATAGATGGCTAAACGAGAGATATGGGTTCTTGTTTTCAAATTACATTCTTGGGCCCTAGATTTTTGGGCCCTAGATTTTTGGGCCCCTTCTGTTTGCTAGGGTTCAAGCTTTGCTGACTACTCTGACTACAAGAGCCAGAATTTCGCAGAAAATTGATCATTGGGTTTGGAGGAAATTGATGAATGGTGATACTGTGAATCAGGATTACGAATTTGAAAGGACTACGGTACTTTTCGACAATAACTTAGCTATTTCAACTATTTAATCTTGTTATCTGGAACTCACAACGGTTAACGATCAGTTAAATTATTAGCTTTCACGGAAATTGATGAATGGTGATACTGTGAATTAGTTTTAAAGGGATTACGGTACTTTTCGACAATAATTTGCATATTCTAAGTATTTAATCTTGCGATCTGGAACTCACGACAGTTAACGATCAGTTAAATTATTAGGTTCCATAGAAATTGACGAATGGTGATACTGTGGATGAGTTTTGAAGGGATTACGGTACTTTTCGACAATAATTTGCATATTCTAAGTATTTAATCTTGTGATCTGGAACTCACAACGGTTCGCTTTTCTAATTAAAAAACCCGTAGCTCAATTGATGCATTTTTTGATTTTAACCGAAAGTCCAAAAAGGAAGGGAAAGAGAAACTTTTGTAAATTCCTTTAATTTTCAATATCTAACCGTCGTGAGTTCCAGATCACAAGAATAAATACTTAGAATATGCAAATTATTGTCGAAAAGTACCGTAATCCCTTTAAAACTAATTCACAGTATTAGGTTGGTGCAGATGAAACTTCCGTTGGAACCATAAACAAAATTTATTATAAAAATCCTAATACAGAACCTCAATCCAAAAGATATTCGCCATCATTATCAATGACTCTTTGCCATCTTCCACGCAGAGAATGGATGCCCTTTTCGAAGAACTCGGGCAACTGCGACTCGAAGAAGTTGGACACCCAGATTTCAACTTCTTCGCGGTTTTTGAATTTTTTTTCTGCTAAAGAGTGCTGCATCGAACGAAACAAGTGGTAGTCGGATGGGGCCAAGTCCGGGCTATATGGCGGATGAGGCAGAACTTCCCAGCCCAATTCCTCGATTTTCTGCTGAGTGGTCTTTGCGGTGTGGGGTCGAGCGTTATCGCGAAGCAATTTTGTAGTCGCTGTGTTATTGCCTTGACGACGCAATGCCTGGTCCACGCGACTCAATTAGGTTTTGTAGAGATCCGCCGTGACTCTTTGGCCCGAATCCAGCACCTCAAAATACACGAGACCTTTACTATTCCACCAAATACAAAGCATCACCTTTTTTCCGTGGATATTCGGTTTGGGAGTCGGTTTTGGCGGTTCACCGGCGTCCAACCACTGCCGTTTTCTTGTTGTGTTGTCGTAACATATCTACTTTTCATCTGCCGTAACAATAGAGTCGAGAATTCCAGCCATTGTAGCTCGAGCCGCTTTGTTTGCGTCGCTGAGCTGATGTGGCACCCATTTTCCACACCGATTCGTCTTACCAATTGCGTGCAAATGGCGGAGTATGGTTGTATGGTCGCAGTCAAACAGCTCTGCAAGCTCCCGAGTTGTTTGGCATGGATCCGATTCGATAGCGTTCTTCAACTCATCGTTGTCGACAATTTGAGGCGGATTCCCGCGTTTTTCGTCTTCCAAACTCTCATCACCGTCTCGGAAGCGCTGAAACCAAGTCCGGCATTGACGTTCGGACAACACGTCATCGCCGAATGCTTTGCACAGAGCACGATGAGATTCCGCAGGCGTTCTGCCTTGTTTAAAATCATACAACAAGCAAACCCGCACTCGAAATTTTTCGCCAACCATTTTCTAGAAGCTAAAAATTACTTCAAATTAAGTAAAACGCTTAAGGCTTAGATATCAAAAGACGCGCAAAGAGACGCTCTTTCAGATAGACAAATATCTTCAATAAAAACTTTTATTAGGTTCAAAATATAAACAAACAAGTGTGACGGAAGTTTCATCTGCACCAACCTAATATCACCATTCATCAATTTCCGTGAAAGCTAATAATTTAACTGATAGCTAACCGTCGTGAGTTCCAGATCACAAGATTAAATACTTAGAATAGCTAAGTTATTGTCGAAAAGTACTGTAATCCCTTCAAAACTCATTCACAGTATCATCATTTGTCAATTTCCGTAGAACCTAATAGTTTTACTGATAGTTAACTGTCGTGAGTTCCAGACCGCAAGAATAAATAGTTAAAATAGCTAAGTTATTGTCGAAAAGTACAATAATCCCTTCAAAACTCATTCACACTCTCACCATTCATCAATTTCCTCTAAATCCAATGATCATTTTTCTGCGAATGATCATTTTTCTGGCTCCTGTAGTGGCCAGCAAAGCAGAGTGGCCAGCAAAGCAGTAAAGTAGTCAGCAAAGCTAAGCAAAGATCATTTTCGTCAGTTTCTATAACTTTTCTTTAAGCCATTTCACGATTCCCTTATTTCCAGTCAAATTTCTATCCAATTTCAGCAAAATTCTAGCCAATTTCAGCTTGTTTAGCGTTGAATTTCCCCTCATAAACCGTTATCAAAGCCGTTATCAAAGCCATTATTGTCTCAAAGAGAAGCCGTTTCTTTTTTTTCTAGATAAACATTTTATGATACTCAGTTATTTGTTTTATTCAATGGGTTTTCAAGAATGTGCCATTCAAAAGGGAAATGTGCCATTTCCGAGGAAATCTTTGAGATTATCCATCATGATTATCCGTCATTATCAGAATCTCTTTCGACGCTGCGGGGATTTGTAGATCGAGACGAATTAGTGGATAAGAGGACGTGATTTTGGTGAAAGAAAGGCTTAAAGAGAACGTGGGCGGTACATAGAAAAGTATGGGGGGAAACGTAGTAATGGGGAAAACGATTGGGGAAAACGAGTTTCCCTATCGATTCGTACGTGAAAAACACGATATGAGGCTATTTAACTGGCTGGCTGGCTGGCTTTAGCTGGCTAGCTTAGGCCAGTTTCAAGCCAGCTTAAGCCTGTTTCAAGCTAGCCTATTCCAAGCCAGCTTCTGCCTGTTCCAAGCCAGCTTCTACCTGTTCCAAGCCAGCCTGTCCCAAGCCAGCCTGTCTCAAGTCAGCCTGTTCCAAGCCAGCTTCTGCCTGTCTCAAGCCAGCTTCTACCTGTCTCAAGCCAGCTTCTGCCTGTCTCAAGCCAGCTTCTACCTGTCTCAAGCCAGCTTCTACCTGTCTCAAGCCAGCTTCTGCCTGTTCCAAGCCAGCTTCTGCCTGTCTCAAGCCAGCTTCTGCCTGTCTCAAGCCAGCTTCTACCTGCCTCAAGCCAGCTTCTGCCTGTCTCAAGCCAGCTTCTGCCTGTCTCAAGCCAGCTTCTGCCTGTCTCAAGCCAGCTTCTGCCTGTCTCAAGCCAGCTTCTGCCTGTCTCAAGCCAGCTTCTGCCTGTCTCAAGCCAGCTTCTGCCTGTCTCATGCCAATTTAGTCTATCTCCAGGTTTGTCTCAGGTTTAAAAACACTTTCTTTAGTTGAAGCCTTTAGTTGAAGCCGTCTCTCCAAGGCTAAATCTAGAGCCAAGCCAAAGCCAAAGCCAAATTCAAAGCTTGGCTTTGGCCAAGTTTAGTTCAAAAGCTTTTCTTTCAATCTAGATACTAGAAATCTAGAGTCTAGAATCTAGTTACTTTACTATCTAGTTACTTTAACTATCTAGTCACTTTACTATCTAGTTACTTTACTATTTAGTTACTTTACTATTTAGTTACTTTACTATTTAGTTACTTTACTATCTAGTTACTTTACTATCTAGTTAAAGTAACTAGATAGAACTCGATACTCCAAAAATCCTATTGAAAATTGTAAGGAAAGAGGGAAAAGGATGAAAGTGAGAGGGAAAAGAGTGAAAGAAAGGGAAAGAACGTGAAAGAACGTGAAAGAGGATTGGAAAAAAAGGAAGCATTGGCCAAAAATCGATTCTTTTCCTCACCCAGCCCGAGCGCAGGTCTAGAGAAAGCCAAAAAATCGTTCATTTCAAAGAAATGAAATGAAAATTAGCATTTAAATGTTTTCTAATAAGAAAGATAAGAAATATAAGAAAAAGGGGGCTTAAAAATGATTGAATAATGCTATATAACAAGTAAAAAAAGGTCAGGAAAGAAAATACATTTATTGAAAAGCAATAATGTGATACAAACAAAGGGTACATAATAAGACATAAAGGTTAAACACACAATTTTATGGCACTGCGGCCGTTCTCACCCCTATTTACCCCTATTACCCAAATGTTGTGAAAGAAAAAAACCCACTTGGTGGGAAAAAGAAACATTTCTATCTTGCCAGAGTGATTGAAACCCTCGACCTTCCGCTTAAGAGACAAGACTCCTAGCCGGTCGGCCATCTGGCCATCTGGAACAAGGAAAATTCGTTTAAAAGAGGGATTAGGAAGGTTTTATGATAAAAGATATCCAAAAAATGATAGCTAAATGATGAAAGATATCAAGAAATGATAGCTAAATGATAAAAGATATCCAAAAAATGATTACTAGATGATAAAATCGATCTACAATAGGTTAAATAAGTCAAATAAATCACTGTAATAGGTCAAAGAGGTCAAAAATGACTCAAACGACTCAAAAACAACTCAAACGACTCAAACGACTCAAAAACGACTCAAAAATGGCTCAAACGACTCAAACGACTCAAACGACTCAAAAATGACTCAAACGACTCAAAAATGACTCAAACGACTCAAAAACGACTCAAACGACTCAAAAACGACTCAAAAACGACTCAAAAACGACTCAAAAATGACTCAAACGACTCAAAAATGACTCAAAAATGACTCAAAAACAACTCAAAAATGACTCAAACGACTCAAACGACTCAAAAACAACTCAAAAACGACTCAAAAATGACTCAAAAACGACTCAAAAGTGACTCAAACGACTCAAACGACTCAAAAATGACTCAAAAATGACTCTAAATAAGACTATTGCAAGGAAACATACAAGTTCAATGCTTTTAAATAGTTGCTGCTTTTAAACTGACAAGAGAAAGGGGAAACTGGCTGAGACAAATGCTATTTCTGAGCTATACCAATTGCAGAATTTTATGCTGATTCCGAATCTATATTCCATTTTTGCTAAATGACAGTCTGTCAAGAGTACAGTCTGTCAAGAGTACAGTCTGTCAAGAGTACAGTCTATCAAGAGTACAGTCTATCAAGAGTACAGTCTGTCAAGAGTAAGTCTGTCAAGAGTACAGTCTGTCAAGAGTACAGTCTATCAAGAGTACAGTCTGTCAAGAGTACAGTCTGTCAAGAGTACAGTCTGTCAAGAGTACAGTCTGTCAAGAGTAAATGATAGTCTGTCATAAGCGTCTAAAGTCTGTTTGTCTGTTGGTCTGAAAATGGCGGTGGCTTTGGTGGCTTTCTTGCCTTTTAGGGAGCTCCTTGCTTTTTAGCGGCCTTTTTGCACGGCTGACTGCTTTAACGGCCTTCTTAGCGAGCCTTTAACGGCCTTCTTTTCCGTACGTGCGTGGCCGAGTGGTAAAACCTTCGTTTCCAAAGCTGGGACCTCGCGAGTTCAATCCCGGCTTTGGATTTGTTTTGCTTTTTTTAGGACCGGTATTCTCAGACAAATTCTACTGTAGATATCTAATATCTAAGCTATCTAGATACACCGAAAATTTCCCTTTCACTCACCATACTCGACGTTGTCCGTTTGTGTGGAGTGTGACGGCCAAAAGTACGGTCGTTGTAATCGGTAAAGGGTACCATCGTCGCGAACCTGGAATCATCTAGATATATTGATATTTGATAGATCTAACTATCTACTATATATAAAGAGTGTCTGTCTGTCTGTCTGTCTGTCTGTCTGTCTGTCTATCTGTCTATCTGTCTATCTGTCTATCTGTCTGTCTATCTGTCTGTCTATCTATCTCTCGCCCGTTCCACAGCCTATTTCTCAGCCGTCTTTAGACCAATAAACCTAAAACTTGTTTAGAAAGCCTTAGAATATAAACTAGTTCTGCCATTTAAAATAAAAATTTGAAAAAGTTAACACTCAATGCCGCTACGGGAGTCGAACCTGCACCGTGTGGGCTATAGAAAAGCGCACACCCCACTGCGCCACGACGACCACTGAAGACCCGTCCGAAAAACCTGCTTAAGAATGGGTTTTCTGGGTGAACCGCGGCCAACCTCGGCGATCAAAGCAACTTTAAACCTGCTTAAGGGCGGGCTTTTCTGGCTCCCTCGGATTGTCATCATGGCGCAGTGGGGAACACGCTCGTCTAGACCCAAACGGTCCGGGTTCGACCCCCGGCTGTGACTTGGTTTTTGCTTTTTTAAAAAACGAAATTAGAAATGCAGAAGTAAATCGAATTCTAAGCCTAATAAAGTCAAAATGAACTAGAAAAATCTAGTTCTAGAGGCTGGAAGACACTGTTAATTGAAATAAACAATTGAATTCAGTCTTGACGGACTTTTTTGTCTTTTTGTACTCTATTTGAAAAAGAAAAGCTGAAATCGGGTTTTAAATGATCGAAAATCGAATGCTAAACACTTTCTTCGCGTTTAGCTTCAACACTTTCTCCTTTCTTCTTCACGTTTTTGAGGAAAACTCATGTTTTCGTCATTTCAAATTACGAAACTCAGCCGCTAACGAATGATGGGTATTTCCGGGCATCGAATCAAAAAGTCAGCCACATAAAAATGTTCATAATACATATATTTTATAATAAATTTTTGAAATTAGCTCATTTGGTTCAGGAGAAAATTTTTTTTGAGCCGCCAAAGTTTAGGTTCAAAAATGGGGATCTTTAAAATGGCTATAAAAAATTTTCTACTCAACCAAAAAACTTGCCTAATAGCTCATTTTGTAGCCAATTTAATGTAGTTTCTTAAAGTAAAGCTACATTGAACATTTGTTTTTCAAAGCTAGGAGAAAGAGGGCGAGGAACGACTTCAGTTGAACTCGGTCGCTGTTTTCACATTTGAGAATTGCCCTGAATTTGTTCCTCGCCCTCTTTCTCCTTCCTGCAACGAAAAATTGTTTTAGATGGCTTTACTTTAAGAAACTACATCAAATTGGCTACAAAATGAGCTATTAGGCAAGTTTTTTGGTTGAGTAGAAAATTTTTTATAGCCATTTTTGAACCTAAACTTTGGGGGCTCAAAAAAAATTTTCTATTGAACCAAATGAGCTAATTTCAAAAATTTATTATAAAATATATGTATTATGAACATTTTTATTTGGGTGACTTTTTGATTCGATGCCCGGAAATACCCATCATTCGTTAGCGGCTGAATTTCGGTAAGCGGCTACGACATATACAAAAAAGAAAAGTGTTCAAGCTTTGTTTAGCTTTTTTTAGAAAGCTGAGAAATAAGCTTTCAATAATACGATGAGAAAAAAGCTTTTAGACAGCTTTTAGAGAGCTTTTAGAGAGCTTTTAGACAGCTTTCGATCAGCTATTGATCTAGTTTTATTGTGCGATTCTTATCGTTGAAATGAACAAACGATTTGCGCGTGCTCGATCACCGGGAACAGATATCCATATTGTAGTAGAAGAGTGGCCAAATGTGTGGCCTCAGTCTCGTCCTCGGCGTGACCTTTCTCACCGACTACAGCCACCTGTAAACTTTGAAGATGAGTTTAAAAGGCTTTAAAAGACTCTAGAAGACTTTAAAAGACTTTAAAAGACTCTAAAAGACTCTAAAAGATCTTAAAAGACTGTAAAAGACTTTAAAAGACTTTGAAGATGACTTTAAAACACTTTAAAAGGCTTTAAAAGGCCTTAAAAGACTCTAAAAGACTCTAGAAGACTCTAGAAGATTCTAGAAGACTCTAGAAGACTCTAGAAGAGTCTAGAAGACTCTAGAAGACTCTAGAAGAGTCTAGAAGACTCTAGAAGACTCTAAAAGACTCTAGAACACTCTAGAAGACTCTAAAAGACTGTAAAAGACTCTAGAAGATTCTAGAAGATTCTAGAAGAGTCTAGAAGACTCTAAAAGACTCTAGAAGATTCTAGAAGACTCTAGAAGAGTCTAGAAGACTCTAAAAGGCTCTAGAAGACTCTAGAAGACTCTAGAAGACTCTAGAAGACTCTAGAAGATTCTAGAAGACTCTAGAAGATTCTAGAAGATTCTAGAAGAGTCTAGAAGACTCTAAAAGACTCTAGAAGATTCTAGAAGACTCTAGAAGAGTCTAGAAGACTCTAAAAGGCTCTAGAAGACTCTAGAAGACTCTAGAAGACTCTAGAAGACTCTAGAAGATTCTAGAAGACTCTAGAAGATTCTAGAAGACTCTAAAAGACTCTAGAAGACTCTAGAAGACTCTAGAAGATTCTAGAAGACTCTAGAAGAGTCTAGAAGACTCTAAAAGACTCTAGAAGACTCCAGAAGACTCTAGAAGATTCTAGAAGATTCTAGAAGACTCTAGAAGAGTCTAGAAGACTCTAAAAGACTGTAAAAGACTCTAGAAGATTCTAGAAGACTCTAAAAGACTCTAGAAGACTCTAGAAGACTTTAAAAGACTCTAAAAGATGCTAGAGCATGAAGAGAGTGGCATTTAAACGTCAACTACGCGACTAAACGTCAACTACGCGACTGTACGGCTTTCAAAATGACTCTATTCGATTCACTCACCAAACTCTGTCCTGTTAACGCTTGTGGGACGGCCACTCGGAAATATTTGTGCGTTCGCAATTGAGCTGAGTCAAGCAGACGATGGCACAGAGTATCTAGCTGAAAATTTGATAATTATTATATGTAAATGATTGATTATTATTTTTAAATGATTAATTATTAATTTTAAATGATTTTGTTTATCAAATTAGGGTTTTAAGATCGATTTTGTACTTTAGCGTTTGCAAAAAAACTTAAAAAACTCAAAAAAACCAAAAAAAACTCAAAAAAAACTCTTTCTAGATTTCTTAAACCTTTCTTAAACCTTTTTAAACCATTTTTCTTGCTCTAAACTCTCAATTAACTGAATTTTATTTTATTAAATATAAATTCAGCATCTAAACAGCTAAAAGCGAGTTTCTATATGGCAAAAATTCGAATAGAAAAGTCTATAAAGGCATCGCCTCCTCGTCGTCGTCGCCTCTCAAATAAACCATCAGATCTTGACACCAGTGCATTTCTTTCAACATGTTTTGGTATCAAATTAAAGTAGAGAAAATGGGTGATATTTTAAGATCTAGCACTTCTTTTTAGCATTAACCAACACTTAGAAAAAGCTAGTTGAAAAGTAGCAAAAAAAGCCCGATTTTTCAACATCCAAAAATCAGCTCTTTTTTGCCACTTTTCTATCAGCTTTTTCTAAGTGTTGGTTAATGCTAAAAAGAAGTGCTAGCTCTCAAAATATCACCCATTTTCTCTACTTTAATTTGCTACCTTAGCGGACAGACACAAACGTACTGGTGTCAAGATATGAGCTTTTGTTTGAGTGTAAACTTATTGGAGCGTCGCGTCGTCTAAGTTCCCCCTCAAATAAATCCTCAGATCTTGACACCAGTGCGGTTTTTTCTGCACGCTTTGGTATCAAATTAAAGTAGAGAAAATGGGTGATATTTTGAGATCTAGCACTTCTTTTTAGCATTAACCAACACTTAGAAAAAGCTCGTTGAAAAGTAGCAAAAAAAGAGTCGATTTTTCAATCAAGATCTGAGCGTATTTGATGATTTGATCGAGATATAAGCGTTAATTTAGACTACGCCAGCTCCGATAGCGCTTCTATTACGGTATTTACAGTAATATAAGCTATAAGAAGCTATAAGAAGCTATAAGAAGCTATATGTCTATACATTAAAGCGCCAGAGAGTCTAAGCCTAAGCCTAAGCCAAGCCTAAGCCTAACAGACACGAGATCGACCTGAAAATTTGCCAGGCTCGTATGGGGCGAAAGCACAACACCAAACCGTGTACCTTAGCTCCGAGAACTCGCTGAGATCCAAAGAATGGGGGTTCAGCTCAAACCCAAATAGACTTAGTGCGAGGCGCTAGCCGCTAGTCCAAGCCTAAGCCTAAGCCTAAACCTAAGCCTAACCCAAGCCAAGCCTAAGCTTAAGCCTAACCCAAGCCAAGCCTAAGCCTAAGCTAAACCTAAGCCAAGCCTAAGCCAAGCCTAACCCAAGCTTAACCCAAGCCTAAGCCTAAGCTAAGCCTAAGCCAAGCCTAAGCTAGCTGATTAACTAGCTGACTAGCTAGCTGACTAGCTAGCAGATTAACTAGCTGATTAACTAGCTGATTAACTAGCTGATTAACTAGCTGATTAGCTAGCTGACTAGCTAGCTGACTAGCTAGCTGACTAGCTAGCTGACTAGCTAGCTGACTAGCTAGCTGACTAGCTAGCTGACTAGCTAGCTGACTAGCTAGCTGACTAGCTAGCTGACTAGCTAGCTGACTAGCTAGCTGACTAGCTAGCTGACTAGCTAGCTGACTAGCTAGCTGACTAGCTAGCTGACTAGCTAGCAGATTAACTAGCTGATTAACTAGCTGATTTGCTAGCTGATTAGCTAGCTGATTAGCTAGCTGATTAGCTGCCTGTTATCTAAATCTATAGCTCACCTTGCCCAGAGTAGACGTGGCCATGCTGCTAGCTGGCTAGGGCTAGGGCTAGAGCCCAATATCGATCAACAGGAGTTTAAATCAGCAATCACGAGCAATCACCCTCAACTTCATCAGAAATCAGATAGAAAAGCTGATAAAGCTTGATTAGAAAACAGACGATTGAAGGGGGGAAAAGAGGGTTGTAGTGAGTGGATCGGAGGGAAAGGATCGGAGGAAAAGGGATGGCCTGGGCGCTGCTCTCTTGCAATTGTCGTGCTCGTGTGGGGACCTCAAGCAGAGCGGTTGCGTCGCGGATTTTGGAGAGATTGGTAAGAGGTGGGGAAGGCCTAGGACCCTTTGAGAGCAGGGAAGAGGGGAGGAGAGGAAGAGAGGAAGAGAGGAAGAGAGAGGAAGAGAGAGGAAGAGAGAGAAAGACTAGAGATAGAGATTGATGCTTTTAGCTGCTCTCTACATCTCTAGAGTTTTAGAGAGAAAGAGGAAGAGAGGAAGAGAGGAAGAGATAGACTAGAGAGAGATTGGTAAACAAGTTTCTGGGTCCTAGACAGAGATAGTAAGGATTTAGAGATTGAGAAGAACGAGGACTTCTAGAGAGTTTGGAAAGCGACAAGATAGACAAAGATCTCTTGTTGGTTCAAGGTTTTTAGAGAGAAAGATGTAGAGATGAGGCTCTAGAGAGCTCTTAGAGAGGCACAAGTTCTAGAGATAGAAGAGAGCGAGAGATAGAAGAGATTGATAAAGAAATGAGAAAGCTATGAAGAGATAAGAGAGCTTGTTGAGAGGTTCGAGTCTTGAAAATGGATTCTAGAGATAGTATGGAACTAGAGAGATCTAGAGAGAGATCTAAAGATTTAAAGGCAGATCCTAAAGGAGAAGTCGGCTGAAGAAGAGAGAAGGAGAAGAGAGATGAGAGTTTAGAGATTGGAAGAGTCTAGAGATTTACCCTATTCCTAGGCTTGGAGAGAGAAGAGAGGCTTGGAGAGAGGAGAGTGGAGGAAGAAGAGGAAGAAGAGGAAGAAGAAGAGGGAGAAGAGGGAGAAGAAGAGGAAGAAGAAGAGGGAGAAGAGGGAGAAGAAGAAGAAGAAGAAGAAGAGGAAGAAGAAGAAGAAGAAGAAGAAGAAGAAGAAGAGGAAGAAGAGGAGGAAGAAGAAAGGAAAGAAAGAAGAGGAAGAAGGAAAGAAAGAAGGGAAGAGGATCAAGAATCCTTGTAAAGAAGCCTGGGTCCTGGTGATAGATATAGAGCTAGGAAGAGATGAAAAGCAGACAGAGTGGGTGAGATGTGCACTGAGATAGCTCGTAGACTCTGATGGACCTTGAAAATAGCTTTAGTCTAGAGATGAAAGCTATGTAAAGAAAAAGCCGACCTTTTATATAGACACCAAGATGTCGGAGACCCAGTCTAGCTAGAAAATGAGGTTACAGAAGCCTTTAGAGACCCAGAATAGTGGACAGCGGGCCAGCCAAAGGGCCAAAGGAGCCTGGAGAGCCAAAGAGGCTTGGAGATATTTAGAAAAACATAGAGAAGAGGTGAAAGGACTGTGCAGGGTGGGTCTAGATCTAGGGAAGGTTTAGAGAATGGGTCTAGATGAAGGGAAGGTTTAGAGGATGGGTCTAGATCTAGTGAAGGTTCAGAGCATCTAGGGTGACCTCTAGAAGAGACTGGCCCAGTTTGACTAAAGAAAGAATTCGAGAGTCCCCGTATTGCCCGAGATAAGCCTGAGTACTGGATCTTGATCTCCTGTCCTTGATTAGGCTCTGTCAGATATAGAGCAGGCTCAGAGGGCATTTTCCAACCTGTAGTATGATAGTATTAGTGTATTAGTGAGCGTCAATGTCATAGATGGTTTGAACGTTTTCAAAATAGTGATGAAAGCGGAGAAATGCTGAGGGAAAGGGTAGACTCTCGTCAAAAGTGCTCAACGAATATTTGCTTGAAATTATTGAGGATAATCTAGCTAGGAGAATCTAGCAGCAGCTAGGAGAATCTAGCAGCTAGCTAGGAGAATCTAGCAGCTAGCTAGGAGAATCTAGCAGCAGCTAGCAGAATCTTTGCCTTTTGTAAGAGGCCTAGATAAGATAATACCAACGATAATTGAAGATGAAAATGATCAAATTGGGAAAGAGAGGCGGCTGGGAGAATGGGTTTCTCAAGAATGGGTTCCAAGAATTGGATCCTCAAGAATTGACTCAATAAACGACAATAACTCCCACGTCTTAACGTTTGCTCGTTTCTTAACGTTTTCTTTGCCTTTCTTTGCTTTTCTTTTCTTCAAAAGTGATTTAAACGAGTTTTTTTCAATAGAATTTTGACTTCTGATAAGAAATTGATTAGCTATGAGAGTGTAAAACGAATTGGATTGCATTGCATTGCAATGTAAGGGGAAACCGTGGTCGAGTGCGCGCGCGGCGCCCCGTCCCATTGCCATTAGCGGCCTAACATCTGAGCTCAAAAATCTTGGCTTTGGTCTCTTCAATTGAAATGTTCTTGGTATCAATAGATTCGGCAAGTCTTTCTCTATCGATTGGTACAAAAGCTGTTCGAATTGGTCAGCTGAACACCGAGATAATGGAGCTTAAAGTCAGGTGGGCGCGCGACGATTAAGGCAGGCGCGCGACGATTAAGGCAGGCGCGCGACCCTTAAGGCAGGCGCGCGACGATTAAGGCAGGCGCGCGACGATTAAGGGCGCGACGCTTAAGGCAGGCGCGCGACGCTTAAGGGCGCGACGATTAAGGGCGCGACGATTAAGGGCGCGACGATTAAGGGCGCGACGATTAAGGCAGGAGCGCGACGATTAAGGGCGCGACGATTAAGGCAGGCGCGCGACGATTAAGGGCGCGACGATTAAGGGCGCGACGCTTAAGGCAGGCGCGCGACGCTTAAGGGCGCGACGATTAAGGCAGGCGCGCGACGATTAAGGCAGGCGCGCGACGATTAAGGCAGGCGTGCGACGCTTAAGGGCGCGACGATTAAGGCAGGCGCGCGACGATTAAGGGCGCGACGATTAAGGGCGCGACGCTTAAGGCAGGCGCGCGACGATTAAGGCAGGCGCGCGACGATTAAGGGCGCGACGCTTAAGGCAGGCGCGCGACGATTAAGGGCGCGACGATTAAGGCAGGCGCGCGACGATTAAGGGCGCGACGATTAAGGGCGCGACGCTTAAGGCAGGCGCGCGACGCTTAAGGGCGCGACGATTAAGGCAGGCGCGCGACGATTAAGGGCGCGACGATTAAGGGCGCGACGATTAAGGGCGCGACGATTAAGGGCGCGACGCTTAAGGCAGGCGCGCGACGCTTAAGGGCGCGACGATTAAGGCAGGCGCGCGACGATTAAGGACGCGACGCTTAAGGCAGGCGCGCGACGATTAAGGGCGCAACGATTAAGGCAGGCGCGCGACGATTAAGGCAGGCGCGCGACGATTAAAGGCGCGACGCTTAAGGCAGGCGCGCGACGTCAATCCCGCGCCAAAGTCTAGAGTTGTTGGTTCGGCTCTCCCGCGCACTTGAGAATTTGGGAGTCCAGGTTACTCAATTGACCTTAAAGCTGAGATTCATGAATCCTATATTGATAGTGGAAAGGATTGATGCATTTTGAGTTGTTGAAATCTAAAGAAACAGTTTCTATCGACCTCTACACAAAGCGATTAACCGCTTTGAAGCTTTGTTGACAAAGCTTTGAAGAAATTGAGCCTCAAATCGTTGAGAGTCACTTGAAAAGCTTCACTTCAAGCTTCACTGACTACTTTACATTCAAAACTCGAGTTTTTTTTGGGAATGGTAAACGTGTTTTTGCGTGCGATGAGAACAAGACATCGATAATAATGACGAAAACGAATGACGAACCTAAAGAAACAGTTTTTATCGACCTCTGCACAAAGCGATTAACAAGAGTTGGACTGAAACTTTTTCTTTCGTCTTTTTGTTTATCGTCTTTTGTTAAATAAGTTATCACCCAAAAACCATTTCATTGTTGCCAATCTAATGTTTGTAAGCATCCCAAGGATGATTCCTGAGCATGTAAGCATCCCAAGGATGATTCCTGAGCATGTAAGCATCCCCAGCATTCTTCCTGAGCATGTAAGCATCCCCAGCATTCTTCCTGAGCATGTAAGCATCCCCAGCATTCTTCCTGAGCATGTAAGCATCCCCAGCATTCTTCCTGAGCATGTAAGCATCCCAAGGATGATTCCTGAGCATGTAAGCATCCCCAGCATGCTTCCTGAGCATGTAAGCATCCCCAGCATTCTTCCTGAGAATGTAAGCATCCCCAGCATTCTTCCTGAGAATGTAAGCATCCCCAGCATTCTTCCTGAGCATGTAAGCATCCCCAGCATTCTTCCTGAGCTCTGTTTTGCATTGTTTCTGTATCTCTCGCTTCCAGGGTGGTCCTTGGGTTCCTAGACTTTTCCCTGAACAACTTGAACAGAACTTTTCAGGGTAGATCAAGAGATTAGGATCTGTAGATCTGTAGCTTTGACGATTTGAGCTCCAATTTCTGTGGATCTGTAGATCTGTAGGACAGGATTTGTAGAGCTATAGACTAGGATCTGTAGATATCTAGATCGGTATCTAGATTTAAGTAACCTGATTACTTTAAACATCGAACATGACTCTTTTAAACAAATCAGTGTTTTAACAATTCTTTTAGCCGATCCACGTCCCTTCAGCTCCATATGCTGCAATGGTGCCTCCAGGATCTGTAGACCAGGATCTGTAGACTAGGATCTATAGACTAGGATCTATAGACTAGTATCTATAGTCCAGTTTCTATAGACCAGGATCCATAGGCCAGGATCTGTAGACCTCCAGGCAAAACCCTATCCCCTTCCTGACTCGACTTTTCAAAGAAAAACCCTTCCCCTCCTCTTTCAAGCTTACTACACGTGGATTTTGTTTTCCGTTTTCTTTTCAGAAAAAAGGAAACCCGGTCATTGAGTGAGGTAATTGCTTGTTTCTTTGCTGATGTGAAGAAGAAGAGGTAGAAGAAGAGGAAGAAGAAGAGGGAGAAGAAGAGGAAGAAGAAGAGGAAGAAGAAGGGCAAGAAGAAGAGGTAGAAGAAGAGGAAGAAGAAGAGGGAGAAGAAGAGGAAGAAGAAGAGGAAGAAGAAGGGCAAGAAGAAGAGGTAGAAGAAGAGGAAGAAGAAGAGGGAGAAGAAGAGGAAGAAGAAGAGGAAGAAGAAGGGCAAGAAGAAGAGGTAGAAGAAGAGGAAGAAGAAGAGGGAGAAGAAGAGGAAGAAGAAGAGGAAGAAGAAGGGCAAGAAGAAGAGGTAGAAGAAGAGGAAGAAGAAGAGGGAGAAGAAGAGGAAGAAGAAGAGGAAGAAGAAGGGCAAGAAGAAGGGTAGAAGAAGAGGAGAAGAAGAGGGAGAAGAAGAGGAAGAAGAAGAGGAGAAGAAGGGCAAGAAGAAGAGGTAGAAGAAGAGGAAGAAGAAGAGGGAGAAGAAGAGGAAGAAGAGAGGAAGAAGAAGGGCAAGAAGAAGAGGTAGAAGAAGAGGAAGAAGAAGAGGGAGAAGAAGAGGAAGAAGAAGAGGAAGAAGAAGGGCAAGAAGAAGAGGGAGAAGAAGAGGAAGAAGAAGGGCAAGAAGAAGAGGAAGAAGAAGGGCAAGAAGAAGAGGGAGAAGAAGAGGAAGAAGAAGAGGGAGAAGAAGAGGGAGAAGAAGAGAGGAAGAGGAAGAAAGGTCAAAAATCGGGAATATTTCAAAGAACTAGGTGAAAGAGCATTCAAATCGAGATATTGGATTCGATTTTTTAGTTTACTAGTTTAGTTTATTCTAAAAGTGTACAGTATTTCACAGAAATTGTGTTAAATTTCATTTTCTTTCCATTTTCAATTTAATTTCTTAATTTTTGATGGGTTTTGTTGACTTTTCTTTGGTTTTAACATTAAAAACTTATTCAAATCTAGTCTAAAACCGACAAAAAAGTCCAAAAATCAACACTTTTCAACGAATTCTTCTTTCCTCTCGAATCCACGTGATTGAAAAAGCAAAGATTTAAAAAAAAAAGTGACGTCATCAAGGAAATATTGGTTGCAAAAAGGAAAGGAAAAGTGTTTTCGCTATTTTTCTTTTTTTTTTTTCTTTTCCGAATGACAAATGGTGCTTTGTGAGGGAAAGAAAAAGAGATGCGGAGGGAAAATGACGTAAAATAGAGGGAAAAGGGGAAAGAAAGGAGAGCAAAGCATTTTTTGGAGATCACGTCAAGGAGTGAGCTGGAAAAGGGAGGGGTTGCGGGTTGAGAGTGAGCTGAGGTCAGCCTGGGGTCACCCGTAGGTTCCATCAAAAATATCGAGCAGGATGTGGAGGTTCGTGGAGGCTTATGGAGGTCCATGGAGACTTATGGAGGCTCATGGAGGCTTATGGAGGCTTAAGGAGGCTTATGGAGGCTTATGAAGGCTGGTGAAGGCTTATGGAGGCTCATGGAGGCTTATGGAGGCCCATGGAGGTTCGTGGAGGCCTATGGAGGTCCATGGAGACTTATGGAGGCTTATGGAGGCTTATGCAGGCTTATGGAGGCTTATGGAGGCTTATGGAGGCTTATGGAGGCTTATGGAGGCCCATGGAGGTTCGTGGAGGCTTATGGAGGCTCGTGAAGGCTTATGGAGGCTTATGGAGGCTCGTGAAGGCTTATGGAGGCTCATAGAGGCTCGTGGAGGCTCGTGAAGGCTCATGGAGGTTCGTGGAGGCTTATGGAGGCTCGTGAAGGCTTATGGAGGCCCATGGAGGTTCGTGGAGGCTCGTGAAGGCCTATGGAGGCTCGTGAAGGCTTATGGAGGCCCATGGAGGTTCGTGGAGGCCTATGGAGGTCCATGGAGGCTCATAGAGGCTCGTGGAGGCTCGTGAAGGCTCATGGAGGTTCGTGGAGGCCTATGGAGGCTCGTGGAGGCCTATGGAGGCTCGTGAAGGCCCATGGAGGTTCGTGGAGGCCTATGAAGGCTCATCAGCGTTATGGAGGCTCGTGGAGGCTTATGGAGGCTCGTGAAGGCCCATGGAGGTTCGTGGAGGCTTATGGAGGCTCGTGAAGGCTTATGGAGGCCCATGGAGGTTCGTGGAGGCTCGTGAAGGCCTATGGAGGCTCGTGAAGGCTTATGGGGCCCATGGGGTTCGTGGAGGCCTATGGAGGTCCATGGAGGCTCATAGAGGCTCGTGGAGGCTCGTGAAGGCTCATGGAGGTTCGTGGAGGCCTATGGAGGCTCGTGGAGGCCTATGGAGGCTCGTGAAGGCCCATGGAGGTTCGTGGAGGCCTATGAAGGCTCATCAGCGTTATGGAGGCTCGTGGAGGCTTATGGAGGCTCGTGAAGGCCCATGGAGGTTCGGGGGCCATGAAGGCTCCTCGCGTTTGGAGGCTCGTGGAGGCTTATGGAGGCTGGGGGGGCCCCGGGGGTTCGTGGAGGCTCATGGAGGTTCGCGGAGGCTTATGGAGGCTGGTGAAGGCTTATGGAGGCTCGTGAAGGCCTATGGAGGCTCGTGGAGGCTTATGGAGGCTTATGGAGGCTCACGGAGGCTCATGAAGCGAAGTGAAGCGGGTCAGGGGTCAGGCTAGGATTCTGTGGAGTGTAGTTAAACTTAATGTCAATCCTAACAAGTTGCGAGCTCTATGTGGAAGAGGGAATTTTCAGGAGATCAGGGAACTTTGAAGGGACCAGGGAACTTTTAAAAGACCACGATTCAGGGAAAGAGCCCTGAATAACATAGAGTAATAGTCGTCTATTTTTTTACCTGTCCATTACTATACTATAAACAGATTAGACATATAATCCATATCCTTTTTTTTGCATACATTCGATTATCCATAAATGCTCGATAATCTGGCAAAAAGGAAATAAAGCTTATCTACGTGTTAATTTGCGAAATAAAACAGTTTTTTGAAAAATTTATTTAAACAAAAGCAAGAATTCTTCAATCTAAACAACCCGGATAAAGAAAAAAAAAGAGAATTTTTTTAAAATGAGCATTTTCTGAGGCTTTTGAGTATCTACCGGTAGTGAAAAGGACAAATTTGAGCTTTGTTTTTGGTTATTTTCTTTCGGTGGAGAGGGATGAGTGAAGAGTTGAGTGAGAGTCGCCCTGAATGGTTTCATGAATGGTTTGATGGGTTTAGAGCTAGAGAAAGAGCTAGAGAAAGGCTTCTAGAGCTAGAGAGAGCCTTCTAGAACTAGAGAAAGCCTTATAGAGCTAGATAAAGGCTTCTAGAGCTAGAGGAAGGGTTCTAGAGCTAGAGAAAGCCTTCTAGAGCTAGAGAAAGAGCTAGAGAAAGCCTTCTAGAGCTAGAGAAAGCCTTCTAGAGCTAGAGAAAGCCTTCTAGAGCTAGAGAAAGCCTTCTAGAGCTAGAGAAAGAGCTAGAGAAAGCCTTCTAGAGCTAGAGAAAGCCTTCTAGAGCTAGAGAAAGCCTTCTAGAGCTAGAGACGAAAGCCCTCCAGAGCTGAGCTAGAGAGCCCTCTAGAGCAGGAAAGCCTTCTAGAGCTAGAGAAAGTAAGCTAGAGAAAGCCTTCTAGAGCTAGAGAGAGCCTTCTAGAGCTAGAGAAAGAGCTAGAGAAAGCCTTCTAGAGCTAGAGAAAGCCTTCTAGAGCTAGAGAAAGCCTTCTAGAGCTAGAGAAAGAGCTAGAGAAAGCCTTCTAGAGCTAGAGAAAGC